>OX463761.1:23035528-23403686 GCA_949825005.1 Gasteruption jaculator | reverse complement strand
GTGATCCTACGCAATCTCTTGCCATATTTTCAACTAAACATGGGTCCTACGCAGAAATTACAGTATGGCCAGTGTCTAGGATCGACTTTAGAATTACAACAAACGACTCTATCGTCTTCCAAAGTAAAGTCTGGCCCATATCTTCGCCATACTTTCAAATCCAAGCGAGTCTCGCGTTGGAATCGCACAGAAACTAATTCTGGACCATAGTTCGCAATATTGAACCGGGTCCATGCCTGACTTTCGCCATACTTTCATTTGTACACCCGCCCTCCTGGCTTTTCTCGTAGAAACCACATCGAATCGCTCTTCGTCGCTACTCGTTTCGTCATTCGTCGGGAATAAACGCATTATCCGTTATTTTTTTGTCGCTTCCACTTCTGCCTTTGTTAGGATCCTTTACGAGTCGACGCGCGGTGGGAAATGAAAAGGCTGCCGAGGAGGAGCGTGGGATGGAATTTTCGTCTTTCTCCATCTATTTCGGGAGGAAGAAGAAATCGAGAAAGTAGACGACCCTCTTTTTTCTCCCACTTTCATAAAGACCCTTGGGGATGAAATTTTCCGCCAAGATTACTTCCAGATACTTTTCCACCGGCAAAAGGAGGAAAATGATCATGTGGAATTGGGTTATTTATACGTCTCGTTGATTGACATCGACTTTTTCCGCAGCATCTTCTCGTTTTTACATCCCCTCCGGGAGAAATAGCTGCAAACGAAGTTCGCCGAGGAACGAGCTGTTGTTGTTGTTGTTGTTGTTGTTTATCGCCTCAATTTTTAAAGGACAGTTTTTCGCTGCCGAAGGGGAAAATGATGAACCCAAGGATTCGACAGTCGGGTACGAATTTATCCAACCTTTTCGATCCTTGACACGAGGTTCCGATGGTTCCAATAAAAAAGTGAAGATGCTAAACTGTGACTAATTTTTGGGGAAGACAAATTTGATGCATTTTGGGGAAGTTGTATGCATTTTTGTTGAGAGGAAGGAAATTCGAAGTGACGTTTTCAAATTTTACGGTGATTTCTTCAACATTTTTGGAATTTTTTCTTTTACTAATTTCGTAGGGAAAGATTTTCCTGCGTTTTTATAATTTTCTGAAAATGGCTGAGGCGAAATTTACGAATTTTACCCGAACCTAATTTTTTTTCTCCACATTTCAGTGATTTCTGAAAAATACTAAATAGTCAATTTCCTGCTAATTCACTAATTACTCTTTAGCGTAAGCGTCCGGAACGTTACGATAATTGGTATTTTCCATTTGTCTTTGAAAAATGGTGAAAACGGTAAAATTTGCTAATTCATCGTGTTCTCTTGATGCAAATGCCGAGTATCCGTGGCCTCACGGTTACGCATCGGATAGTTTTAATACGCATGAATATTTCATGGGAGAGGAAACAAAACGAAACGCAGAACTATTGCGGAACCTCCGGAGCCGTTCCATTTTCCTCGCGGGCAATTCAAAGCGATGAAATATTAATTGTCCGAGAGGCACAAAAACGCTTGTGCCTTAGGAATAGCGATTACGGAAACAAGGGATTGGCAGAATCAAACGGGGTATATACAAGGAGCTGAAAAGGCATTGAATGGTGGCCATACAAAGTGAAAGTATACCGCAAGTCAAGTGATAGATACATCGATCACTCAGAGGTTCTTATACCTTTGTACGTTTCTGTGTATGTACATGGAAAGACGTAACATTATGTTATAAACATACTGATCTTCGCGCTATTCATACACAGACGACATAGTTCAGCGATGAAAAATGACTTCTATTGCTTACTTCTAGTGTTACAGCTATCAATAAATCATTAATGTCCATAAGAATGAGTCACGAGCGGCCAGCTATCGGACGCATTTCATACCCCTACCTATTACCGCATACGTATCGTGACACGTTTCTTTCCATCGCGATTGCAGCCCACATGGAAACCAAAGTATGGCAACAGTCTGTGTCGGATTTCGCGGTACAAGACGGAATCCGAACCAGACCATTGTTATACATTTGGTTTTTCAAGCGAATTCCAGGCAAGGTCTGGGCCATATGGGCCCTCATGGAAACTAAAGTATGACGACAGTCTGTGTCGCCATACAATTCAATTTGATCGCACGTTGCTGTAAAATCTGGCCCAGATCTGGGCCCTACTTTGGTTATACCATTCAAAGTTTAAAAAAATGTTCCAGGCAAGAATGATAGTATGGGCAAGGTATGGGCCATACTTTGCATCATCTTTAAAAATGCGATCGCGCGGTGCTGTAAAATCTGGCCCAGATCTGGGCCCTACTTTGGTTTCCACTCAGTTTAAAAAAAATTCCAGGCAAGAATGATAGTATGGCCAAGGTCTGGGCCATACTTTGCATCATCTTTAAAAATGCGATCGCGCGTTGCTGTAAAATCTGGCCCAGATCTGGGCCCTACTTTGCTTTCCGCTTTAAGACCCCAAAAGAATTCCAGGCAAGATCGACAGTATGGCCAAGGTCTGGGCAATACTTTGCGTCATCTCTGAGCATTCGATCGCACGCTACTATAAATATCTGGCCCAGATCTGGAGCCTACTTTGGTTTCCACCAAAGGAAGTCCAGGAACCTAGTCACTCGTCGTAATTGGCCAAATTGCGAATTGCAGCCGACAAGTGGCATCTGGAGGCAAACTTGCGGATAACAAGATGCAAGCACGTGCGATAGCGAGCTGCGGCACGAATGCAGGCACGAAACGCAATGTGTGGTTTGTAGCACACAGTCTGCTTCTTGACTCGAGCTCGGAAATACTTGTCATCGAGTTTGGCTTGACAGTGAGAATGTTATTTCGAAGTCAGTAACAGTTACGAGAACGAGTCGAGTATTAGAACCATCAGCAGTTGCCAGAGATTTGTCCGTGCATGTGTTCATGCGTGCATGTGTGCCTGTATGCGTGTCCTGTGAGCGTACACACACACACGATCTCGGAATAACACACATGTCGGCATCAGAACGAAGGTTCTGTGGTATGCGGTGAAGATAATTAGCATCTCCCCTCTCCACCCCTCGCTACTCTCCTCCCCCGTACTTCAATTCAAGTAACACAAAGCGGGTAGTAGACTTGTCTTTCTTCTTGGCGACTACATTGTTACTTGTGGGCTACCTCCCTTTACCGAGAGTATGGCGAATGTCCGGGATCCTGTTCCAAAATACTGGAGCGCCAAATAATGGGAAATTTTGGCGGGGATGGACTTGGACTTTTAATTCTAGACTTTCGCCGTACATGGTTCTATTTTTATCGTGAAATCCAGAAGGTGTAATAGTATGGCCCAGGTCTGGGCAATATTTTGTAACACAGAATTGGATTTTCAGCGCTACTGCGAAATTTGGACTTGATTTTTGGGGTATTTTAAGTTCGAACGCAACTAATTATTGAGAAAAATGATACAAAAAAATGCAAATGACATTGCCAAGGTCTGGGCAATATTTTTCAGTCCAGAATTGGATTTTCTTTAGGTCTGTGACATCTGCTCTAGATTTCCGCTATTTTTGCATTCCAAATTTCACTAAATGTATTCTGCTCTTATTCTTTTTCTAATTTTTGTTTTCTTAAAATTTACAAAAATTAGTTGAATCCAATAAAACCCGAATTCAACCCCAAAAAATTGGTTTTTACAGTCACAATTAGACAAAACATTTTCAGTCTGTCGGAAGTCTGGGATTCGGCTTGAAAATTGGAGAAACAAAAAACCACGCGTCGAAATATCGATTCCCCCACTCGTTGCCAGACTTTCGGCATACTTTCCTCTCTTTCTCACACTTTTTTCTTCCATTCCCGCGGAGAATAGTATGGCTCAAGTCTGGATACCACTTAAAAACACGGACATCGATCGTTAGAAATCCGTGAGCGACCTCTGGCATTTTCGCCTTTTCATTTCTACCCGGATTTACGCGGCAACCCGATAATTTATGCCCGAGCGGTAATAAATATTATCGAAAAACACATTCCCTCCGTTCGAAATGCTTTCATGCGATTTCGGAGCGATAAATCTCGCTCATATGGTCTTACCCAATTAGTCGTTTTTATGGAACAGCAGAACGGGAGCCGCGCTGCTATTTTGCATTTCTTTGCACCGGAGACACAGCGGTGGATTTGCAATGACTACTTCGCTTTGCTCCCCGGTGCATTTAAACGCATTCGCTACTTCATTTATTATCGCATTCGCATAAAAGATAGATGTTACAATAGAACAATTTACAGCCGCAACAATTAATTTTCACGCTGAGACAGACATTAATTCCTTCCAACCCGAGAAATATGGAGTGGCGGTCGTTGATTTAAATCAACTCTTTTATAAACATTACTTATACGTCGCTTGCGAGCTTTCAATTAATTGATTAAGATATTTTTCCCCGTGTGCTGCCGCTCCTTTTAGATATATCCCCCTGGAAACGAGCAGGACGTACTTCGACGAAAAAAAAAAAAAAGAGCAATTGATATATACATGAGTATGTATATGTCCGTGAGTGTGCGTTCGGAATATAATTACTTAGATAAATATTGTAGAAGGGTCTTATAAATATCTAGTGAATAGATTAAGCAATTACAAGTAATGGAAATAATAAATTGAATGCTCCATTACGTGTTGATATATTTAAATATACGTAGAAGGAAAAAAAAATAATCAAATATTGAGTTAAACTCGAGGAGTATATTTAGGTTATATTTAATGTTGTATGGTGTTATTTATAAATGAAAAATTATATTACGCTATATGTTAGATATGTAATATGTAACTATACATATATAAAAGTATAGTTGATAAAATTGAAATATACCTTTTTTATAACGCACAAAAAAATGAAAAATATTAATATGGATATTTAGTTATAATATAATTGAAGAATGTATTTTGTAAATTCAAGGAATTCAATATCTATTGATTAGAAAAAATATATGTCATGAATATATACATGTAGGTTCCATCCGGAATGGAATATATATTTGTTGTTGCAATAGAATTAAAAAAACTAATATAATATGAATTTTTTTAATATTAACCCTTTGAATAATTTGTTCAAAGAAGAAAAAATGTATATAAAATAATAATAATAGCAATAATGATATTAGTGGTAAGGATAATTAAAAAAAAATTATTTTGGAGGTATTTAAATATTTTTTTTAATAAATTAAATTGTAAATGATATAAATATAAATCTTTTACTAAAGTAAAATACATATATTAATAATATATTTTACTTTATACAAAAATACATATTATTGAATACGTTAATAATTAAAAAATGCGATTTTTCCACATATCCACATTTAGTACAAACAATATTTTCGAAATTTTATTGCATCAAATATATTTTGTAAAATATATTCATACACAAATCTCTTGGAAAATCGATTCGACCGGTTATATTGTAAATCGGCAAACATTTAATTCCATCAAACAAATTTTCGTGTAGGAACCCCTTTTATTTTCCCTCCTTTCATCAGTTACACTTGATGACGTTGTACATAATAATGCACGTGTACACGAAACTTTGCGAGACTACGTACACACGTACACATACTTCCTCGAGGACTGTAATTGGAAGTGATAATTATGAATTAGTCGAATGCGTACATCTAACTTGCCGGGGAGTACTAATAACGTACATGAAAGTGTAAGCATATGAGTTCATCGTGTGTGTGTATGTGTGTGTGATAAAGGTACACACGATGAGTGTTATACACACGCTCGCACACTCACACACGCGAGTTGCATATTATATGTATACATTCATACACACATATATATACATTCTGTGCGGCTGATACGGCTCATGGACGGTAGGCGTTTCCACAGTCATTATAAATCAGAGTTAAACACGCTAATTATATCGAGCTCTGGCATATATATCCCGAGACACGACATCAGGCATTACTGTGTTCTGCACTAAAACAGTGATTCTCTAATCAAACCCGGAAGCACACCTTCGCGCAACAAACCGCAGGCCCTAATTGCGGCTGAAAGAGAGAAAGAAACCCCGCTACCATTTATTTCTTTTTTTTTTATCTCGCGCTCGTATTCGCGTCTCTTTATTTCCCACCGTTCGCGAGCGCGATTGTTTATTGTCTCGAGATGGAAAGAAACTGGAAGATAATGTTCGAGCGGTGTTACATCGAAATTCGACGGTGTTAAGTGCGATTTAATCCCACGCGATGCTCGTTAAGTGGCGATTTCACCGCTCTTGACGGCAATTAACGCGATTCAACGCTGCCAGCGGACGAAAGTCTGCCGAAAGTCTCGCGTGGATTCTTGGGGGATAAGATTTGGGATGAGAAATTTTTTTGCATTTCGAAATTTATTTTTTAAACAAACTGTTTTTATTTTCTTTCAATTCGTCTTTGCACAAATGACGTTTTATTATTTTTTTGCAAAAAAAATGTATTGGTTGAGGCTTTAATTTATTATTACTATTATTACTATTATTATTATTGTTATTATTATTGTTATTATTATTATTATTACTATTATTATTGTTGTTGTTGTTGTTAGTATTATTAAGTTAACAATAATAATATATATTTTATCATATTTATAAAGTATACCTACAACTAAAATATATTTTTTTTTAGAAAATAATGAAAATTTTGCATATAATTTTTTTTTTAATTTTGTAAATTTTTACTATTTTATTTATATAATATTTATATTATTATTTTATGGATTTTTTATAAGTGAAAATTTTGTAAATATGGAACTTTTGAATATTTTATTTTAAAAAAATGAAATTGAAAATGAAAAACAAAATTATATAATCCAATTTTAGTGTACGAATAACAACAACAACAACAACAATTATAATAAAAATAACAATAACAATAATTTAATAGCAATAATAATAATAATAATAACAATAGTAAAAAAAAATAATTTTCCGAAAAAGCAAAACGTATTTCGTAGGCACTCAAATATTTTTGTTGAACGGATAAAATTAAAAATGACATTTTTTTTGGGTGATTCCAATGCAACCGCATTGGAATCACACTCGAATCGTCTCGCGGGTCGATGGGAAAACGACACCAAGGCGAAAATCCGTGCCGCGGAAAATTGGATCACCGGCGATCGCGGCGCGAGTAAAATCGGCCGTAGACTTTCGCCATACTCCGATTTCCACGCGAAGCGTCGGCTGCCGGGTTTCCCTAGCGCAGCTGTCGCGGCAATTGCAGTCGCCGCGGCCATTCTTTTTCCTTGCCGATACTCCCATTGGCCCTCGGGTACGACGAGCCGTGCGCCGCGCGGCTTCGGCAGAGCGGATAAAAAAAAAATGCCCCCGCGAGGGAGAGAAGAGGAAAGAAAAAATCCGGCGATAATCGTGTAAACGTACGATCATGTTTTTGACATCATTTACAATTTCATCAGTTGCTTTGAAACGTGGGTGTATATGTAGATAAAGGGAAACGAAAGCAAAGAGACAGAGTGATGATGTTCCCCGAGATAACGAGTGAAATACGTCAGGCAGTATCTAAAAGAGACGAGCGGAGAATGGGATGGGATGGGATGGCATGGGATGGAGTCGAGGAAGGAGGGGAAGGGAAGGGAAGGGGAGGGAAAGGGGAAGAGATGAGAAGAGAAGTATAAAAAGGGAAAAGAAAGAAAGAAAGAAAAAAAAAGAAAGGAGATAGATAGACATCTTGACTTTAATAATCACCCGCAGAGAACCACTGATCATTACCCGCTAGCAGCTACACAACTATACAGCACTTGGCTAAAGTCCCATCCGTCTTCCTGCCAGTTTGCCTCCCATTCGCGTTTATAGACTCGTCTTACTTGAAAAAGCATAGTAATAACTTTGAGCTTCGCCGCCAAGTCTTTATGAAATCAATCACATATACATTTTTCTGATGCCAGTCTGGAAATTGCTCTTATCAAAAGCGTCCGTTTCTTACCCGTCGAAACACGCGTGTTACGGTTGTTCGAGGGATCTCGCCGGACGATTGATTATTAGTCTCGATTAGCGCATAAATTCAGTCGTACAACGTTGGCAAACACGTGGAAATATTTGTTGCATCGATTTCGTTGCGATATGTCGTCAAGACTTTTGAGGTTAGATTCTATCATTTTTAGGTTAGATTCACGTTGGAATGGAAGTATGAGAAGAATAAGTCTGGGACAGACTTTGCAATATTGCAGTAATAATATTTAAAATAGAAAATATGTGTATTTTATAGATACACATGTTTAGATAAAAAATAAAAAATTGTCTATCTTTGCAATATTGTAAGGATAGGCAGTTCTATGGATTGTCAAGTATTGCCCAGATTTTGACTGTACTATTGTTTTTGGGTTAGATCCAGGTTGAAATCAAAGTATGGGGGTAATTTGGGATAGATTTTGTAGTGTTTTCAAAAATCCAATCCCATATATTGCCAAATGTCACCCAAATATTTTTTATATTGTTATTTTTGCTTCAGATCTACCTTGAAATCAAAGCATGGGAGTCATTTGGGATAGACTTTGCAGTATCTTGAAAAATCCAATCCCACATATCGCCAAATATCACCCAAATATTTTTTATATTGTTATTTTTGCTTCAGATCTACCTTGAAATCAAAGTATGGGAGTAATTTGGGATAGACTTTGCAGTATCTTGAAAAATCAAATTCCATAGATTGCCAAATATCGCCCAAAATATTTCCTCTATTATTATTTTTAACTCTATATCCACCTTGAAATACAAATATAGCGATGATCTGGTACAGACTTTATAATATTGTCAGAAAACAAATTCCATATATTGTCAAGTATCGCCCAGACTTTGCCCATACTATCATCATTCTCCCTCGAAATCACTACAAAAGTAAAAAAAAAAAATCCGGGATAGGTTTGACAGAATTTCATTGGGGATCCAATCCCATTTCCAAAAAAAAAATAATAAAATAGAAGGATTCCCAGATATTTGCAATATATGTATATAATACCGTGGCTTCCACGCGAATGCAAAATATAGTGGATATGATTCGTAGAAAAATCGAGATAACGTAACTGCTGCGAAATTTCCATGAAAAAGTTATCTCCGAAATAACGAATGTTCTCCGTTAATAGAAACGACAGAGTATTTTGTTGAAATGAGATTCGTTTAAGGTTGTGACAGTTGGCGAGAAATTCATTGGGTTCGGCTACGATCCAAAGTATTCTGCGCACGGCAGCAGCAGACGCGTTTATGCATTGCACGTACGTGAGCATAAATATTTATGTTTATTCCCCCTCCCTCCCCCCTCTTTCTCTCTCTTTCTTTCTCTCTCCATCACCATTAGTCTATCTTTCTCTGGCTTCCTACATTCGAACACAACCAACGTATCTACTACATTTACAAAGCACATGCATGTATATCCACACATGTGTATATAGATATATCCATATGTGTGTGTGTAATAGATATATCTATACGTTGTATATACGTATATATATAGATATCCATATGTGTGTGTAATAGATATATCTATATATTGTATATATGTGCATATACACACATACACACTCATGCTGAGAGAAAGATAGAGAGCGCTTACGATGTAATATACGTTCGTTATCAGAAGCTGGATTTATTGGATTATATTAATGCCCCTCGTACTACTACCACTACTACACATACCACCCTTGCTACAGAATTACTACTACCAGGACTGGAACTCCTACTATACTATGACCAAAACCAATAATAGTATTGCTGCCAATACTAATACTGCTGCAACCGAATTATTGCACTAAGGACGTCGCTGTGATTATTATACCACGATTTGGAGAATCTCCGATGAAATTCGGATTGCATCGAGTCAAAAAAATAACCACTAAATATTTTTCGTGAATTTCTCTTAAAATGATTTATTAGGAATAATTCAGTTTTGTTATCCGGCTTTACTTTTACATAGAAATTCGAAATTTGAAATTTTTAATCCTAGCCATGTTTTAATCGAATTGATTTATTTTGGATTTTGGAAAGAATCATATATTTTTTTTATATAGAAAAAAATGTAATTCTGTATATAATCGAATTTGAAATTTCTGACACAAGTTTATAACGCTTAAGCCGATATTTCAGTATTAACTAATTTTTAACAATATTTTCGAAGAAATTCATAATTTCTAATGAAATTCGAAATGTTTTCCAGTTTCAAACCTATTCAAATTTTCTGTTTTCATCAAAATAAATATTTTCATTTGCCATTTTCACATTTTTTACAAATTTTTATCCAACAGGTTCATCAATTTTAAAGAAAATCAATCACACAAATATTTCAAAATTAATCCAAACTTCTCAATAATATTCCAAACATTAAAAAAAAATTTATTTTTCTTTCCAAAACTTCTAATTTAATCACTTTTCCAATAATTCGAAAATTAGAAATTCCAAAAATTTGAGCTTTAATTTTTTTTTCCGGCAATTTGGGGATATTTAATTTTTTTTGTTTCCCCCTAATTTTTTAAATTTAATACAATTTCTCTTAATTTTATTTCTCCTTCCACATTAACTCTGTCTCTCTCATTCGAATTTCAAGGATTGACGGATGTACTAATAATAATAAAGATGATTAACAACAATCGGTTATTTACTGCAAGACTTTTTCAATAAATAACCCCCTTCCAAACTTAGCTACACGTATTCCGAGTGTTATGGAATAACATATTGCCGTTAAAGTTCATTCGGTTTAATGTATATGCATCATGTATATGCCCGTTATCCAGAAATGCGAGAGAATTCGCGTTATATGGTTTTAGCTAGCTCGTTGTCGTCAATTCCAACATACCATCCTCCCATTTACGATTTCCCTCGTCGACTGCTATATTGTCAAGCTTTAAATATTTTATTAGGACGTCGTATGATTTTACGATCCATAAATGTCCCATGGTAAATTTTAGTTGGAATTTAATATGCTCCCCCCTCCCCCTCAAAAAAAAAGTATGTAAATTTACAGCGTTTCCTCCACTTTCAAACGTACGTGGATTATTTATCTATTATCTATTATCTATCTCTTCACTTTTTTTTTTCCTCCCTTCGCTGGGTTTCCTATAATTTCATTGTGTGTGTGTGTGTGTGTGTGTGTGTATTTCTTTTTTTCTTTACGCTTAAATATCGATTAAAATTAAATTATGAAATTCCAGATCCTTTCGTGTAAAAAAAAAACGGGAGAAATTAATTTATAATATTAGAAATTTCGACTTTGCCAAGACAAAGTATAAATTTACAGTATTTCCTCTGGTTTATTTAAATGTAATTTATATATCAATATAATATTATATTGTATACTAAAATTGATATAAATATATACTAGGGTGTCTCATAAGTTTTTTCCGCGCCACGCTATGTATGAACACGTGCCGGAAAGGAAGAAACTTATGGGCCACCCTAATATATTCATGAATATAAATGCATACGCGCGCGCGCGCGCGCGTGTGTGTGTGTGTGTGTGTGTGTGTGTCCAAATGATATTAAAAAGGGACACGGGGATATACGGACATACGAGCAATCTGTTCTTTATTTTTCGGTGTCCGTGATTTTTCTCTGTGGCATAAAGAGCAGGAAGTCAAGTTTACACATAAAGCATTATATAGATCATTTGTTTCGTTCGTCTTCTCCCTAAGTGTGTTTTACCCTCCGCTGAGAATTATCGCGTGGGTGTAAGTCTCTCTCACATGCATGCGTGTGCTTTGCCACTTTTACAAAGCTCGTTTGTCACTCCACTACTAACTCCTCCTATACATCACTCTGTGCTTGCCTGCTTGCCTGTTCGCTTGCTTACTTGCTACACAGTAATATTACTCCAAAGTCTACAGACTTGTGGCTTCGCCCAACTTTCCTCTTATTTCCATCCTAAACTAACTGTTTTCTTCGCTTTGCCTCCTTTTTTTCTTTTTTTTTTTCATTCCCTTACTTTTGTACACGCCCCCGGTTAAAGAAGACGGATCTTTTTATTAACTCCGGCTCGGAAACGTTCCCGGAAAATATCAGGCTTACCCATAAGCGATGTTGCTTTATTTTTTTTTTTGGATACTCACGCGAAATCTTATTTTATGTGACGTTTTTTACGGATTTATTTATTTTAGAAAATCATCCCCCACAAACATTCCAATTTTTGTATTTGATGATTTTTTAATTTTTTTATTATAGGCATTATAAATAAAATAATAACAAATTAAATAATTAAATAATAATCCTCAAAATTCAACCAATTCGAGACGGCGATTTTTTTTCGAACACGGTCTCCAAGAGCGAAATTTTTTTTCTTCACCAGGTTGTACACCTGGTGTGCAATCGATCTCGAATGGGTTAAAATAAACATAATGGAAGATTTCATTTATTTAATGTATAATAAAATTAGTAAAATTAGTAAATAATAATTAAAATAGAAAATATGTGTATTTTATGAATACACATTTTTATATAAAAAATTTTAAAAAAATGTGTATTAATTTAATTGAATTATCCAACAAATGACAATAATTTAGCATCCAGAGAAAATGGAGGAAATTGTAATTTCGAAATTTACAAATACATATAATTCTATAAAATAAATATAGGTATTATATCACATTAATCTTGGAAGTATAAATTTCTAACTTTCGAAATTAGAATTTCTATCTTTTTTTGTTTCTTATTTTCAATCCGAAATGTATAAATCAATAGGTGTATATATAAATTAATAAATTGATGGGAGAGAAGTGGTGGTAAAACGTGTATATTATTCCCTGCCTACGTTGTCGTGGGATTTGAAGAGTGATTTACGATTAAAGTGATTTATTGTAATCCGAGTGTCTCTGACAATGAGTGAGGAAAGAACTTTATTGCGTATTTTGCAAATCATGGAATATTCATTTAGGAAAAGAAGTTCTGTGGATTAGATTTTTTTTCGAATCCTTTGGAATTTTGAAAATTTAAGGAATTTCAGTATTTTTTGGGATTTGGAATTTTATTTGCAAAAAGAATCTGTTCCATTTTTTGAAACAAAATATTTCATAATTTATTAATTAATATCGCGCTAATCATAAAATATCTAGAAAAAAAAATTATATACAATTGAATTTTTTTTTAGAATTCTATAGAATCTAACAATTTTGGAATTCTATACCAGAAAATGTAGAAAATTTAAGAATTCTATTTTTTAGAATTCAGAATTTTATTAGAAAAAAATCCTATCCCATTTTATCAGAAAACATATTTTATAATTGATTAATATTCCACAATTATACAATATCTTATAGAAAAAAATTCTATAGAATCGAATTTTTTTAGATTTCCATAGAATCTACAAATTTTGGAATTCTATATTCTAAGAAAATCTAGGAAATTTAAGAAAACTTTTTAGAATTAAAAATTTCTTTAAAAAATCCCATTCTATTTTTCTTTCAGCAAATATATTATACAATTTATAAATTAATATTCTATGACAAATTCTAAAAAAAAAATTCCAGACAATAATTTTTTTAAGAATTCCAAATTCACTTAGAAAAGAAAAAAAAAACTGTTGCACATAAAAATACACTTGAAGCGAAATCCGCACTTTGTTGCAATGTTAAAGTCACTGCAACTAAATATATGCCCCGTTCGACTTGACAATCTCCTATATTATTTCCTCCATGCGAGAAGGGTTCAATTACGGCAGTGACATTTGCCATATTGTCATTTGTGCCAGGAGTGGGGAAGAAAACAGAAATAACTGATTTTTGCGTCGATCGTAATAATGCATCGAATATATAGAAAAGGAGGGAAGGAATGATAATAGTGCAACGTAACGTCACAACGGACTGCATAAAAGAACGCATAGAGGGGAAAGACGTGCATGTATATGCATATACATATATACATATATATATATATATTACGAGAGCCGTGAACACGAGCTTGTACATCGAGTCGAATGGCAGATTAGAATTGATTGCATTAGATTACGACGACACCGTAAATTAACCGCGTACGTTATCCCCTTAATTAGTCGAGAATATACCAGCTCGCTTGGCTCGTTTGATGACAGATACGATACAATGTTCCACACTATGTGCTCTATATATATAACACAACACGTAATATATAGAACTCGGGGTATTTTGACACGAAGTGCATTTATCTGCCGTGTGCATTATGCATGCATACCTATATTTCAGTATCCCTCTAAACACGCGATATTGAAAAAGGAACGACCAACGCCTGCAAATTTCATACACGGATGCCCCTTTTTTGCACTTCACGAGAAGAAGAAGAAGTGCATCTCGGTCACAAATTTCTCAAGTTTTGACTATTCGGCAAAAGGAAATTTTACCTGGAAGGTAATTAACGGTACCTGAGCGACCCCTGGGCGGGCAGGGTAAAAAAAAGCAATAGTGGATATATTTAAGATTTACGAAATTCAGTAGATATTCGTGAAGGATCAATGACGAACTGCATTTTATGGATTTTATTGGAGCCGTAGCATTTATCGTTTTATGGGATTATTATTTTCGAGGAAGTATTGCAGTTTCATGTTTTTCTTTTTTGAAGATTTTTTAGTGGATATTTGTGGATTTTTGGTATTTGTGTATTTTTAATACCTACTTTTTAGTTCATTTGGAAATTGGTTTTATTTTTTGGGGATATTGCTTCGAATTTGAAAAAGTTGTTTTTAGGAAAAATACAAAAAAGAATTCCAAAATGTATAATTGCGTCTCCTCATTGGCTTTGAAAATTCGTGTTTCCCTCCCCAAAATTAAAAAAAAAATGGATAGTTCGAAATATACAGTTGTCATTCTTATAGTTTTTAATGTTTTTGGAATTTTATTTTTTTCTTTCAACGAATTTTATTATATTTTATCCATTTATGTATTTTTTTTGCATTTATTATAATTTTATTATATTTACTACATTTTTCTCTTTTTTGAGAATGTTACTTGGAATTTAAAAAAGTCGTTTTCAAAATAAATAATAATAAAATATCACCCAAGATATAAAATCGCGTCTTCCCATTGGCCTTGAAAACAAAGAAAAATTGTTCCCCCCCCCCGCAAAACCAAAAATCTAAATTTTACCTTCTTTTATAGTTTTTAGTAATTTCGCATTTTTATTTTCAATTTTTGTCCGCAATTGCATAAACAATTTTTCTGGCGAATTTTTTCTCACCTTAAAAAAGTAATTAATTTCCCGAATGAATAAAAATAACAAAAAGAAAAACTCAAATTTCCTCTTTGAAAAAAAAAAAATCTCTCCCTCAAACTACAAAATTCGAGTCTCTTATTTTTCACTTTCCCGGGATTTGAATTTGCATTTTCGAATTCAATTCCACAAAAAAAAAAAAAAATCCTAGGTGTTTCGAGAAGGGAAATGCCAAGCAGTACCGGGCAATATTAAATATAGACGTTGCAGTTCCCCGCGATGATGTTTATGCAGGCATGGAAGTCTACTAGACGGTAAGAGATATACCTTGTATACCGATTGAACCGAGTCGATAAATAATCCAACGTGCGCGGCTCTCTACGGTGCTGGGAGGTGTTTACAGCTGTATGTACGCACGCACACACCGGCGTACGTGGATGGATCCCTGCATGTGCACGACGACGCCTGTATTATGCATACATCCGAGCCAGAGCTCTCCTTTGTCCCGAACCTCTATACCAGTAATCCAATATCTCTGGATGTTAAGTGAGGGGGAAGCGAAGAGAAGAGAAGAAAAAAAAAAGAAGATACACTCTCATCCACATACACCTATATACATATTCGTATACATATATGTATATATTCCACCACATACACAGCGAGAGCACTCTTTGGATGATCGAAGACCGAGAGCAAAGTGTGTAACCACCGACGAATCACAAAACACTGTGTTATTAACCACTGACTCGCAGCATATACACATACATGGATATTAGTGTGTATATATATATACACACATATACGTATCGCTCTTGTATCCGAAAGAACTACACTTCAATTATTCCACGAATCGGCACTGCAACAATTACCATGATGATTATTTCATTATTATTATTATTAGCATCACTGAGATATCGTTAAAAGAAAGTAAATAAAGGGGGGGAGGGGGAGACTCGCTCTCGTATTTATATACACACCGGGCGTTTCACTGCCAAGGTAGAAAGAAGATCCTAGGAGCGGCGGCACACATAGCCACGTATTTATACACACCGAACCCACGTACGTACGTATCGATCATGACGTAGAGAAGCGACGATCGTGTAATAATAATATCGAGGGAGCATTTATTATACAACGCTACCCCCGCGCGCACATACACGCGTTTTTTTTTTTTTTTTCGTTTAAAAGGAACTTCGATATAACAGCAACGGCAGCAACAGCAGCAGCAACAACAACGGAGAGAAAGAGAGAGAGAGAGAGCAGCACTTACGCGGCGGCGATGCTAAGAAGCAACGACAAGAAGACACTCTTTTTCCTTCCCTCGAATATCGAAATCGGTCGCACCAAAAATGAGGGCGTTCGAGAACCTCGATCACTCCCGGTGAATTTAACAACAATAATAATAATGATGATAATAATGATAACGCCGTTGGTGATTATTATACCGATGCAAAAAAAAACACAATAATAATTATGATAATAATAATAATAATAACGGCAAAGGAGCGTGGGGAGAAGAAAAAAGGAGGAACGTTCGAAAAGTTCGCATCACCGGTTTGAGCGCTTGGCGCTTACTGAGCCAACGTTTACCCCCGCTACGACGTGGACTTGTTCTACCACTCTCTTTCCTACCATCCATTTCCACCCCTAGGAACACTAGATGGGCTCTCTCCGACGTTGTTAACCTCGCTATTTCTTGTATGCCGGTAGGAAATGTATATGGAGAAGAGTACACGGTCGTGTGCGTGCGTAGACGTAGATGTGTGTGTGTGTGTATATGGAATGGTTAGAGCGTGTGTACGCGTTTGTGTGTATGGAATGGTCATGAGCGTGTGTACGCGGGTGTGTGTGTATATGGAATGGTTATGAGCGTGTGTACGCGCGTGTGTGTATATGGAATGGTTAAGAACGTGTGTACGCGCGTGTGTGTATGTGGGAATATTTGTGGGTGTGTGCGCGCGTGCATATTATATTGGAACGGTATGGAGCGTTATGTGTATGTACAGGCAGGCAGCTTTTGCTGTAAATGAAAATTTCACCATTTCAAGGAACCGTTTGCTTCGTGTTAATAATTATAAAGGAAGCAAAAGAGACTGCAATGGAACACGAAACGCTACAAGCCTAGAAGTAACTCGGACGAAAATGGAAATGGAGGTTGGACGTATACCTGATGCCATAGGGCATGGGAGAGATACATATCTTCCTTATACATAAATACAATATAGTAGCATATATTGTATTTATATGATATATATATATTTTTTTTTCTAGATTTCAAATATTACTTTTTCAATATGAAGTTTTCAAATATTGAAATTTCGATTTTCGGCTTAAATAATACGGGATTAAAATATATATGAATTAATTTTTGGAAAATTTAATCCTGTAGTTTTTTGTGTCGAATTTATCCTTATTGTTTATAAATTAATTTCCTATTATTTAAGACAAAAATTTATAAGCTCGATTAAGGACAAATTCGACGCGAAAAATTGCAGGATTAAATTTCTCATTTTCCAAAAAACAATTTATATCTTTAATACGGAATTAATATATATCAATTCCGTATTATTTGAGATTAAAATTTTTAAAACTAAATAAGGACAAATTAAACAAAAAAGAAATTGAAGAATTCAATTTTTTAATTTCGAAAATTGGAAATTCGAATATTTTGAAACTTCAAAATTCAAATTTTTTTATTGAAATCTAGAAAATTCCAAATCGAAATAACGCAACCTTGCAAAACAGAAATTCAAATTCTTTTTTTTTGTTCTTTCAATTCTTTTCCCACAAAAAAAAAGTAAATCAATTTTCCCCCAACAAAAAAAAAGATACCGTACAAGTTGGTAGAATCCCGAGGAATCCGTGACTTTGAAGTGATCCAACAATTAATCAAGAATCACTTTGCGGGTCAATTGCCTTTCTAGCAATAAGAGAACTTAAACGTTAATTGTTCCACTTTACGATCGTTTAATGACTTTCGTTACAAGATATAATGTGAATATTGATCGTGGCAGCATAACGAATAGATAGATAGATAGATAGATGTATAGATAGATAGATGTGTGTATATGTATGGTCCCCGAGAACTGTGGTAATGGGATCAATTATTCGAGGAACATCTGCACCCCTATATAACGCGTACACGTATTGTATACAATATAATAGCTTCAAACACCATCCCCGGAGAGAGAAGAAGAAAAAAGAAAAGTTGTGCATCAGAAGAGAAGAGAAGAAGACACATATGTTATATAGTAGTTGTATGTACCAGAGTCGGAGTCTCTTTTCCACCCCATCGGGTAGGATTCTAGTCCTCTCGCAGCTGTATGGATGCACAGACACACAGACGCACACGCGCGAGTACACACTCGCACGCACGTAGCCACGATCCACACACACGCGCATACAAGCCCCACACACGCGTGCATGTACACACTCGCGCGCGTACACACACACGCTCGCACACATGCAAGCACATACACGCGTGCATACTCACACACACGCGCCCATGCATACACACACGCAGGCGCTCATACAACGCACATACTTACACACACACACACACACACACACACACACACACACACAGAGGCGCATATACATCCATACATAGGAAGAAAAATGGATTCTTTCCTTGTCTCTTACGTGTCCGTTTGCGTTGACTTGAATTTATTTGACGAAAATATATGTACGTTTTCTCTCCGCTTTCATCCTCTTTAAAGTGATCCATTCCCGTTTAGATATTTATTCCCTTCCGTCAGTGCGTATTACCGACCGACCCCCCGTGTTTTTCACGCAAGCCACGAGGGTTGTCTTACGCAACAAGGACACGGTATCGAGTTTTCGGCGAGGACGATCTCCGAGAGCGAACCAAGTACCCATCGGGGCGCACTTCAAAGTGCTTTTTCTAAAGAGTGCCGTTTTTCTAAAGAAATTCATACGGCCTAGGATTTTTATTTATTTATTTTTTATATATGTATGAATTAAGTATCGGAGGGCGGAAAGAATCGAGTTTGGAATTTGGGCAACCAACGACGCGAGTGTCGCGAATATATTCCTGTTATAATATTATTTCAGAAAGAATAGGAACCTCGAATATATATATTTATTACAGGGGGTGTGCCAAGAGTCATGGATTACTTTAACGACTTTTCGGTATTAAGGTTTCAAGGAAAATCCTTAATCCTCAGGTATTAGAGTGGTCTGTCACTTTTAGTTACTCGGGACACTGTGTATGTTGGAAAATATAGTTTTCGAAGCGCAGAAAAATGTAATATTAATTGCAGTAAATTGGGTAATTTTTAATAATATATTATATATAATTTTTAATATAATTGTAATATATTAATTATTAATAAATCAGGCAATTTTTATACACGTGAAAATATTTTCACGTACATCTTTTCCCCCAGAAGACGCAAAGTAAATATATTAATAGTAATAAATAGTAAAGAGTAATTTCTACTCGACAACAGAATCACTTTAAAATAAAAAATAGAAAAATCCTTCCCGAAAGAGAAATACCACCAAAAAAAAAAATTACCCTAACAAAGAAATTTATTAACAAACGGTAACAAACCATAAAGGGTAGTTCCCACTCGACGTGGACTCGTATTAAAAATTGAAACTCCATTCTGCAGTACCCTACTCGGTAATGCGAGAATAAAAAGAAAAAGCCAATTAATTTTGATGGGAATGAAGGTTGGCATGTAAATCCACAAAAATACTTTTTACATGCCGTGTATAAGCAAGCAGTTGCCGGATGGTTAAATCGAACGAGATAATACTGATTGCTTTGATATCGAACGTGGTTGAACGCGATAGCTTTTCACTATCGGTTCCTATTGATATGAATATTGATGATATTAACCTCTTGAGAATTCCCCCCCTCCCTCTCTCTCTCTCTCTCTCTCTCTTCCTATCTCATTCAACTCAACTCCTCTCTCTCCATTAGTGCTGTTACCAGAAAATTACAGTCCCTCTACTTACCACTCGCTATACTATACCGTACGTTATATCTAAGTACTTATACACCTACATATGACACATACACGTATACGTATGTGTTCGTACATTTAAGTGAAGTGGAGGTAAACCTACGTGAATACTCATCAAATTATATATCGTCGGATTTACCATCTTGTGCTTTATAATAATAATAATAATAATAATAATAATAATAATAATAATGACAATGACAATGACAATGACAATTATAATGACAATGACAATGACAATTATAATGACAATGACAATGAGAATGACAATGACAATTATAATGACAATGACAATGACAATGACAATGACAATGACACTGACAATTATAATGACAATGACAATGACAATGACAATGACAATGACAATTATAATGACAATGACAATGACAGTGACAATGACAATTATAATGACAATGACAATGACAATGACAATGACAATAACAATTATAATGACAATGACAATGACAATGACAATTATAATGACAATGACAAAGACAATGAGAATGAGAATGAGAATGACAATGACAATGACAATAACAATTATAATGACAATGACAATGACAATGACAATTATAATGACAATGACAATGACAATGACAATGACAATGACAATGACAGTGACAGTGACAATGACAATGACAATGACAATGACAATGATAATGATAATTCCTTCAACAGCTTGTTCCGTTCGTTTGAAATTTCAACTTCATAACGACCATTCTCCATCTTTTCCTTGTACACACGAATTTATGCCTTTCCATGTGTGTATACACTCATGTACACATACATAGGTGTATACATAATACTTGAAACAATTAATCCCCATTAGAGACCAGTCGTTTCTGTTTTAATCAAGTTAAAACGTACCGCGAAACCATATATTTCTGCTTCGACACACGTAGAAGCGAGTTTCTAATAATGTAATATGCTGCATAATTCAAGAAATAACGAACCGAAACTAATACACTCGCTCTCCGCCGACCCAACAATTAATAGCTTCCGCCTGGAAAGGAATTGTCAATTTTGGGAATCGTCTTACAACGACGCCTTCGCTTTTCCTCATTATTGGGAAAGGTTTCCCGAGTCTCTAGGGATTTCTGCGAATACCTGAAAGGGAATCATCGTGATTGGACGAGATGGCATTAAAGGGACGAGATAAACGCTGCAGTTATAAATACAATTTGGAAATTGCTAATATTTCTCTTTTTGGAGTTTGTAATTTTTATGCGTGAGACTATTTAAATTCGAATCTTTATTTCAAGTCGAATTTCGTTTTAATGAAAATTTTGAGAATTTACAAATACGGAATTTCGACTGAAACGAGGCAAGGTGGAAAATCGAGATTTATTATTTAATCGTTGTGATAAAAAAAACGTAGTGTTCTTTTCTTATTTAATTTAAAAAATTTCAGTTTCTATACTTTTGCAACTTTTGAAATTTTTTTCCATTTTTATATTTCGTTTTTTCGGGATTTTTGGCTCGAACAAAATCTATTCATTCAAAAATGTCTCAAATTGAGAAAATTTCAGGTTCTTTGAAAAATTAATCGCATTCGAATTCCCAATTTTCCCAAAAATAATTAAAAATCGAATAGTTGATCTTCTCTTTCGAAATTAAATTATCCAAATTATTTTGAGGCACAACTTTTGCAACCTTTTTTTGTCGCACGAATCTCCGGGTGTTCCTAAATGTAAAAATAAAAGACAACTCCGAACCACCGTTTTACGTGAATCGTCGTAAAATCAATTACATAAGTCTCTCGAGAGTCCGACAAAAAAGAGGAGAGAAAAAAAAAATAATGTATAAAAGAAAAACACCGTTTAATTAGCACCGCGTTGACTCGCGGGTATCTATATATATATAATGTAGACTTCGGCGTGGGTATTTATTGCACAATAAAATGTTGTACAATATACATCCATAGCGCACGGTGCGATTATAGTTGCTCGCTACTTTAGCCATGTTAATTGACGCGATAACTGACTTTATCAACACCGAAATAATAATACCCTACTTATTGCACACACACCTACTCTCTTTGCGTTCTACGTATCTATTTGTACATGTATATTTATATTTACATGTGTGTACCCGATTCCATTATTTTATTTTAATACTTACTCATACATAAAAAAAAAAGCCATTATTTCTACCGGGGACTCCTAACCCGCTCCTTGAGGACACGAGTTACAACCTTCTCACTTTCAAGAGACTGACAGAAAAGTGTATCTGTGCGCGTGCGTGCGTGCGTGCGTGCGTGCGTGTGTGTGCGTGCGTGTGTGTGCGTGCGCGCGTAAATGTGGAAATATGTGTGCGTGCGTGCGTAAATGTGGAAGATTGTTTGTGTGCGTGCGTAAATGTGGAAATTAGTGTGTGCGTGTGTAAATATGGAAGTTTGTTTTTTTGTGTGCGTGCGTAAATGTGGAAGATTGTGTGCGTGCGTGCGTGCGCAAATGTGAAAATGTTTAAGCGTGTAAATGTGTGTAAACGTGTAAATACGTGAGTGTGTATAGGTTACACATGCAAATAGACGTATAATAGGAAATATTCGAGGCTCATGCTTAGGTTGAATGGTTATTGGATTTTCCGTCTCTCTTTCTCTGCGGAGTTCTTTAATTTCAGAGACTATTTGTCTTTCTCCCTTTCCGTTCGTTCCCGGAGTCTTGAGCCCGAGTCTTGTTGAGTTTCTCTCCTTTAGGTCTTTACCTTATAGCTCTTTAGATCCCGAGGCAATTTTGACCCTCCTGGCTGCTTTTACCTGCTCGATGCGATGGTTGAAATCTCCTCTTCCCTCTCTCTCTTTCCCTCCACGGAGTTGTGTAGTAGTTACCGTCTTACCTCCTCTAAAAGCCTTTTATCCTTCCAAGAGATAGTAAAGTTTTACGAATACTTAGATTCCACGAAATCATTATATTTAATGAGACAGAAGGCAGAGGAACAGAGAGCGAGAGAGAGAGAGAGAGAAAAGAAGAGATTATCTTATCGTGTGATATTGAAAAAGAATGTATCAATGAATATAACAGTAATTAGAGGCTTATGAGAAAGGAACGGCTAGAGCAACGGAGATATTAGAAAATGTTTGAAATGAAGGATAAGTAAGAAAAAAAAATATCTTTTTTTTTATTTCTAAGGATAATCACCTTTTTTGCAGGTAAATTTTTAGACAATGGGAGGTAGAAGAGAAATTGAGAAAATTGAGGGAATTGATTTAATTTTACTGCGGAAAAATGTTGTTTCAGAAAGGAAATATTATTGTTATTAACATTTTTGGAAAATAAACTAGCGAAGTTTTGAAAATTGAGAAATTTGGCTGCAATTTCGAAAAGGAATTGTTTTTGGAAAAAAAATCATTTTCTTTCCTTGATATTGAAATTCATGGAAAACAAATGAAATCAGTAGAATTTTGAAAATTAAAAAAATTAATTTTTATTTTTCTTTCAATACGGAAAAAAAATTATTTTGGAAAGAAAATAATTTTTTTTTCTCTTAAATATCGAAATTTACGTAAAACAAAGGAAGCACATAAAGTTTCAAAGTTCGAGTTTCGAAATTTCTAGTATTTTTTGTTCATTAGAAAATATTTGGAATCAAGACGAAAGGCATTTTCTTTTTTAAAAGGAAATACATTTTTTTTTTCGCGACTATTGAAATTTGTACGAAGCAAAGTACTCGCGTAAAGTTTCAAAATTTCATTTGGGAAACTCATTCCACTTTTATTTAATAAATTTCCATAAATTGGAGGTTACTTTTTATCCTGAAATTGTAGAAAACTTTTTTTTTTAATCCTTTTCTCTTATTCTTCGGTAAAATTTCATTTGGAACAAAAACTCAATTGTTTAATCGTTCCTTTATATATTATATAAAAATAATACAATTTTTGGTATTTGAATTTCCTGAAATTTTCTAAAAAAAAAAATATAATTGACCATGCGTTTGGCAAATTTTTTTCCGAATTTTTCTGTCTTTTTCCGGGACTGGTCTTCCTCTTTGACGAGTGTTTTTACCGTCAGTGGCAATTTCTCTTTTCTTTCTACCGGGATCGCAATAAAATTTCCCGTTGTTTCGGAAACAAGAAGAGTGTACGGTTTCTGGGTTTCCTTTTCCATCGATTCTCTTTGAAAAGGTGGAAAAGGAGGTAGAGGAGGGGGAGGAGGCGGAGGAAAAAAAAAGTTGGCAATAGTTATAAGAACTGCAAGATTTCATGTTTGAAGTTATTGAAAGTAAAGTAGGTCGTGTGTTGAAGAATAAAAGAAGTGTAAGAGTTATACGACTGTAACTTGTGGTTAGGTTATCATCATTCTCCTAATGATTAGAAGTATGGCTGGCTCTTGTGTCCCCGATAAAACTTGTACGGTTTCGTTGATTGCACGGAAAATTTCACATCGTTCGGCTCGATGTGTACACTCGAGACGATTAATACGTGCTCAAAGTGCACATTCTCGTGTCATTATTGAATAAGACTTCCCTCGGAACGCACGAGTCTTTTATTCCACTTCCTACTATTTTCCCCCTTTTTTTTTTCTCTTTGTCATTATTACCGATTGTAGAGAAATTTCAAGGCACGGAAATTACATCGAAAACCGAAAATTTTTAATTTCAAGTAAAAAATAAAGGAAAATTTTGTCCAGAATTTTGGAAATTGCCAAAAACAAATAATTAAATTGTTTATAAATTCGCAAAGTTTATTTTTTTTCTTTTTTTTTATTATTACCGATTGTATAGAAATTTCAAGGCACGGAAATTACATCGAAAACCGAAAATTTTTAATTTCAAGTAAAAAATAAAGGAAAATTTTTTCCAGAATTTTGGAAATTGCCAAAAACAAATAATTAAATTGTTTATAAATTCGCAAAGTTTATTTTTTTTTCTTTTTTTTTATTATTACCGATTGTATAGAAATTTCAAGGCACGGAGATTACATCGAAAACCGAAAATTTTTAATTTCAAGGAAAAAATAAAGGACAATTTTTTCCCAGAAATTTCGAAATCGCAAACAACAAATAATCAATTTGTTTACAAATTCGCAAAGTTAATTTATTGGATAACTTTTACTTGCTCGATAAATAATTTTTCTTTATTTACTTGGAAATGAGTTACTCAATTGTTAAGTCATAAATTACTCATTGATATTTATTACGTTGGCGCGTAATTAACGACGATTATTTTGCACGATTGCTTCGAAAGTGATCGTCCTTAATTATGCACCAACTTAATGCAATTGATTGGATACAATTTTTATTTACGAATATAGAATATAAATTTAGATTGAAAGAGGATATAAATTTGGATTGAGAAGTTTTTTCGAATCAATAATAAATATTAATAAATAATGAGTAGATTTTCCAATAAATAACTTCAAAAAAAAAAAATTGTTTAAGTAAAAAATGTGCCATAAATTTGATAAATTAGATAAAATTCGTATACCCATTACTTAATAAATTCTATGCAAATAAATCACCGCTCGGCATGAAATGCAAATTTTCTGGTTCCCAGGAACCTCATTGTCGCGAAAGTAAAATATATTTTTAGTTTCAAGAAAAAATGGAAATAAAATAAACACTGTAAATCCGATGGAAATAATTCAATTTCTATGACGAGTAAGAAAAACAAAATTCTCATGTATTTTTTTTTCTTATTCAATGAACAATACACGAAGCGAATGGTAAAAAAAAAGGACAGTTAAACTCGCTTTCTAGAATGCGGAGGAAAAAGTTTCTGAATTACAGCCAAATACCTATAAATTCTTACCTACTCTTAACTGCAGCAATAAGGATTCATAAATCACCCATACTCGTATGCTTTTATAGATGTGTTTACCCCAAATGTAAACCTTTTATTTGAACTACAATAGCTGCACTTTCCTATTTACCAGAAATGGGGGAAAAAAAGGAACATTTGTACAGTCCAGGCGAAAAGTATAGTACTCGGATTTTTCGTGTCAGGGAAAATCCGAGACGGTCAAAATTCAAATTTATTCCAACAGATAAGTAACCGTGTACGTGTATGAAATGTAAAATGAAAGAAAAAACCCGAAGTGTGTATTTTTATATTTCCACGTATTTTAAGATACCCACGTACGCGTACATTGGGAAGTAAAAAAATAAAAACTTGTGCATTAAAAAAAAAAGATAACACAAGTTGGTTAGTATCAACAATCGCCATAAAATTGTAATAAATAAACTCGGGATTGCAGATTTTTGAAATATGTAGAAAGTGTGAAGACAAAAATACGAGGATCCACAAGCGAGGATTTATTTCTTTGAATTTTATAGCAAATGCTGAAATGCAATTTTGTTATTTCTTTTTTAACGCAAAGTTTTAGTAAAAATAATATTTTTTTGGAACGCTGGATAATTTTTGGAAAATTTGCAATTGAGGATTTATTTATTACAATTTTATTGCAAATGCTGAAATGCAATTTTTTGGGATATTTTGGATATTTTCGAAAAAAAATTGCAATCGAGAATTTATTTATTACAACTTCATTGCAAATTCGAAAATATGATTTTTTTGCTACCTCTTTTTTCATGCAAAACTCTAGTAAAAATAATATTTTTTAGACACAGTGGCTATTTTTGACAAATTTGCAATTGGGGATTTATTTATTAGAATTTTAGTGCAAATTCGAAAATATAATTTTTGGTTACCCCTTTTTTTACTACAATGCCTTCACAAAAAAAAGTAAATAATTTTGAACCACTTTGGATACTTTTGAAAATTCTAAAATGGAAAATTCATTAATTATTGTACAATTTTATTGCAAAAATTACGACTAACTTCTGTTATCTTTTTTGTTAATGCCCACATTTATATATTTACCATATATAAATAAACACATTCGCAGATTGATTGAGGAAAAATGAGTCCAACAATGTGAAAGTGGACGTACACGTCCATATACGTGTGTGTGTGTATATTATATATGTATTAAAAGTTAATAAGCCTTAAATTAGTAAACGTTAGGAAAGCAGCCATATAAGCGACGTAAAGTTTCTTCTTTTTTTCATGCCAAGTGCAATCGATGAAAGGAAAGGTAATAGGGACGTTTTTACTTACAAAGTTGTAAGTTGAAAGTACGCGCGTGTAAAGATATACATGTAATGACACAAAACGTAGTTTCCTTTTATTCCTGCACTACGTCACGCGAAGAAATAAAATCCGTGAGTTTACAAGTTCCATAGGCAGTAAAATAAGGTCGTTAATAATTTTATTGAAGACGCCGGTATAATCATTTTAACATCTGTGTAAAAAAGAAAGAGCGAGAGAGAGAGAGAGAGAGAGACGCTAGATTCGAAGGCAAAAGAGGCAAAGGAGGAGAAAACAAAAGTGTAACGAAAGGAATAAAAATAAAATCTCTGCGTAACATCAAAAAGAAGTAATCTTTTATAGACTGAAATGACTGAGTGTGTATGTGTGTGTGTGTGTGTTTGCATGAAAAAAAATAAGAGGAGCAATATATTGGGATTTACAATAAATTTGTAATAAATAAATGGGATCAGCGTTTATGGTAACGATGTGTATGTACCAGTTTTGTTGATGCCGTGGAATGTGCCAACGACGTGCTCTTGTATTTATTACACGGACTCAAGGAAATTACATTTTCTCAGCAATTGGAATTTCAAAGTAAAAAAAATAAGAAAAAATATATGCGTATATATTTTTTTAAATATTTTTATGTATGCATGTGAATGTATATAGTGGAAATATACACTGAAAAAGGGTACTAATTATTCAATTTCTAGTGATTACTACCTAATCGTGAAATTAGTTCGAATAATAATAATAATAAATGGAGTTAAAAATACTAGAAATGTATCATTAGTGCCTTAGTCAATTACAGCAAAAGTTAGAATTACTAGAAATTTTTTTTTAAGTGAGTGAACATGAAATTCGAGTCGACTCATTTTGTATTTTGAATTTTGAATTTTGAATTTAAAATTTTGAATTTTGAAAAGTGGGAAAATTTACCCAAACAGGATTTTGATATTATGAAGATAATGACCGTTATGCCGTTTTGAGTTTTCCTTGGAAAAGATTTCGTGATTTTTGAATCATCAAATTTCGAAAAATAACTTGAAGAATGGGAAAATCACGAATTTTGTTTTTCTTAAATATTTTTTTAATGAAATTTGAGAGAATTGAAATTTTCATTGACTGAGAATAATATTATTATTATTATTACCACTATTCCCATTTCTAATACTATCATTATTATTATCATTATCATTATTATTGTGATTACTGTTGTTAGTATTTAAAAATTGCTGCAGTATAGTATAATTTATCACAAGCTGGTAAAATCAACTTTTTTTTCTTCCATCTGCGTGGGTGTCAATAAAAAAAACAATTTTTATATTCAAAAGAAGTAGTAGTCAGTCGTTCAGTTAGTTAGTCAGTCAGTCAGTCAGTCAGTCAGTCAGTTAGTCAGTCAGTCAGTGAGATAGTCACTAACTCGGTTAGTCAGTCAATTAGTCAGTCCGTCAGTGAGATAGTTAGTAACTCGGTTAGTCAGTCAATTAGTCAGTTAGTCCGTCAGCGAGATAGCCAGCCACACAGACAGACAGACAGTCCGACGGGGCTAGCTATTTTTGCCCGGTCAGGTTTCGGTACAACGTGTAGTCGCGGTAAAAATGGCACTGTAAGATACCACCGCTGGCGATTCGGTTATCGAAAGGAGAAGGGCGGATAGATTTTTTGTCGTATCTTGATGAAAGGCACGTAGTTGGGTCGAGGATCATGAACGATAGAGGCCACGATCTTAATTTATGCGCAATCGTTTGGACGGTACGCGATTTATTTGTTTTATTTTATATACGCTATGTACATACGGCTGTAATTGGCCACTGACAACTAGCCGTTCTTAGCAGTATATACCTTACCTTAGCATCATGTATGTATATATATATACGACGATATTAAACTGTTTGTCTGTCTTATACAGTGTTATATAGACTTATAAAGGTAATGTATACAGACTTGTACATGCACACGTTATATTATTCATGTCGCATGATTCCTAGTCTCTCCTTGAAGGTCTCTATAACACTTCGCCTTTTTTTTTATACCTACCTACCTACCTACCTATCTCTACCTGTCTATATTTATTAGAGCTATAAAAATGTTACTTTCAATGTCTTTTAAAGGGTTTCCCACGAAAATATGTACCGGTTTTCGGGAATTTATAATTATTTTCTTTTATTTAATTCCACTAATTGGAAGATTTTTAGTAGCACACAAATGCAGCTGAATATTGGAGGTATGGCACAAGTCTGGGAGATCCTAGCTAGGATCTAGGGAGATCCTAGCAAATTTTTCAATCCCCAACATTATTTTTAAACAATCGAGGAAACAAAAATAAGGTCGAACTGGTTATCGATCAGCCTGAAATAATTATCGATCGATATAGCTTGTTACGGGAATAATTAATGAAAAGTCAATTGGACGAAATTGAAAATACAGTAGAACCTCGTTATAACAATCTTCCCCTGAATTCCTGCTCTGCGCGAAGGGGAGTGCGCCTTTCAGGTTCGACGTGATTGGTCGACACATTTTCGAGGTGGGAGCTGGAAAGATTGTTATCGAGAGGTCCCACTGTAGTTTACAATCGCGAACATTTTATAATTATAAAGCAAATGTGATTATAAATATATTTTGGAATTTTATAGGAATATAAATAGAAAAATCTTAAAATTTTATAATTACATTAAAAATTAAAGCTGACAATTTACATTTTAAATACAAAATCAATTTTTTTTCTTCAAAATGAGCGAAAATTACCTTGAAAGTACCAATGGACGGTAATTGAAAAATTGCGTCTTTCAAATTTTTTTCTTGAGAGTGAAAACAATTTTCATTATAAATTATGAAAATTGTAAATTAAAAATTATAAAAAATATACCCAAAACCCGCTCAATGACTAATTCAGTGACGGTATTTTTTCTTTGCTTGGGGCGAAAATTTCATTTTTTGAAATTTTGATATTTCATTTTTTGAAAAAACGTCATTTTTTTTTACATGTACTCGTACATGTCAAAAGTATCACCCGGTAGAAAAGACTTCCTCCTTTTACATGGATTGAGATAAGCCTTATAAATGTTAAAAGTGGGAAAGTTATTTCACACACACACACGCACGCACATGCATATATACGTATACGCAATATACGCATACGCACACACGTACGTAGAAAATAGAATAATTTGTCAAACCAGACAGTAATTTATCTCATAATTAAAACGTCTCGATAACTATAATATTAAAATGAAACATCGTTTGAATAACACGGCCGTCGTTATACCGTGACAATGGGAATTACGACGCTTCTTCTTCTTTTTTCTTCTTTTTTCTTTTCACATCCCTGTCCTCTTTCTGCAAGATTTGCATATTTAATTGATACCATAAAATATCGACTTAATCGCATCTCCTTTCAATTTACTCGCGAAGTAAATAGCATATTAATTACTTCGCTTTAAAATCATATTTTGTCTTACTCAATCCAGCAATTGAGTAACAGCCGGTATCTTAATAGAATATTAAGATAACGTACACTATCCCAGGGAAAATCGTAATTATTGCGAAAAGCAATGATTACGCTAAGTGCGGATTCGGCGTCGAGTGTTAACGTAACTTTCTTTTTTTGGCGCGCGATGCATTTCGAAAATATATTTTCTATTTATTTCATAATTTATTCGTTTTTTTTACCGAGGTGCGAGTATTATAATAATAATAATAATAATAATAATAATAATAATAATAATAATTATTGTTGTTCTTGTTATTATATTTGGTGCATTTATAATTTTTGAAATAAAAATTACATAGAAATCTTTGACCTTCTCCATGTAAGAAAGAAAGTATGGCTGAAGTCTAGCAAATTTTATAATATCAGGAAGAATCCGTAAACACCGCGTTTTTTTTATAATTATTATTCTACATTTTTCAATTTTTTTTGTTTAATTCATTGATCAATTTTTTTTCTTTTCGTTAGTAAAACCAATAAATAATATAGAAAATTCTCCCATTTAAAAATACAAGTACGCTTAAAGTTCCACCCTATCGGCAAAAGTCCTTTTTCCAATAATTATTCCACATCTTACTACTTTCAGGTTTCATCAATTAATTACTTTTAATTAATCGAATCAACCAAAATTCCAGGTTTCCAAACCCCGGAAATTTTCACAATCCACCACTCAGGCTTCCTTCTTTCGGAAACTTCAATATCAAAAAAACCCCAAATACCCAAAAATCCCAAATTTTCCGGAAACGTCTCGAATCCCAAAACCACAGTTTCATCCAAATTCCATAACATTCCCCTAATTTCCAATTTCTTCTTTTAAATTTAGCGACACCGAAATTTCCAAAACCGCCCCAAAAGAAAATTCCAGAATCACCCCGACCTCGGAACCTACCCTTTCTTGAATTCCCTCCAACGGTCAATTTCGCTATACGATTTAGAAAAAAAAAAGAAAGAAATAAAGAAAAAAGAAACGAAAAAAAAAATGAAGTAGAATAATAGAAGAAAAAAAATCCAAGGGATTAAAACACTGTTTATTTTATAATTGCCACCCCGTGTATATAACACACACACACACACACACACAGCAGTACTCCATGCACGCCCACTCTCTCGAGAAACTCTCGTTTTGAAACCATTGTCTTGGACTAACGAAAATTTGTTCTAATGAAAAAAACAAAGAGAGAGAGAGAGAGAGAGAGAGAGGGGGCGAAAGAGAGAAAGAGAAAGAGAGAAAGAATAAAAAGAGAGAAGGAAGGAAGGAAGGAAAGGAAAGGAAGGAAAAGAAAAAGTTTTACAAGAAAAAATGAACGTGTGTGTGTGCATGAGGAGGACGATAAACGGCAATCTTTCATTCTTCTCGCGTTGTACAGGTCTTTAATGGCTTCTTTCGTATATAAGGGTTAGAGGAAGCCGTCGAGCAAGGTAAGCTAGGAGTGCTACAGGAATAAAGCAAAAGGGCAAAGAGGGAAAAAAAACGAAAAAAAAAAAAAAAAACGGCGAAAGAAGGGAAGAAAAGAAAAAGGAGCGTAAGGGAGGAAGAAGACGTTCATTCTTTCAGAGAAGAAGTAAAATCTCGAAATGGTTGCGAAGCAGTTTAGTTCACTCGTCTCCTACTTTTCCTCTTCTTCCCTTTCCTGTGTTTACTATATATACTTCTTTAGTGGAAACTTGATTACATTTTAATACAAGAAACTTGATTAAAAACGGCAATTCATTACAGTTCTGACACGGTTTGCCAACCGGCTACCGGGTACTCGCAGCTTTCCGTAAGGCGCTTGGAAAATAATCAGAGGAATGAAAACAAACTGACGTTAGTTCTGTTTGCGAGTTTGGTTTTCTTTTTTTCCTTTTTTTTTCTTCAGAATGTTCGGAATCCCGGAAAAAAAATGCACTTTCCTAATAGGAACATCAAATTTTTCATATGCATATAAATAATTTTTTTACACCGGATTTTTTTTTTATAATAAATAAAAAATAATAAAAACGAAAAATTGTTTATGATAATTTACAGAGAATAATTTTTGTATTTCCAGAAAAATATTTGTTACAAGCTTGAAAGTGAAATATTAAAATTGCAACAAATTTTACCCCTTGTTTGATAAATTTTACCTATTAATGGCAGACCTTTGCCCTCAAATTTTCTGATTTTAACCCGTTTCAAATCCCAAAAGTGAATAAATAATTTGTTATTTCTAGAAAAAAATTTATTACAAATGTGAAAATTAAACACTAATATTATAAGAAAATTTTACCATTTAATTTCTAAAATTTACCCACTAATGGCAAAACTTTACCCGCAAATTCCCTCATTTTAAAGCATTTCTAATTAATCAAGTAAAAAAAAGATTTTTTTTTTGCATTCCCAGAGAAAATAAACAAAAAATGAACTTTCATTCAACTTTCGAAAAAGAATCTGTTACCAGCTGGATACTTCAAACCACAAATTCCCTAGCCTTTAAATCTCCAGAACGAACCGGGAACCCGGCAAAAAAAAAATCTACTTTCGAATTCCTTCAATTGAATCCATCCTTAATTAACGAAGCGAAAAAATTCCCGGCTACGAATATATGTTAATTAAGCATCGATCAGCCTTTTCTCCGTGTTTTGCAAACAATTCCAGTTGTTTTCACGTTTCACCTGTGAACATCAATAACGTCGAGTAACGCGTACACGTGTATACACTCTAACCCGTATAAGCAACTAATTTATAAATCAATTAGAGGAAGAAAAATAAATAACCATCCGCACCTTCTCACTCACTCACTCTCTCTCTCTCTCTCTCTCTCTCTCTCTCTCTGAACCATCGGAGCATAATTTACTGGCTAATTTCAATAAATTAACTCCTAACTAACTTCCCCTCGCCGAAGTTCCCTCTAAATCAACTTTCTAAACGATAAGCAATTACAATAAGTTCGATACCCATTGCTCGGGCGTTATTCATAGACGCGGGGGGAAATGAAATAGCGGACGGGCGTCGCATAAAAAAGAAAATCAATCGATACGAAATATGTGCGTATCAATTACCGGGCAAGGGGGAGAAAGAAGCCGCATTACGAACGATCGCATTCGTTTCACTTATCGAGCAATTATTTCTCGTGTAAACACGAGACTCGATAGTGGCGTGGCTACGTTACGTCCGATACTGCATTATGTTGCCCTTGCTGATGCTGATTCTGCTGCAACTTGCAGCTTGCAGCCGCCTCTGCCTGCGTTATACTGCCATCGCTGTTACCGTTCGCATTATGAATCTGTTTGCGTCGTTTCCTGCAGTTGAATACGTACTGTACTGCACTGTACTGTACTGTACTGTACTGTACTGCACTGGACTGTACTGGACTGTACTGTACTGTACTGGACTGTACTGTACTGTACTGTACTGGACTGTACTGTACTGTACTGTACTGTACTGTACTGTACTGTACTGTACTGGACTGGACTGGACTGGACTGGACTGGACTGTACTGTACTGTACTGGACTGGACTGGACTGCATTGCACTGCACTGTACTGTACTGTACTAAACTGTACTGTACTGGACTGGACTGTACTGCACTGCATTGTACTGCACTGTACTGTACTGTACTGTACTGCACTACACTGCACTGTTCTGTTCTGTACTGTTCCATGCTCCAACCGGGTATGCATTTATTTGTACATGCACGCATGCATATCTCGAGGTGCACGTGTATACGAATGCATCGGTATCTATATGCAGCGTGTTCCGTCGAGTCGTGATAAAGGATAACGGATTATCGGGTCAAACGATCACTCGAAACGTTAACGAGGATCGAACGAATCACACGTCTGCGAGTAACCAACCATGTGTCTGCATGTGTGAACACTTTGGTTTGTAGTTGCACTTATTTATTTATTTATTTGTTGGTTTGGTTTCTTTATTTAAATATATATTATGTCTTCCAGTCTATCGGTCTTGAATTGATTTATTCAATTATTGTGTTGACGTTTCGAAATTTTCCAAAGAAATTTAGAAATTTAAGGAGAAAATTCCAAAAATAATTTTATTCTGTTCCAATTGAGGTGCATTTATTTTATTCCAGGCTATTTTGTGATATTTAATATTACAATGGAATAAAATAAATGCTCCTAAATTAGAATAGAATAAAATGAATGCTCTTTCATTTCAAATTTTGAAAATCTGTTATGGCGCGTTTAGGCTATTCAGGCGCTTAGGCTATTTTCCCTTTTTAGGCGCCTAGGCTATTTTGTAATGTTTAATATTACAATAGAATAAAATAAATGCTCCTAGAGTAAAATAACATAATCGGATCGGTCCACTGGTCGGAGCAGTCAGCCAATATATTGCATCAACGATTGGAATACACATATAGGGGCGTTGGCAACAAATGAAGAGCATACTCAGCAGCAACGCTACTTGTGCGGTGCTGCTGCATCTCCACAGGGGAGAGTTAACATTGTCTCCTATTATGCATACATGATACTGCACAAGCTCATGCAGAAGCATATGTCTTTCCCTATATCTCTCTCTCTCTCACTCTCTCACTCTCTCATTGCATCCCTGACAGAGAGAATCGGCTGCATCCGTCGCACTCGCTCTCTAATGCAGTATATTAGTATCCCTTCACCGAAGCTGCATTACTCATGTGCCAAAACTATTGTCATCTACTCTCGGACATGGGAAAGTTTCGCTAATCCAAGTAGCTGTCGATCCCTTCCGTCATTTGCAACGTGTTTAGAAATCTGCCGTTCCCGATAGCCGTTGTTTATCGAAATCCACTTGCTGTCGGAACTTATGCACATATATGTGCGTGTATGTGTGTGTCTTCAATTAACCTCTTTAGGGTTACCGACACATATGAATACCTTTGGTTTTCATTTTTTTTTCTTTTTTTTTGTAAATTGTCAGGTTTTTTTTTATTTTTATTTTTGTCCGTTTGACTTTACAATTATTTGTCGCAATAATTTATCCCCGACAACATTTTTGCGCCTCACGAATTCTCTACGCACGCAGTTTTCGTGATTTATCGGATTTCTTGTCCCGAGGTATCTCGATAAATGCCGAAGATATTGGATCTTTTTACGTCCGGAATCCAATGAAATATGTAATATTACGCGATTTGTTAATTAACAGAATACAGTTATTTGTCCATTGGAGCTTCAAGTTAAAAAATCATTATTTGGAAAATAAGATTTTTCGGATCTTCGAGATTTTCGAAACGAATTTTAAATTATTTTTCAATTGGAGCTATTAAAATTCATCTTTTGACCCGTGTTTTTTTCAATTCGACAATGTCTCCAGTGGTCAATTTCGTTATACGACTTAAAAAAAAAAGGGAAAAAGAAAAGAAAAAAGAAACGGAAAAAAAATTAAGTAGAAAAATAGAAGAAAAAAAAATCCAAGAGCTTAAAACACTGTTTATTTTATAATTGCCACCCCATGTGTATACACTCACACACACACTCTATTTATTTACTTCCAATAATATTTTATGAATAAATTTAAGTCGCTCCAATTCAAGACAACCCAAGATTCATAAAAAAAAAAAAAAAAAAAAAAAAAAAAAAAAAAAAAAAAAAAAAAAATGCACGAAAATCATCAAAAAAAAAATTCGAAAAATGCCTCCTATTAAATTGCCAGCGCAATTTTTTCCAAATTATTTTGATTGACTCTATTTATTTACTTCCAATATTTTATGAATAAATTTAAGTCACTCCAATTTAGGACAACCTAAAATTCATCCTCCCCAAAAAATGCACCAAAATGATCCAAAAAAAAATTTCACCCGAAAAATGCCTCCTATTAAATTTCCAGCGCAATTTTTTCCAAATTATTTTGATTAGGAGCAACTTCAATTCATATTTTCACTCCTTCGAATGGTATTCGATTGAAGCAAAAGAGATAAATAAATAAATGAATCAGCAAATAAATGGGAAAGAACGGTATGTTTGAATTGATGTAGAAGAAAATTGCAATGGCTTCGTTAAATGTTCCGTCGATAGTCACGTTTACGCTTATTTATAGTGTCCTGAACACACTTACGAGAGTTACCAATGCAGCCATATACGTGGCGTGACACGTTTCAGTGCGATTAGCTTGTGTTGCCAGTATGTGGTGTGTGCTGCTGCACGTATAGCAGTAGCACGTTAGCTGCAGTAGCTGCTGCAGCAGCAGCAGCTAAAACTGATTGAGATCTGCCAGGTGCTACCAGATTTCTCGACGCCTCGAGTATTTATCCAAGATCAAAGATCCCTCTTCTTTCGCTCACGTTTAACGTTAGGAAAAGGGGTTGGGATTTAATAAAAGAGAGATAAGAGTTATGAAGGCATCGTACAATGCCGCAGTTGCATCCGGACACCGAGCGCGGTGACGAAAGGGAAAAATATCGAGTCAACAAACGGAGTCGATTAGGTGCAACCCGTCCGGGGAGCGAAATAAAAGAGTCGTTTTCGAGGTGGTCCCCCGACTTTTGTTGGATGAAGGGGATTTTTGTAGAATTTTTCAATTGAATGGATTTTTGGCTCTTTTTTTTTTGGTTTTTGATTGTATGTCGTGGAAGTAAAATATTGAAAACATGGAAACGAGCGAAATAATGAGGGGATTTTGGATAATAGATATTTTTTTTTAATTTGAGAATTTAGCGATTTTTTTCGGATGGATTTTGGATTAGCTGGAATTGGAGCGAAATAATTTTTTGAAAATTCTGTAAGTGAATGAAAAGAGTCAATTGTGTGAAAAATAAAGGAAAAATGGCAAAATTAAATTTTAATAAGCGTTTTTGGTCACGATTTTTCCGTTTTTTTTGGGATGGATTTTGGATTATTTTTTGAATTGGAGCAACTCAAATTTATTTTTTCGAATTCTGAAAAACGGAAACATGGAAACGGGAGAAATAACGAGGAGATTTTGGTTAATAGATATTTTTTTTTACATTTGCGCATTTAGCGATTTTTTTCGGTTGGATTTTGGATTACTTGGAATTGGAGGGAAATAATTCTTTGAAAATTCTGTAAGTGAATGAAAAGAGTGAATTGTGTGCAAAATATAAATTCGAGCAATTCGAATTTTTCACAATTTTTGAATTTTCCAAATCTAGTACGAATGGAGATTGAAGCAACAATTGTCCTCATTTAATATTATTATTTTATAACACAAATAATTGCAATAACAATTTTTTATGTTTGCCACTAATTTAAATTATTATTTAAATTTCAAATTTCACTTTCTTAGAATTGAAGATTGAATTTACTCGGTAACAAATAGAATTTTTAATACGAGCCTTTTTTACACATTTTCAAAGGAAGCCCATTTATCGAAGATAGGTGCAAAGCAAAGGTAAAAATGAAACAGGTATGGATGAGTCGAAGGAATTTGTTAAAGGGAATAAAGCGACCGTCAATAAGAGTCGTGAAAACAGGTTCTTTTGTTTCGGAAATTCCGTGTTCTGATGAGATCATTTTGCGCCGTATAAAGAGTCAAAGGGGAAAGCTGCTTTAATTACTTAGTTATGAGATGTGCTTAATGAAAACTTTCTTTAATTAGACCGTGAGCGAAAAAGGAAAAAGAAAGAAAGAACGAGGGAAAAAAAAGAGACGTGTCTTACTTCAGCTCTTTAGTCTCGTATTTAACGGGGTTTACTTTGTGCGGATAAACGAAAGAACACGACTTCGTCCTGAAATCCTATATTACCGTGTAACATTTATATGCAACAAGCATATTTTCATTCCATACGTGCATCCGCTTTGCATTCCCTTTGGGGCGGAAAGAAAAACGTATCGACTACCCTCTTTTTACGACGGGATTAATGTACAAGTGAAACTAATACCCAGAAAAACCTGGATTTTGCAAATTCATGCAGTTTAACCATTTTCATATTCACTTTGCTAATCATCCAAAAGTTAAACGGGAGAAACATTAAAAAAGTCTGCGAATTGGAAAATTATGATAAAAAATAATTTTGCAGAAAAATGATATTGCTCATTGGGTATTTGAAATTTTAATAACGGATTACACTCGGAATGGAAAATGGGGTAAAAAATGAAATTTCTGAAATGGGGTTGAATAAGTCATTTCTAGGGGTAATTTTTCCCGTAGAATTGATTCCAAGGGTCAAATTTGACGAAATCCCAGCGGAAATTGGTAAAAAGTAGGTTTTTTGGGGAAAAATCGCATTTCCCGTTGGATTTTTGGAATTTTTACAATGAAAATGGATTCCTCGGGAAAAAATACATCGGATAAGGATCTTGCGAAAGTGCCCAAAAATTTTTTCTAAAAGTCGATTTTTTGGGCACCTACCCCTTCCCCCAAAAATGGGGTAAAAATTAAAGTTTCGAAAATGGGGTTGGACAAGTCATTTCTAGGGGTAATTTTTCCCGTAGAATCGATTCCAAGAGTCAAATTTGATGAAATCCCAGCGGAAGTCGGAAAAAAGTATGTTTTTTGAGGAAAAACCGTATTTCCCTTGGGATTTATGGAATTTTAATAACACCATTGGATTCATCGGAAAAAAATACATCGGATACGGGTCTCCCGAGGTTTAAAAAAAATGTTTTCCAAAAGTCGATTTTTTGGATATACCAACCCCTTCCCCCAAAAATGGGGTAAAAATTAAAGTTTGGAAAATGGGGTTGGACAAGTCATTTCTAGGGGTAATTTTTCCCGTAGAATCGATTCCAAGAGTCAAATTTGATGAAATCCCAGCGGAAGTCGGAAAAAAGTATGTTTTTTGAGGAAAAATCATATTTCCCGTGGGATTTCTGGAATTTCAACAATGAAAATGGATTCCTCGGGAAAAAATACATCGGATAAGGCTCTTCCGAAAGTTCCAAAAAGTTATTTCCAAAATTCGAATTTTTGGGCATGGCTTAAATTTCAATTCAATAATTTCCAAATCACAATCACTGAAACTTTTTCATGAGAAAACCCTAATCGACGTAAAAAACCATGCGTGCAAGTTTCTGTAGTACAATTTGTTAGATAATAAAAAAAAAACAAAATATTGCAACGCTTTATCGAAACTTTCAAAGAAAATCCCGCAAACTCACACCGACACGGTGAAAAACCCAAAAATGTCAAGGTCGTAAACTTGAAAAGTGCATCTCGCAGTTCGTAGTTCGGGGCGAGGGGAGGCCTTAAAAATCCCAACTTTCCGGCAAACTTCTCCCCGGGAAAGTGCGCGTGGCGAAAGACCGGGGAGAGAGTCAACAACACCTAAATTACAAAAGTTTGTACACTCGAGCTTTTTTTTAATAACTGCGAACTTATCAACGGCAAAAGGATAGAGGCAAAACCCACAAACGATAGAAAATAGGGAACTTGCCATTCATGAAAGGCAAAGTTTCCCCAAACGACTGCACGGCACGGAGGGAATCTATCCGCAGCCTGAAAAAAAAAAAAAAAACGTATTGTCCCTTGCTTTTGGGCTCGTTTCATCAACTCCGGGATATCACAAAGGCGGCGGGAAGAAGAAAGGGTCGAAAGAAAGAAAGAAAAAAAAAGGGAACCCGAATGGTACCGGAGAAACGCCCGGGGAAGGGACTTTGCAATTTTTTATCGCTTCGAAAAATCTCCAAAGTCCTGGAACTCCATGAATATCCAGCGGATGGGCAGTATCGAGGTGTCCCATAAGTTCCTTCCGCGCCACGCTATGCGTGACCTCGAGCCGGAACGGAAGAAACTTATGGGCCACCCTAATATTTTTCTCATGTCAGTCCGGGGAAACCTCGACACGGTCGCAAAATGGCTGCCGGCCGTAGCTAGCCTAGGAAACTAGTGGGTTAGAGCTCACTCACTTACCAGCGAGCGAACGAGTGACTCCGGGTGAGCCGGGGCAACGATTGACCGTATGCGAGCGCCAGAGAGGAAATCTTGTTCTCTTTTACGAGCACTCCACGTCATTCTCTCTTCCACCCTTTGCTAGTCGCTACTATACTATAGCCGGCTTACTTCACTCTCTTTCTCGTTCAAAACCCAATACCATTATTGCTCTGTCAGAAACGAGCCCTACCCTCTGCTCCTCCAGTAGCTGTATAGGTACCACTACCTATACTACCAATACAATCATACGTTTGTATTTATTTGGATATTTGTATTTGAATGGGTGTGTGGATTTGTATATAAGTATGCGTCTGTATACGTTTTTATACACAGAGATGATTTACAAATGCAAGTGTGGACAAACACACACATACGCACACAATAATTCTCCGTTTTTCATTTTTAATCATTTTATTTTTTTTTAATAGGTATTATTATTTTTTTTGTTATATTAAAATTACCTGCAACAATGAATTTTCTAGCCTAATTAAATACGTCCAATTTAACGGGTTGACCGCCATGGGGGTCACCGGTGACCGGCACTAAACTTTCCGTTCAGGCCGCGCTGATTAACACAAATGCAATAGTGTATACCCTTGCGACCCACGCGGCGTGAATAGGAATTTACGTAAATTTTTACGTGGTAGTCAACGCGTTAATAACTATTTTCTATCACCTAATTGTCTCGCATTTATCGACTAAGAAATTTCCTCCCCGCTTTGATGACGTTTTTTTTTTCGTGCAAAGTTTAAATAAGTTGTACCGTATTTTTTTTTTTATAATCTTTGTTATTTTTCATCAGCAAACCAATTCACCTTTCGAGGAACGCTACAAATGCATCATTTCCCTGAGCGTAAGTGCCTACGTCTTCAAAGGACATGCATCTGGAGACAGCTACCGCTGGCATTTATGCAATGGCAATGCAAATGCGCGATACACATACATATATGCACGCACACGCACTCCATTTTCAGCAGGGAATACACAGTTGATAGACTCCACTCCGTATAATTGCTGATGCGAGAGGAAGAAAGTAAACGTTACTTCGAAACTGAACAGTCGTCGTCGTTGGTATTAATGGTCAAGTGACTTCCGGTTAGGGCGGAAGTTGTCGTGAATGACTGTGTTAAGCCTTAGAAGTTATGTACAATCGTACTACAAACTACACTTTACCGTATCCCCACACACGTACACGCATACATTTACGTAAATAATATTTTTTTTGGAGTAAACTCGTCATTTTTCTTTTCGTTAATTTCTTCTTTGTAAATACATACACTATTCGTTACAATTAATAAAATAATTTTTTGAAATTTAATGTGTACTTGCAATACAAAAATGATTGAATTTTATTATTATTATTATTATTATTATTGTTATTATTATTGATAATATAATGAAAATAAGGTGAAAATTTGATTCAGTGCTAATTTTCTTTGGTGTTAATTAATCTATTCGTTAATTATAATTATATGTGAAAATTTTATATTTTTTGTTAATTATAATTTTAATTATAAATATAATTGTGGTAATTATAATTTTATGTAAACTTAGTTAATCGTACATAAAATTATAATGCAATTGTAATTCTGGATAATATTACTAAGATGTTACTAAAAAACCCTTTCTGTAATAAATTGAAATAAAAAAATTAGCAATATAAGCAAATTTGATTGATGCCAATTAATATCATTTAATATTTAGTCGAATATTTCTAAAACCGATATTATTAAATATCGCTAGTAACTTTTTTTATATAATTTACAAAGAAAAAACTTTCTTTCCCATAAAATGTTACTAGAACACTTTCAAAATTAATCTAAAATTTGTAATAATAAAATCGCCAAAAAACTTGTACCTCAAACTTTATTAAAAAAATAGAAAAAAATAAAGGGTATATAGAAAATGGAAAATATTAAGTATGTATCAAAATAATTAATATTTTCCATTTTTCATTTTCCATAAAACTTTTATTTATCTTTCATTTTTTGTTCGACAAAGTTTAAGGTACAAAATTATCCCTTTTTTGCTTCCAATTTGATGCTAAAGTTTTTTAAATTAATTCTCGAAGCGTTTCACTAACATTTTATAGGGAAAAAGCTTTTTTCTTAATAAAATCTCTCTCTATATATAAAAAAAATAAATATATATATATAAACGTGTGTGGGTATGGTGTACACTATACACATAGTTACATACAGATAAATGGGTTTTATCGGTTTTCAGTGTTAGTTGTCCTCCGCAATGTCTGTTCCAGTACGTTACTGTTATACCGTATTGTCCCATGGGGAAAGCAAGAATTGAAAGAAAGCAAGGAAGTAATTGAAAGGAAACAGTGGTGGAAAGAGAGAGACGGGGAAAAATAAGTGTACATAAGTAAGTAAAGTAAGATTGCGAGGTACTTAAACGATTCTTCAAACTTTTCCTGCTACTCCCCGTACTTTTTCTTTCCATCCACTGTCTTTTCCTACACAGGCTATTAATCTGCTGCGCCGGTAAAACCGGAGAAACAAAAACGTTTTGCAGTTAACGTCCACAAGTTTCAATTGATCCTAAATGGGTTTTACAGTGGAAAAATACCGGTCTCGAGAATCTTCAGTTTCCCCAAGTACCGGGTTTCCACCAGAAAAGTTGCGTTTTTTTTTATATATATTTGTTGTATAAATAGAATAATAGAATAGAATAATTGTTATATTCTATTGTTGTTACATAATTATTATATTCTATAAATAGAATAATTGTCAGCAAAGGAAGGGTTTTCAGAAATATTTCTAAACATTATTTTATGGAAAAATCGAAACTTTTGTCGATTCCTTCTGTTTACGGCAAAATAATTTTTTTATAATAAAATAATTGATAATAAAAATAATTCTTTTAATTGAAATTCCATTTGCGCTAGTAACAAAAAATTGTTTGAAAAAAAGTGGGGAATTTTTTTTTATTATGAATAATATTTATTATCCCCTAAAATTGGTAAACAAAAAATATATCTAATCGGGAAAAATAATTATTTATGTACGGAAATTTATATAAACAAGTGAATGTTTAATGAATACGCATATATCGGATACCCGTGACGTCATCAATCAGTTCGACCGTTGTCAACCCTTATTTATATTTCTCGCGAGCAACGAATTTCGAAAAGATAACGCCTATCCAAGGAAAAGCTTAAAAACCTTCCGATTCGAATATCGAATCAAATTCGAGATAAAAAAAAATTGATAAGAAATCGATAATCATTTTTTTTTCTTTTTTTTTCGAACTTACTTTCGCCTGCCGACAGATTTTTGCGATGCAGTTGATAGCTTCAATCTGAAACAAGAAAATGAATCACATCGTTCAGTACGTATTAATTAATCGGAGATTTAAAAAAGGAGGGGGGAGTGACAAATTTGATTGATAATCACTCGAGTGGAGGAAATATTGTGCAATTGCATTCAATCGTCTCATTTATATTATTTATTTTGCTGACAATAACAAAAAATAAAGAACCCTCATACTTTTATTTAAAAAAAAAATACTTATTAAGGATATTTTAATTATTATATAAAATAAAAAAATGTTTTATCGAATACCTTTAAATGCAATTACAGTTAAAGCGATCTTATTTTTTTTTGACACCGTCATCAATGCGGATAAAGGAATTGGTATCGACAAAAACTTCTCTCCGTCCGTTTTTTTTTTAATAACAACGAAATGGGAAAATATTCAAATACTTCTGATTTTTTGTTTTGTTTTTTTTTCCTTTCAAGAAGGGAAGTCGTTGTGAATATGGGAGAGGCAGGCGAGCACATCAGCATCTGCTCTTTTAACCACCCTGTAATTTCCATAACCCTTCGCGAGGAAAAAGTTGTGATAAAGGGATGGAAAAAAGGGTGTGCGATATACTTTCGGGAACGATATATAACATATTATATATATACACACACACGCACAAGGTGTGTGTGTGTGTGTGTGTGTGTGTGTGTGTGTGTGTGTGTGTGTGTGTGTGTGTGTGTGTGTGCTATACGTGCTCACAAAGGTTGAATAAAGAATAGAGTCGAGCTTGATACTAAATTTGAAGTAGAAATTTGTTAATAGGGTTTAATTAATTATATACCCCTTTACGTTTTTTATAATATTGTAATTTTATTATTGCCGGAGAAAAAATTATTATTATTAATGTTTTCGAAACGAAACATAAAAAAGAATTTTTCTACATTTTAGTGTTCGTTAAAAAAATTCTTTGGTCACGAAATATTTATGGTGTTTTCATTCTATATTAAATCTCTTGTAATACTATAATTTATTACCGTAACAAATAATTAATATCTCGGAAGTGGAAAACAAAATAGAATTTTTCCACATTTTTCCATTTTACTTGAAAATTCTTTCAGCTGGAAATACAAATAACTCGACTAAAAATATAATAACCTATAATTCATAATGACTCGAGTCCGGAATAATTCAGGTTTATCTTTTGCAGAATATGAACGCTAATAAATTCCATTTATATGAAATCCTTCTGTCTTTCCTGCATACATATATACCGTCAAGTAGGAATTTCCGTCAGTCCGGTATTGGAGCGAGCCAATAAAACCCTGGTTAGTACCGAGGCGGTAGAAATTCCTACGGGAGATGCTGTTTCGTAAATTACTAGAGAACGTTATTGCTCGCAATTTATATACATTCTCACTGTAAATTCAACCAACGAATGTCTCCGAAAATCCTTAGACGCGAATTTTCAAAGTGGCAAATCAAATTACAAATTTTTATCGAATCCACAGATTTCTACTTTATATGCATATATATATATATAAAAAAAATTTTTTAAACAAAAATGTATATACATATATTTTTATTTTTTTATATTTTGTCAAAAATACACACACACACACACACACACACACACACACACACACACACACACACACACACACACATGTATATATATACATTTGTAATTTTATTTGCTACTTTGGAAAAAAATATATATATAGAAACAGAAATTTGAAAATATTAAAAAAAATTTTTTTTACTAAAATCGCTTCTTCTTAATTTCATCAAATGTCGTCTTCATTATTTCTAAAATTCTTCAATATATTCTCAAATGTCTAATTTCTCATTAAAGTAATGTTTGAACGTCAGTCGAAGCAAACCTCAACTCTTCTCCATTCCATTCATAATAAGAAATTAATAAAAGGTCCCTCCTATGAACGTTGTTTCCTATGAATAATTCTACCGTTTGTGTGCTCGTGTGTGTTAGTGTATGCATACGTTTGAAATGTGGTACACGCTAAAACATCGCGTGTCGAAACGATGCAGGAAGTCGTTTGACACTCGCAATCAACATGGAATTATACGTTTACATTATCATCGTATGGAAACAAAGACAAATTTCTTTCCATGTAGCTGTTTTTTTTGTAATTTCTAATTAGTCTCGTTAAAATCGACGCGTAAATTCCATATTTGCCGCAGTTATTAGAAACATCTACCGTCCCCCTTTGAACCAACGGAAACGGAGAATAAGGAGAAACTTAAATAAGGAAAAATCTCTCGCGTACAGAAATGAAAGTATGGCTAAAGTCCGATTCTAAGTTAAAGCCTATGATGTCATAGCTCGAATTTTTATCAGTTGCATTTTCCTGATTTTCAGAAATTTTATTCTTGTCAATTTTTCAATACATTTTATTGTTTTTCAAATTATTATTCTTGATTAAATAGAATAATTAACTATACGTCATATTTAAAATTTCCATCATTTGCATTTTCCTGATTTTCAGAAACCTCATTCCTCCTAATTTCGAATGCATACAATTACTATAGAAATTCTATTGAATTATTTAACAGCAATTCAATTTATCACTAATAATATCGCTTCAACTGCAGGATTCTTTACACCCACGCTAATTTTCCAAGCCTACGCGTCGTACCTAAAATTTCCGTCACTTGCATTTTCCTAATTCTCGGAAACATCGTTCCCGCCAATAACTTCTATCGCACAAAGTTACTGTAATTAAATTCCATCTAATTATTTAATCATAACATAGCTCGAATAACTGTAAAAGTGATTACACCTATACATTGACCTTTGGACCGTGCCTTCCAGTTGAAACTATCGCCTCCATCCTCCTCTGTTTCATCGTCAGTGTATTAAACACTATCAAAGATACGTTTCGTGTAAACGCAGCGTTCGTGTAAAACGAATAGATCCGAATCGAAGATTAATGATAAACGCTAAAAGATAAATGATTAATGCTATTACTCCTCGAATATATGACACTCCAAGCATTTTACATAAATCACTTTAATGAGTGGTTTCTATATACGCGTTCGTGTGTGTGTGTGTGTGTGTGTGTAAAAGTGTGTGCTCACATACACACCCATTACATGCTCGACGCTCGCGCGCGCGTGTGTGTGCACATACACACCCATTGCACACTCCGCGCGTGTGTGCATATTTGTGTGTGTGTGTGTGTGTCAACTACGTAAATACAAGATAACACGAATCGCCATATAAAGTTCCACGGGTAGATATGCCATATATATATATAATGCTACGATTTCTATCAGTAGCAAGTAGCAGTAACAGCATAGGCATCGGTGGCAGTGGTACTTTACTTCCGTGCAAATTATACGCCGAGGAACATGAGTTGCCGCGGCATTACAAGTCGTACGTGCCAAGAATATGTACACGTATACAGAGTACCGAGTACGGTGCACGGTACTCACTGCTGCTCTTAATGCACTTTTCTTTTTTCTTTTCTTTCGTGTTCCTTTCAGTCTCATAGCGCACATGCCAAGCGATATCCCTCCGTTTAGGTTCACGTATATCTCCTATAATTCAATGTCATTTTTTTTTCCCCCCATCATCTCCCGCAATATCCATTTTCCCTCCCCGAGTTTATCTCGCTTACGAGGCAAAAACGGTCCCACGATGGGGCCAAAAGTTACCCGAAAACTACCTCGCGGAGATAAGATAGGTGCCGCGGAATTGCAATCTTCGTTTCTTGAAATTGGGGTTCAAAGAGAAAACACGAAAAATTGTTAAAATAGGAATTATAGAATTAGTTGAAAAAGGTACGAGATATTTGGTTACGATGATAACAACAACAACAACAACAACAAATAATAATAATAAATAATAACAATAGTAATAATAATAATAATAATTTTATATGATAATAATAATTAATTTTAATTGTGGAGCGAATGAGTGCGTTTATTCAATTTATTGTTGCGTTTTTGGAGAGATTTTTTATATTATGGACATTTTTGTGGCAATTGTTATTAGGATTTTAGGAAATTTGAATTTTCTTTTACCGAATGTGACCATTTCTTTCGATACAATTAATTAAAAAACGGAATTAACCCCAAAAACAGTACAAAATGCATAAGATCATAGGAAATCGTAGGTTGCGGAGAACTCGCTCATATAAATAAATTGCTACAAATGTGTCATAAATTCCAACAAAACGATAAACCTATTTTCAGTTGAGTGGCTATTACCTTGAAGAACGGAAAAAAGAAAATCTACCGTGTAAATAATGGAATATAAATAATGAGTTCCGATAAAAGTGACTTTGGCGATGGTAGTAATTCAACTAATTCCCTTTAAAAGTTCGACACACCGACTAATAGTTTTTTAATAGCTCGCCATTAGTCAAACGTGATAGGAGTCAAATGCAATATATACGTATATACATACGTACATACATATATTATATACGATACACTAACTACACTATCGTTAAAATCATATTGATATACATTAACTCCTATTAAAAATTCTATTACACCTTATTAATGGCACTAACTCTCTTCCCACAGTATCGATACGAGAATAAAACTAACTGCAACGTACTCTGCAAATTGCCAAAGTAGATGATGCATCTACACACACCCTTTGCTGCCTCTTTCTGTACCCTCCTTTCTCTTATCATTAGCATCCCCTTTTAATTCCATTAAATTCAATCTTTGTGCATTCGAGTATCGAGGTACATTTCAAACTGCAAAGAAGCAACTGCATAATTACTCCCCTTTTTATCGTTGCACTCGTTAGCACCACCATCATTATTATTATTGTTATTATTGTCAATACTGTTACTATTATTCCTATTGCTATTGCTATTATTGCTATTGCTGTTATTGCTATTGCTACTATTGCTATTATTGCTGTTCTTGCTATTGCTATTGTTGCTATTGCTGTTCTTGCTATTGCTATTATTGCTATTATTGCTATTGCTGTTATTGCTATTGCTACTGTTGCTATTGCTGTTCTTGCTATTGCTGCAATTGCTATTATTGCTATTGCTATTATCGCTATTGCTATTATTGCTATTGCTATTGTTGCTATTGCTATTGTTGCTATTGCTATTATTGCTATTGCTATTGTTGCTATTGCTATTATTGCTATTGCTGTTATTGCTATTGCTGTTATTGCTATTGCCATTGTTGCTATTGCTATTGTTGCTATTGCTATTATTGCTATTGCTATTATTGCTATTGCTATTATTGCTATTGCTATTGCTATTGCTATTGCTATTATTGCTATTGCTATTGCTATTGTTGCTGTTGCTATTATTGCTATTGCTATTGCTATGGTTGCTGTTGCTATTATTGCTATTGCTATTATTGCTATTGCTGAAAGTCATCAATTGACTTTTTTATCAATATCTACTATTTTGATAATTAATTTAATTGTTTTACACGTCGCGGTCGTGTATCATTATTTCCGACAATTTTGGCGATTTTTTCTTTTTTTTTTTCTCGTGTCAGTATGATTTCTCTTAAAACATTTCACGCGATTGCCCAGAAGTACCGCGAGGAAAATAAAAATTCTTTTCAATTCCTCCTTCCACGGATTCCTTTTCTCCCCGCCGTTTGTCTCCATCGATCGCCATTGGCGATTCTAATCTACTTTTCTTAACCTTTGTGTACTCTACTTGCTACTACAAATACTATTACTGTACCAGCAGACGAAAGTATCGTGACCACTCAGTGGAATTATGTTTCCCCTCTGGTAAACCAACCGCTTCGACAAAAGAGGTACTTAGAAAGTAGCGAATATTTAGATACCTCGAGTGAAGTATGTGTCGAAAAACGATTTTCCAAAACTCGCCAAGAAAGTAACGAGTAAAATAAAAACATTCGTTTATTTCCTAACGATTAATAACAAATGAAAATATTTTAATAAATATCAATATTTTTTGCAAATAAAAATAAACAATAAAAAATAAAAATATTTTTTATAAATAAAAATATAAGATTAATAATAAATAAAATTCTCACTAATTTCCCAACGATTTTCATTTTTTCGCCGATACCTTTCTTTCGGTACATATTTTTGTCTCTAAAAATCATTTTTTTTTATCTTCGCTGAATTTTGGAATAAATAAATTTTCTATCGGTAAAGAAACCGCGAGACGAAGTAACGAAATCGAGATTTCGATCTACTTTCCATCCAATAAATCTCGAATTACCCAGAAACCGTCCCTCGAGACGACACATTTCCGAAGCACTGATTTACCAGATGGGAGTCGTCTCCAATATCGGATTTTTTTTCACTCAAAATGAGGCTTTCAATTTTCCCGAATCGAGCTTTTCCGATTCATGACTTTGGAATTATAGAGAAATCGAGAGAGAAAGTAGGTGTTTATACTAGTACCCTCTAAATTCGAAAACCACTAAAATGGTTTTCACGGATTCTTTTTATTTCCGATTTTTGTTGAAAAGAGGATTCCCAAATCGTAATAAAATGCAATCATCTTAAAAGTTTCGGCAATCGAAATGGAAATCGCTCGGATTTTGTTTCGAATCAACCGAAAAAGTTTACAATTCCGGGGGAAAAAGTCATAAAGGGAAAATATCTTTTTTTTTAGTGTTATGAAAAATGGAACTTCGGTTTACTTTCAATCCGATATGTAATTTGAAACCGAGCCAAAAAATCGTCTATGTAAAAATAGGTAGAGATTGTAACGAAAGGAAAATAGTATTACAATAATTGCAATTTTTTGATTTTGAAATTCTTTCAAATTTTCTTTAAAATTGCAACAACAATGTTTTTACTAAAAAAATTGTTAATTCCCCACAAATCTGATAAAAATTCTGACAAAAATTTATAAAATATAAAAAATCTCCAATAAATTACTAAACGCACACATTCACTCCGCAATCAAAAATTAATTATAATATATATAATTCGAAACCAAGACGAGGAATTTTGTCCGTATAAAAATAAATAGAAATTTTAATAGAAAGAAAATAATATATTCCAGAAAAATGGAATTTTTCAATATTCAAAATCGAAAGTACAAAAATCGGGGTTTTCGAATTAACATTGATTTTTTATCGAGATAAATTTTTCGAATGTGTTAGAATTTTTGAATTGGATATTTGAATTTTTATTAGTATTTTATTTAACATCGAATCTAAAAAGAAATGGGGTTTTTCAAATTCATCATTTTTTTAGTATGTGGGTAAAATTTGTTTATAAAAAAAATATTCAACAAAAATGAAACCCATAATTTCGGTTTAAAAATAAATTCGGCAATTCATTTCAAAGCATCTCCTCCTCGAAATTCCACAAGCGGCGAAATCATCTACGAGAACGGCCAGTTTCTCCATGAATTTCTAAAAAGATTTTTAACAGTTCATAAAACGCTGCCTCATACATACATACGACTTTAAACATTCATATCTCGGACGGTCAAAAACTGTAACACTTCTTCCCGACCCGTGGTTTGGCATTTTTCTTTTTCTAGTCGTAATTCGAGTTTCAAAATTCACTCGAGACTTTTCGGGAGGTTCGAGAATATTTTTTTATATTTTTATTTTTTATTTTTTTTAAAGAATTTTAAATTGTTGCCCCACCTGTTTCATAAACATTTTTCGACTTTTTAACGACTCGAGGAGCTTGGGTAGAAAATTGAAAATTGGAATTCTATATGTTTGCACATTTTTCGAATTTTTAGAAAAATTCTTTTTCACCTGTTTCCGAAGCATTTGTTGATATTTTACGACTCGAGGAGCTTGGAAAGGAAATTAACGTATGGAATTCGATTTTTTTGTTTCCACGTATTTTGGCTCTCAAAACAATTTTGGTCTTTATCTGTTCCCTAAACATTTGTTGATTTTTTTAACGACCCGAGGGGCCTGTAGAGGAAATTGAGATGTGGAATTCGATAAAGCAGCGCCGCAGTACTGCACCGGGCGTCGTTAATGCCTTGTCTCCGATTCTTTTTACGATACTCTTACATACTCTTGTAACAATCTTCTGGATGTGTATGTGTATGTGTCTGTCTAACTTATACCATACATTCACATAAATGCATGTACATGTACGTAAACACACACACACACCTTTAATGCAACTTGGCTGCACACAAAGTCAAGGGGGATTCGAACAGCGTCGACACATACTCGTACAGGTATGTATGTATGTATGTATGTATGTATGTATGTGTATGTATATATATACACATGCACATAAATGTGTATGTAAAATGTAATGCATGCATGTGTAGGGATATCTAATAATGTGTGAGTAAATATACAGACAGAAGTAGCATGTGTGTGTGCGCGCGTGTGTTTGTGCAGTTACTAATACATAAGTTTAGGAGAAAAGAGTATACGATAGGGCCATAGGTAGTACGGCGAGAGAAAGAGCTGAGGTAAAATGCGTTGTACATGCATATCGGTATGCAACTCGACTGCACGAAACTGGAAGCATGCAACGCGGCAATACGTGTGTAGTAGCTTTGGATTTATCGGATGGAATATACATTTTTGTAGGAAATTTCCCTCTTCCTCCTCCTCCTGCTTCTCTTACTCCCGGCAGCCTGAAATATCAAAGCTCGTTTTTCCCGGCCGGTCGGAGATATTTGAAAATTCGAATAAAGTAGAGATGGGATTGCGTGTTGGCTATTATTTATATGCGCAAAAAGTGATTTTTGTTGTTCCTTTGGCGGCGCGGCAGATACAGATATTTATTGTTTAGAGAAACTCTCCACGCGGAGATTATTCCTGCCCGACAGGATTAATATGGAAAGTAAATTTTCGAAATTTTGATTTATACGCAAATTGATTTATAGTAAAAAAAAATGTGAATTTTGAAAATTCCAATTTATGAAGAAAGATGGTAGTTACTATGGCTAGACTATCGCCATATTGAATTTTCCTACCCTCTGCTACTTTTTCAACCAAAATTGGCACAGGGAGGGAAAATAAATTTCCAAATTATATTTATGGGCAAATAAACGCGGATTTCCAAAATTCCAATTTTTGTAAATTTTACTTTTTAATGTAAAAAAAATTGATAACCGGACTATTGCCATACTTTCCTTTCCTTTCCACTTTGTAAATCGAGATTGGGATAGAAACGAATTGGAATCTTCTTGAATTTCCATTTATTTTGAAGGATTTCCATAATTCTCGAAAATTATGGAAATTCTACGAGGTAGAATTTCAAAGCATAGGGGAAGCTTCCCTCCAGGGTGAGAGGGGTCGGGTACTTCATAAGTTTTATGTATGTTTGAGAAGGATACAGTGAGAAAACATATCATTTATACGGGATATCATTCACACGATCAGATATATGTAAATACTAAAGGAGGTGTGTGTGTGTGTGTGTATTTACGTAGTTAGTTTCGAATATAGTTTTTCACTATACGCTTTACAACCACTACCTACCCTGATCGTACCCTCCTTTTCTATAATATACATATATAAAGCATGGATATGTTTATAAGTTTCTATACCGAGAAAAGAAACAACTAGTTCTACCTATATCACAAAGTGAAGAATTTATTATAGTTGTAAATAGTTTTACGGTTGCTGAAAGCATATTATAGCCTTTCTAACTCAATTGGAATAGCTGATGATTGAGAGGTATAACAATAGTTGATGTTTATAGTGAAAATTATTTCTACAGCAATATTTCTTTTTTAATAATTTTTATACAAATTATTTTTTTTATATGCTTTGTAATTTTTAATAGAAAAAATGTTTTTTATTACAAATAACAGTGCTTACTATCTGCTAAATCACTTAATATATTGTAGCTACTAATATTATTTGCCACTTTAATATAGTAAAATATATCAAAATATATTAAATCAGCAATTCTTGCTTTATTAATTATTAGATATAAGTATATACTCTATTAAAATTTTAAAAAAAATATGGTTGATTCAATTACAGTAAAATTTTTACCAACTATTTACCATTTTTCTTACTAATAACAAGAATTTATTTGTTATTATAATAACCGTTTACATTATTAGTTACTTTCACCAATTATTTTCCTGATTGCTAACTTATTGTAACTAGATTAATATAATTAGTCTCTGAAATTGCAGGTGATTCTAATTCCTATATTTATAATATCAATTTTAGTAAATTTTACTCTACAAAGTTTTTCATTTCCAATAATTTCCTTCAATTTCCTCAAAAATATACTAATCATAAATGAGTTTAATATAAAATTAGAAAAAAAAGCTAGTTAAATATTAATAAATGATATTTCTAATAGGGAAGTATTTCAATTCAAGGAAAAATCGAGCCAATTATTATTTATCAAATTAAACAAATAACTTCCCCCCCTTTATTAAAAATCCTTTAATACTTTTTTTTTCTTCTCTTTTCCATTTCTCTGACAGAAACAGGAAATTTAGAGTTTCCAAAAGATCGCAAATTCCCCATTTCCCGGAATATTCATTTTCCCATCAGTCCGTTGTAACTAAAAACCGCTGCGGTGTTTAAGCGAAACACCCGTACTTTTTTTATGCCATTCCCGAAAATAAAATATGACCGAAATCGTGTTATATCACATACCGAGGCTTTTAATTTCGCATCCTACATATATATATGTATATATATATATATTTTTTATTCTTTTTCTCCTTTCGGTAGGATGGAAAGAAAATAACGCGTATCCCTGCATACATTACACCACTACACACCCATTGACGGGCTGCATACGTACGAAATGCACATACGATTCTGCAGCGATTCTTTTTAATTAAAAAGATACGAGGGAACAAAAAAAAATGGCAACGTCGACCCTCAAATTATTATGTTATATCAGTAAACGCGGTGGTTTTTCTTTCTAGATTACACATTCGATACAAAGTCAAGGAGTATCCGCATGATGGGCGATTAACTTTTAGGGCGTCGTTGCTTTTACATTTTAGTATATAAATACGACGTATACTGAATATACTATTATCATTTCACTTTATACGTATGGCATTCCGTATATTTCAATTATTACCTTCCTTTACCGTCTTTTATATTGCAAAAAGGTTAATAGCTAATGACGGAACGGAAACGACATTTCCAGACGGTTGCTGGTGCTAAAAATCTATCTTATTTTCTTCTTTATGACGCTAAATTGCAAACTTTATTTGCAACTTCCCCCCCTCCGCCCCTCGGTTTTCACTATTTTCGATGAATACAATTATTTTTATTTACTTATTTATTATTATTATTTTTTAATTATTATTTTATTTATTATTATTATTTTTTAATTATTATTTTATTTATTATTATTATTATTTTTTCGGTAAGTCGATTGAAGCGAAAAATTTTCCTTCGGGGAAGGGCAATGAGTTTAATTGTTTATTTAATTTGACGCGGGATAAAAAAATAAGCGGATTTGTTTTTTTTTTGTATTTTCTGTAAATTTATTAAAATTTGTAATTTTCAAAATGTGAGTAAAGACTGTATTTTTTTTTCAAGCGAATTCTTCAGTATGTTTCCGAAAAATAATCAATTTGAAATGTAATTATTCAAAACATGTTGAAATTTGAAATATCCAACGTCAAAAACAAATATGAAATAAAAGTAGATTTATAAAAATTTCAAAATCTCATTGAAAAAGTATTACTATACTTATGGCATTATTATTATTATTATTATTATTATTATTATTATTATTATTATTATTATTATTATTATTATTATTACTATTATTACTATTATTATTATTATTATTATTATTATTATTGTTATTATTATTATTATTATTATTACCACTGCATAATTATTATCATTGTGATTATTACTATTGTTGTTATTATAATTGCGAAATTTATCGGTAACAGGCTCTTTCTGTACGGTGTATTGATATTTAAAATATTGAACTCGCGGCACCATTGTATCTTTCAAAACCAATCTACTCGAAAATAACGAATAAATAAATAAATGAATACATAAATAAATAAATAGATAAATAAACATGAAAGACATATATAGGCATATACATATATCCACATATTTTGACACTCATAGAATTGGTTGTAACTGAATCCCCGGGCAAGTTACTAAAACTCATGTGTTTCGAATTTGCAGTGTGCCACAGAAGCAAAGCCACCATATAACAGACGTTTCTGTATCCGCTGTATACTAAATGCTCATCTATTTCATAAATATTCAACGTGGTGTTCCAACTCTTATGGATATTACGAACATCTATATACGTGTAACGTGTGTGTAGAGCTATAAAACGAGCAGTTGGGCTATAGATATACAAACAACGTCTATTTCTATAATTGGAATATGGGAATCATGTATTGGAACTATAGATGCTATCCACAGCTCCACACTACCTACCCTGCAGCATTATCTATCTAACGCATTTAGAGGTTTATGTGTTAGTCAGTTAGCAGACGCATCACGCACCGTGCTCTCATATATTATGGTTTCCCCGTCATGTCTACTACCATCATTACAAACGAGTTCTTTTCTCTCTCTCTCTCTCTCTCTCCCTCTCTCTCGCGCTTCTTTTTATTCAACATTCCCTGCTCACGAGTCATTGATTTCGAGTTATTCTTTTGCGTGGAAACGTTAGCTTCGCTACAATTTTTGGAAAGTTTTTGCAATTTTTTTTCTATGGGGAAATTTGTACCGGCGAAATCTCGTAATTTCAAAAATTGGCAATTCAATTTGAATTTTCGGAAATTTAATTTAATACGAATTCCAGAAAAATAAAGAAAAAATTGGATTTTTCTCTATGGGAATTTTTTTGGAAATTCGTAATTAAATTAGAATTTCCGAAATTTGGGATTTTGAATTTGGTACGAATTCCAGGAAAGTACAGAGAAAATTGGATTTTTCTTTATGCGAATTTTATTTTGGAAATTAGTAATTAAATTAGAATTTTCGAAAATTGGGATTTGGAATTTGATACGAGTTCCAGAAAAATGCTCAAATTTAATCATTTTGGAAGTTAATCGAATTTCACATTTTTCGAAACTTTGGAAACCGATACTACCAGTTTTCTCATACGATATAAATTTCGATCCCGATTATTTATGTCACTTGGGTTAAAAGTAACGTGTACGAAAACAATAAAAAAAAAACAAGGGAGTTCGGATTCTGAAAAAAACATCTTTTAAAATAATACCGGCTATTTTTCCATTGACAAAATATTCAATGGAACTTTGTTAGCCTTCGTTCCTTCCCAAAATAATATCGCTGGAGGTTTTAATGGGTTCCCGTATCGTAGTGTGAGTTCGAGAAGGATGGGAAGTGCCTGTAGGTTCATGTGAAGAGTGGAAAGAGCGAGAGAGAAAGATAGAGACTCTGCAAGAGGAGGAGTCGTGGTGCTTTGCTTTGCATTGCTTTACTTTGTTGGAAGCCTTTTAACGAATATTGAAAAAGTATGAAATGCCATAATTATTAAGCAATTATTATGAAAACAAAAAATTGGTAAAATTCCAGTTTAAGAAATTTCAAGGCTTTTCAAATTGCAAAAAAAAATAAGAATTTTGTTTTTCTCAATTATAATAATAATAATAATAATAGTAATAATATATATTAACATATACATACATATATATCATATATATTATTATTATTATTATTATTATTATTATTATTATTATTATTATTAGTAGTAGTAATGCTAGTAGTAGTGCTATTATTACTGCCACAGCTTATTAATTATTATACCGTTAAATATTATTAATATAAATTTCCAGGAAAACTGTAACTGCAATAATAATTAACGACACGAATACGCGTAAGGTAATTAGTGATCATTAACGAACTCAAACAAATGTTCATTTTTTTTTACAACCACCTCTTGATTGCGTTGTAAAAGGGAAATTCGTCGACGAAATAATTTCGCGCTAATAACGACAAAATACCATTTGTTCGTTATCCTCGTAAAAACAAATCAATTTCACAGTTACATTATTTATTATTACTCGGATGAAAGAAAATTAATGACGTATCGGATGGATGGATGGATGGATGGACAGATAAGTACTCGAGTGAGTGATTAAACAAATTGGAACTATCGGAGGCTTTGAAAAAAAAAAAAGAAAAAATGCCACTGCGAAGAAAGAAAAAAGAAATAATAAGAGACGCGCGATACGTTCCTCCGTTAGGCCTACAAATATTTTAATTGCGCGTTACGTAACTGGGAAAACAAATTTGAAAAAAAAAAAAAAAAGAAAAAGCAAAATCAAGAAAAGAGACTCGAGGAGAATCAAGACGAACGACCGTGACTGCTTCTGTCCCGCGTTTTTCCCGCAGCAATTAACCAAAAGTCGCATCTCTCGGTATTAAACAAAAATATTTCGACATGAAGTAAAAAAAAAAGAAGGAGGAACGCAAGCGAGGCAAGAAGAGAAAGAGAATAATTACCATTGCGCGCGCCGACACAGTCGTCGTTCTATCCATCTACTCTAGCGATGAGAACCCTTGAAACGGAGCGAGACGGAAACACGGGGATCCGACAAAGACGGACAATATCCTTCCTTATGTTCTTTTTCAGGTAATCCACAAGAACGAAACGTAATATTTTCTCTCACTTTGTCGTCCCGACCAACAAAACACAATATCGATCCCACTGTGCGATTGTATTCCCTTTTCTCTCGATTATATCGTCGCGTTTCTGTAAAAACCACCATTTGTTTATTTATATACTCTCCAATTTGTTCTACGTACGTGTGTATATCTGTATCTACATCCACATCCCCCCCACTACCACATCAAAGGGACGCTTCGTGACTTAAGACATATATATATATACTTATATACATTAAGCCTGAGGCACTTATATACATTTAAATATGTAATAATGGATATGTAATGTATATGTAACGTATATAAGTATAGTGCATATATATGATATGTATTCAAATGATATTACACGAATATAATATTATATATAGTAACTATGTATAAAAAGCTATGTATATAGCAGCCTAGCCTGCCTCGCGCGCGCACAATCTTCGTCACACCCGAAGGATTATTCGAGACACACTTTTATCCCAATTCATACAAAGAGAGAAGGATTTCCCGGAATTCGGGAAACTCGGCTTCCCCCTCTCGATATCGAATTTACCCAAAATTGCAATCGCATACAAAATTCATCCCCTCCTTTCTTTCAAATAAGTTACCTAGGCACTTAGGGAAATCACAAACAAAATAAACCCGAGTGTGCTTAAGATAAGTTAGGTTAAGTTAGGTTGGGTCGGGTCTGATAGGTTATGTTACGTCGTTAACCCCGGCTCGGATTGGAAATTTGTGAAAAGTAAATTAAAGTAAGGACGCAAGCATGTATGAATGTATGTATACGTATATATACGTGTGTGCGTCCGTGTTAGTACATATGAAGAGAGACGCGCGCTGACGAATCTTACGAAGGCCGGTTCACTCGCGAGCGCCCAAGCTTGTCCGGATTTGCACCAACACGGATAAAAAAGGCTCTCATTGATGTGTCGTGTATCGGTACACAAGGATATTTACTTCCCCCTTCGTTACACCACATTAAAACCCAACCTTTCTGTAGCGTGTCTCTCTCTATCCACCTATCTCTGTCATTCTCACTCTTTCTCTCTCTCTCTCTCTCACTCCCTCTATCTACCTACCTATCTATCGCCCTCTCACTCGCTCTCGTTCTATTCCCTCGCTCGCGGTCTCTCTCTATCTCACGTATCCACTATATACTTCTTCCACTGCTTCTTCTTCTTCCTTTCTTTCCCTCACTGCGCAAGAGACAATCAATGATACTATTATTTTTTTCTACTTAAAATGCACGCACCCCTTTGATGGCCCGCGGGTACATACGGCGACTACGGTCCCCGACTTCTCGCACCGATCGTTCGCGTAATTTGTAAATAACCGAAAAACAGATACCGTCGAGGCTTTCCTTCCTCTACTTCCATTTAGCTCGTCTCTCCCGACGCCACCGTGAATGTACTACAGCTACTACTACCACTAATACAACTACACCACTACACTGGTATATACTACTACACTACTACTGCTACTACTACTACTACTACCACTACACTGCCACCACTTCTTCTTTTTTTTTCTTTTTTTTCTCTTTCGTATCCACACAAGGGAATCTCTCGCGTGGACGGTTAACTCGAGCCTGCGTTCGCACGAATAATTAACATGTTTTTGCCAAACTAACGAATCTTAATTTGTAATCGCAGTCCAATCGATGGACGATTAAATATTTAGCGATGAGAAAAAACCGCGGAACACTGCACCTCCCTTGTCACAAAGCACTCGTAGCAGACCGCAACACATAGCTACGAACCTCCGCTAAGATCGGATACGTTCGTAACCTTTCGTTTGGTATCGGATCAGGGATGTATCTAAACATTTTTAAACCTCGCCGTGCTTTTTTCCTCCCCGTGATTTTTCGCCTTTTGTCGTTCGTTCTTTATTTTTTTTTTGTTGTCGTATCATTTTGTTATTATTTTTTTTGTTGCCCTTTCACGGGCAATTTTCGATTTGTCCGTTATTTTTTTGTATTTCTTTCCCATTTCGCGGCTTTTCAATATCGATATACGTGGCTCGTTTTCTTTTTAGCTTTGATTTTTTTTTTCGTGCTACTACTAATCGACGTTGTTTTTGCGGCACTCGGTCATGTGTGAGAAAAATGATATGTAATTTCGCCGTAATAAAGATGTATTAAAAAGTACGAAGGCGTACCGTAATGTGTAATTTGAATAACTAGCCAGGCGAGGGATCCAGCGTTTTACGCAGGTTACGCAATTTTACGTTTCCTCGGAAATTTCAATTTCAGGTCTCTTTTCGCGTTTCGAAGGTGCAACAATGTTAATTCGTACGTAAGAAGAATTGCTCGGGGATACGTTCTGCAATATATTAGGGATATTTTTATTTTACGGGAAAGTAATTGGTAATGGTATATGTTGTTGTGTATTTTTGTCATTACTCTGGCAGTGAATACTAATACTAATTACTAATAATAATAATAATATCGACGCATTTAAACGGATTAAATTTCAAATAAAATTTCTTAATTTTGGGAAATTATAAAAATTTATGAATTTATGGGAATTCCAATACAAAAAAAAAACGCCCATTTTTTTTTAGTTTTTCCTGAAACGCGCCGTAATATTTTGTACGACAACAAAAATTAATTAATTCCGGAAAAAATATTCGATACATTTTTACACCCGGAGAAAAATATTTTCAGTATCGATTTTTTTTCCTCAATATATTTTTTGGAATTTCGAAACCACAAAGATTAAATGTACTTAGTTTCTGACCATTAGCCTGGCAATAATAATAATACTAATATTGTTATTATTATTATTATTATTACAAAAATATTTTTTTAAATTTGCATTATTATTGTTACTATTAATATTATTATTATTATTAAAAAATAATAATGCAATATAAAAAAATATATTTTTGTCCCATATTTTATTACGAATTGATAAATGATATTGGTAAAAAAAATACCTAAATAGACTTGTTTGATAAGGAATGAATAAAATGAGATTGGACGCAAATTTGAATGCACTATAAATACGCAAAACATTTGGCCCCCATTTTACCTGAAATTTCGCATCCGATAAGTGACTTTTACATGAAACGGCGAGAGTTTCGTGGAGTTTGTTAATTAAAACGCAGTGCCATTATATTTTAGAGTAAACACACAAGGCACACATACGTACGTTATCATTCTGTAATGCAAAATGCGCATGTAAATGAATATTATGAAAAAATACTTGGACGTGAACGAATTAGTAATAACTGAAAATTTAATGAAACACTTCATGAATACGAAATTATGTTTCGTTTTAAAATATAAACGCACATTGTGCTTCGCTGCGGGTTGTTTATTTTAATATTGCAATATTATTGAACACCCCGCGACCTTTTCAAACAAAACTTATTTGTGCGTCCAATGTATACGTTGACAAATAAGTAATTGACATCGTGTGTTAAAGGTTAATTATGAAAAACCGACGTTTATTGTCAGGCTAAAGAAAAAATGACGAATAAAAAAAAACAGCTTTCAAATGAGGAAAGCTCTGAATTATTTATTCTTTCAATTGTCGTTTCATTGAAACCCCGTTTCCGAGCAAAAATATTTCGAGTCGATTTCATTTGTTTGCGGTGAAAGACATTTTTTTTCTTTTTATATTTTGGAAATTTGTAAATTCTCAAAGTTTGAGTGCGATTCGATTACTTTGGGTTTGAAAAATAAACAAAATTACACCTAAATGGGTACAATATTTTTGTTTTTCGAATTTTTACCACTCGAATAATTTTTACATTTATTCGAGAATGTATCCATTCATCGATTCAATAAAAATCGTATTTTCGAATCAATTTTCTAAGATTACATGGCGATAAAGCCATTTGTCATTTTCAGATACACTTGTATTGATTCAAGGAAACTTTATCAGGCCAAATGAATCGTCTGGGGTTTGATAAAAGACCTCGCGAACAGATACCGTGTATCTGAATGAAATTAACTTCCTTTTTCTTATTCAACAATTGTTTCCTCCAGTCTATAAATATTTATCATTGCGTAAAGTCGTCATATTTTTCTGCTGAACCTTGTGAGAACTTATTTACAGTATTAATTTCGAATATTTTTTTTTTAGAAAATCATCCAAGTGATCTGAAAATTCGAAAATATCAAATTTCGAAAGAATCTTTTTGTGAATTTTCATAAATTTCGAAGAAAACTCAATTTCGGCGCAAACGCCAATTTTATTTCTCAGAAAATAAATTAATAAAATACCAAATTATAAAATGTAAGAATCCTAAGGAATGATCTTTATAAATTTTTGCAATTTTTGGAGTAATATTCAATTTTTTGAGTGTTTCAAACAAAAACACTCATTTTTCAATTTTTTTTTTTTCGAAAATAATTGAATTCATCTAAAAATTCGAATTTTTAAAATTCCTAAAAAGTGTTTTTACAAAATATCGTAAATTTCGAACGAAGCTCGATTTTAATACAAACACCAATGTTTTTTTTTCTGATTCTTTGGAAAATGACACGGTGATTTAAAAACTCGAAATTTATAAATTCTCGCAAGAAATTATTTTCGAAATTTGATCAATTAAGAGGAAAAATTTGAGCTCGTCATAAGTTTCAAAACCAATTTACGACAAACGGGAACTAACTCCATTTCGATACAAACACCAAATTTACTAAATTACGGTATCGTCGCAATTTCCAGAAACGAAATAAACTATTTCTGTTTGCCAATTCATCCGCTATCATCTTCACTCCCACTCGCGTGCGACCGTTTATTTGAGAAACGACTCGATAGGAATGAAAAATAGAATACAAATTTCCCGGAATTTCCATGGCCTCAATTAGGAGAGGAAGAAGAAGACGAAGAATGAAAAAAAAAGTCACAATCTCAATATTACTTCCATTTCTCTGGCAAAAGAGAGGGGGGAGGGACGGGGGTAAAAAAAAAAGAAAAGCCCTGGAAAGAGGTAACATCAATTCACTTGGTTTCAACAAGCAGCCGGCAGTCAATGAAATGCTCATTAAACATTCAACAAAAAATGAATGTCGTTAGATAACTTTCATTAATTTGGAGTGAAGCTATTAATCACTCTCCATTTACTAAATTTACCGGGTAAAATAAAACCCCGGAGAAGGAAAGTTTTACCAGACCCTTATTATATTAGGAAAGAAAGGACATCATTTAAAACTTGAAAAGTCAAACAAAGAGGAGCAGCCGGCGAATGTATACCGTGTACAGACACGTGCGCGCGCATGCACGGACTTGTGTGGCTGAAAAAAAAAGAGTTACATTCCTTAACCTCATTTTAGGTTATCTGTTTCTTCTCAAAAAACTATGATACAATTTTTTTGAAATTCCGGGATGCTAATTTTTAAGAAATATTGAAATTGCGATTGAATTTTAATTGTAAATCAATTTAATTAGAATTTCAGTATTTTTTAAAAAATTAATAGTAAATAATTTCGTTTAATAATTACAATTCTAATTGATTTTAACATTTTAGGATTTCAGAGGGAATCTAAAAAATATACCAACAATTGCGATTAAAATTTACCAACTCTAAAATTATATAAAAAATATGTAACAAATTATATATGTATATGTATTAAAAAAATGCATTTGTGTTTTGAATTCAATTTCGACTTGAGCTATGATTAATTTCAAATGAAACCCCAAATTTGTATTACATGTATGTGTAACGGATATGTGTGGATATTACAAATGTACGTACACATAAATACAGTCTCGAGGGAATTCAGGGGAAATGGTAGAATATAAAAAAGAATGGAGTTTGCCTGTATTATAATAACAATAACAATAATAATAATGAAAACTAAAGGAGATAATGATAAAGGGAAGGTAAGTAATCGGTTTTTAACGTGTTATACCGAGTATAGTATAACGTTGTCATAGGATTACGCCACGCAGCTGGCACGAACCGCACACAGCGTTGAGAATACACGTACACGTAAAGACCCACGCACACACGCGCATACACGAGAGTTCCCTAGCGCGCACACAAAGAAAGACGAGCATATTTATTATACACGCGATTGCTTACGTGACTTTTCGTACATTTCCTGTGTGTTTCCTTCGTAGATGAGCGGCCAAACTTATGTGTGTACGTGTTTCTTTTTTATAGCGTTCGATGATGAAAAAGAATATTTTGTACGGTGATGATGTATACATAATATATGTGCTGGGTTTATATGTACACAAAGAACTCCGTGGATGTGTAATTTATGGATACGCGTTTCCTTTTAAATGACTTTCCAGATGTAACGATTCCGGAATATTAACAATTTTCGTTCGAGAAGGCGAAGCGCGTGCATTCCGTGGAATCTTCGCGCAGTTTCCCCGACAACAACTTGTCGTCGAAGTCGGGGAGACCAAGTCTAATTGAAGTCTATCCGAAGTCTCGCTCGAATCGCGTCTAATGGCTGGAAACTAAATGCATTTAATCTTTGTGGTTGAAAAATACCAAAAAGGGTATTGAGGAAAAAAGTCGATACTTGAAAATATTTTTCTCTGGAAGATAAAAAATTGTGGAATTTTTTTTCCCGAGTAATTAAATTAATTCTTTGCCGTAAAAAATGTTATTTTACATTTAAGGGAAAATTACAAAAAAAACGAGCGTTTAAAAAAAATTTAATTCCCATAATTTCAACAACTTTTATAATTTTGCAAAATTACGAAATTTCATTTAAAATTTAAGTCACTTAAATGAGTTGATATTATTGTTACTATTATTATTATTATTATTAGTAGTAGTAGTAGTAGTAGTAATAGTAGTAGTAGTAAAAGTAGAAATTAAAGACGAATCCTCCGAAACTCTAAATACTAAAAAATAAAAATATTCAATCTGGGGTAAGATATACCCCAGGATGTAAAGTAGTAGTACTTTACATCCAAAATTGTTAGTATCCTTTTATAATAATCTCGGATTTGAATATAAAAAAAATTGAGTATTTACAAATTTATTCAAAAACGCCATAGCTAGTCGCTCAACTGCAAGATCTGGTGAGAAGGAGTGTGTACGCAAGTAAATACATACACGGGTAGAGCTGGGAGTTCCACATTATGAATGTGGAACGAAAAAAAAGGAGCGAGTAGAACAAAAAAAAAGAACTGTAAAGAAAGAAAGCAAGAAAGGGAAAAAAGACAGTAAACAAGTGGGAAAAATGAAAGGTGTTGTTATAAGGACGAGGGCCCTTTTTCATCAATTTCCGGTACTGCGGGGTATAGTATACTACACTATAGTATAGTTCACCATAGTATTCGACCGTTAGGAGAGACCGAGAGGGAAGTAAGATGGAAAGAAAGAAGATGAGAAGAGGAAAGACAGCATAGCATGGCGCAGAGCGAGCCAACTATCCGACAATCCAGCGAAGCTCAGGCGTTGTCTGGTTCTGGCAACGGCACCGGTGCCGGTACCGGTGCTGGAACCATCCAGAACCACCGGTACCGGCGCTGGTGCTGGTGCTGCGAAACGAACGAACGAAGGAAGGGCTTCTCCTCCTCTTCTACCTCTACTTTACTTTACTTTGTTTTGCCTTAGGATCTGGTTGAATCCTATAGACGAGAGAAAAAGCCGAAGGATGACGAAGGAACACGAAGAAGAAGAAGTACTAAAGCTATCTCGTTCCCTGTGTCTCTCCCTCTCCAACGCGCTCCTCGTCGTATTTCTCTCCTTCTCTCTCTTTCTCTCCTTTCTTTCTGCATGCCGTTCTTGTAGTCTCTGGCGAGTTGGAGTTTGTATGAGAGCGAGACAAAGGCGCCTCTGGGTTCTTTTCCGCCTCTGTATTATATCGCCGTCTCTTGCCCCTCTTCACTTTTAAAAGCAAAAGAGAGAGAGAGAGAGAGAGAGAGAGAGAAATGGTTGAATAAAAGAAAGAGAATGAAAGAAGAGTCGTAGTGACAAATACTCCGAACTCGACGCTGTGAACAAGGGGATGGCAATTAGGGAACGAAGAGAGAAAGAGAGAGTGAGAGAGAGGAGGAGGAGAGAGAAACACACCAATTTTACGTTTCAACGTTTCTTTATGTTTATTTCATGGCTATTTACAACCGGAAGTACCGATCAATGTTCATTAGCGATCCTCCATCTCTTACACTTCGCCTTCTTCGTCCTTTTTACTCTTTCCTTAATCACGAAATTCAATCCCAAGCGATCCCAATCCAATATGGAATGGATATGTATATGTGTATATAAAAATATATGTATGTATATATACATATAGAAGAGGAAAATGATTACATATCCGGTGATTCTATTGCAATTGAGAGTTAGGTATAATACATACACGGGGAAAAGGTATCGAATTTTCCACGAAATTCGAATCTGACATTTTGAAAAAATGGATTTTTTAGTTATTCGAATTTCTGAAATTTCAATTCGAGTTTTACTTGAAATTCCTTTCGTATAAAAAATAACAAAATAATAAGAACCTATATTAAAAAAGAACAAGATTTTTGTACATTTATAAATTTCGCGGTACCGATTTCGGGCGCCCCCTATCCTCGTCGGACGCACTAACCAAAGAATTGTCTCTTCGCATTTCTATCCGAGTATATTCTACATTAGGTGTATATATATATATACATTTATAAACTAACTAGCAAATAAATCTCTCGACGTAACATAAATCTTCCTCTCTTTCTTCGCAACAATAAGTAAATATTTCATGGGATTTCTTATTCTTCTGATACATTCGACACTTTTTGGATTACCACGTTGAATCACGGTTAGTTTTCTTCCTCGATCCCCTCGGGTATTTTCGTTGGTGTTATACACCCTCTTTCGCAGTGTACCCAGGGGCATTTCAACTCGTCTTGAACAAGCGAACGAACTAGTATAGCACTAAACTATAGTACTATATGACTATAGCGCGAGAGGGAGAGAGACGGAGAATGAGCAACCGACGGAGACAAGAGAGAAGAAGAGTGTGGGAGGGAGACGAAAGACAAGACGAGAACAAGAGGGAGCGGGACAGAGAGAGAGAGATAGACACATACAATGAAGAAAGTATACGAGCAAGTGACTCGTGTAAGAGCCGAGCGTGTTCGTATGTGTGTTGTTTCCTCCATCCCTTTTTATCATCCCATTAATAATAGCTTTAGAGAGATCTTCGTCTTTTAAACGCCCGTCAAAACGACGCAACGCTTTTTATTATACCTACTATACTTGCTACAACGCGCCACTTAAGTACGTATCTGCCGACGATTGTTCCTTTTTTCACCCCGGCGTCACATTGTTTCTATCAAAAAGTCAATCGTTTAGCGCTACAAAAGACCACAGCGACGCGGGGGGAAATTTGTCGGGGCTTTTTATCGGGAAATAACGGAGCAGCAGCAGCGACGTCGGGTGACGCATTATGAGCTTTCCACGGAGGAAAAAAAATAGGGAGAAGAAAAAAAAAGGAAAATGAAAAGATCGTTTCAGCCAATGACACACGACCGATCGGTTGTGACGTAATTAGGTGCACGCATCCGCGATATCGAGGAATCTTTGACCTTGGGGAAAGAGGAAAATGGAGACACCGATTGTAAAAATACAGCGGTTATAGAAAAACCACAAACTTGAAAGCGAAATCGCCCCCTTCCGGCGGATATTTTTGGCGCGAAATTTAAATACGATATAAAATATGAAAAACGTAAAGGCGAGTTTCCACTGCACGCGAGGTTAAGGCGAATCTTCGCGACCCCGGCAGCCAATGACGGCGTGTCGTGGGCGTGGTCTATTTCGTCGAAGGAGTCCGAGCGTTTCCGAACGTGAATTCTCAAAAGATTTGGAAGTCGAGTGTGTTTTGTATCTACCGAATCGACACTATGCCTCCTGGCGACGCCATGTTGGCGAGGTTCCGCGGGAATTATGGGAGAGATGCCGGTGGCACCATGTTGGTAACGCGCGCAAAGCTCTACTGGCGCCAAATAAAATAATCCCCATTAGAGTTAATAGAGGAAACGTTTCAAGAGGCAAATATTTGATCACTTACTTTGTCGTTACAGCAATAAACGGTATTTTACATACAAATGTAAATGCAAAACCTTGAACGGCTATTTCGAGACAAAGAATACACGACTCTCTTATTGTTCGACAATTTTATGGATTGATATTTTCTAATTCTATGACTTCATAGATTTATAGGCGATATCCTATTTCGTTTGTCTCTTTGTACCTTTTGTGCCTTTTTTTCCCCTGCCAGCTCGTATTTACATTCTATGGCTATAAGTGCCACAAAGGAACGAGTGTGACGAAAAATCCTATTTTCTCTCTCTTTCTCGATATTACAACCATATGTCCGTTGGTACGTCCATGTGTGCGTAGGTGTGCGAGCCTGTGTCGTGTATGTACGCCCCAAAGGAATATTTCTCTATGATTTACATACGCTATATCTATATTTACTAAACAGTTTTCATGAGCCTAGAGCACGCGCGAATACATGCACATATATTTGTAGAGAAATGTACATGATTTCTTTGATGTTACATGATGTAGAAGGTAAAGAGGGACGTTAAGCAGCAGTAGCTTGGTTTCAAATGAATTCACGATAGCGTGTATACGTGCATGAACAGCGTATTCCCGCGTATGTGTGAATATGTATGGATGTGTGTGCGGATATGTATGGATGTGTGTGCGGATATGTATGGATGTGTGTGTATATGTGTATGTATGCATACGTGTGAAATGTGTATATATGTATGTGTAATCCATCATAAGATTGGAAAGTGCTGCAGAATTCAGAATGTTATTCCAGAGATATTCTCAGCCATTACCAAATGACAACAATTCGCTTGTGCGACACGACATTCATTCCGCGCTGTTTTAATAACCCACGGTTAATTATTCAGGTGCGAGGAAGCACCTGTATGGAAATTCTCATCTCGAGTTTATCAACTCCGCTGCATTTTATTCTTTTTTCTTTTATTTTCAATGCAGTTTTAATCGAGATCCGAAACGAATTGAGGTTTTTGGGACAATTTTTTGTCCGTTGTTAAAAATCACCGAAACCAAGTTTTTTTTTCTCCAAAAACGTATTTTTGAATTTTTCTAAATTCAATTTTGAAAAGAAATGAAATGCAAGTCTCTTATTTTTTTCGGAATTCAAAATTATGTGCCATCGAAGTAATTTACTTTTGAATTGAAAAATCTCCAGTTTTAGGTAAAAATTTCCAAATCGAAAGAATATTTTCCCAAAAATGTATTTTTCAATTTTCCTAAATTCCATTTTTAGAATAAATAAAATAAAATCCATTTTATTTATTATTATTTATGATTCGAATCCAGGTGCTTTTTTCACAAAATTTATTTTTTGAACTAACAAAAAAATATTTAAGTGTAATGAAAAATTTTTTGAACACATTTCTTCCAAAAAAAAAAAACATTCGTTTGAATTTCTCTCACACTGTATTCTCAGAAACCTCCCCCAGGACCCGTGGTCATTTATAATAAACGAAACGAAACGAAACGAAAAGGCTGATTCTCATTGAACACCTGAGAAAAGCGTGTATCATGAATTCATGCGCAGATAAACAAAAAAGGGGTAAATAAAATGCAAGCATCAAGCGATATATCGACATGCGAGTATAAATTACCGGTGTACACGATTTCCTGAAGGGAGAAAGAGCGAGAGAGAGGGAGAAAGAAAGAAAGAAAGATGGCAAAGGAAAGCAAAGGAGGGTTCCGTGCTTGTGAGCGTGACGTGTATTACGTGTACGTGTGTGGATGCATACGGATGCTTCGTATGCTTTTTTCCATGCACCCAAGTGTGTTTATGTACGTACTTACGTACGTATTTTTGTATGTTTACACACTCAAACACTCGCGCTCACGTGTAAGTGTGTGCCATCTATGCATACACACACATATTTATGTAAGTCTGTATGAATTCATTTATGGATGTGGTAGTACATGGCGAGTTGTGTATCTCCGTCTCCGTCTTCGCTCGTTCTCCCTCTCCCTCCCCCTCCCCCTCCCTTTCCCTTTCCTATCCGCGAGCAAGCAGCAACGTTAACCCATAGGGATTTAAACGATAGCTCCGATAAAATGCAGACCACGCAAAGCTCTCCTTGCTCTGTGTACTGCTTTACTTGCGCTCCATAAGGGACGACTATCGCTGCCAATCTGCTAACTTTTGCCTGCTTTGTCTTCCTCTCATTCGATTCTAACACTTTCTTCCGTCTCTGTCTCTCCCCCCTCTCTCGTGCTCCTGCTCCTCCTTCTCCTCCTGCCTTTTCTCTCAAACACACACACACACACACACACACACACACACACACACACCCTTTACACTCTTTACACTCGTCTAGTTCTTGAAGAATTTATCTTTTTTCCTTCTTCCTTTCTTCTTTTACCACTGCTGTTACTACTACCATCGCTTTTATTGCTAGTGCCAGCACTATACTATTAATATTACTACCACTATTGTCTAATACTATTACCACTACCACCACTACCATTGCTGCTAAGCTTTTTCATCCGTCCCTTACATCGTTTACTCTTAAAGAAGCAGTCTCTCTTTTCTGTTCTTCTCTTTTACCTTTTTTTTCTCCTTTCCTTTTTTTTTTCTTATCCTTTACAAGTATCTTTTCTGTACACGACTTTGACTTTCAGAATAATTTGTTCCCTCTTTCTCCTTCTATATATACATACATAGGTATATATATATATATTTTTTTGTTGTTGTTATTTCTTAGCTTATATAAAAATGTAACCCGGAGTTTCTTCATTACGGGGCGAATTTTTATTTTTATTCGAAAACTACTACATCACTTTTCGTGAATTCTTTTTTTCTTTTACAATATTTAATTCGTCGAGTTCCCAAAACAGTTTATAGTTATTAAATATCGCGATATTATAATATCAGGGGTCTCTTTACATAAAAGAAAATGAAATCTAAATATTCATAAAAGAATCTTTTCTGTGCATGACTTTGACTTTTAGAATAATTTCGACCTTCTCTTTCTGAGTATATATATATATATTTTTTTTTCTGTACTTGAATAAAAAATAACCTCGACTTTCTGCCTTTGGACAGTTTTTAATTAAAAAGCTACTCTTTGAATTCTTTTTTTTACATGATCTTTGAAGTTCTCGAGAGAGTTTACAGCAATTATTTAAACTTCCCTTTTTTTTCTCAATCTTCAAAAAATTTTACCCCAAATTCGGCCCCAATAAACTCCTAATCCAAATCCATTGAATTATAAAATCGATATTCCCTCAAATTTCCCAATTATAATTTACAAATACCAATTCCCTAATTTTTAATTACTAATTTCTAAATTCTAATTACTAATTTCCAGTGATTCCATCTTTTTCCAAATTTGCAAATTTCAATCTCTTCTTTGAAATCCCCCCCCCCCCCCAAATTGCCTTGGGGTGTGATTAACCCCGGATACAAAATTCATTGTTCCTCCCTTTGACGCCCCCTAGCGTTAGAAATTGTCAATAAAAAAAAATTATCCACGCTAAAAAGAAATCCTTATAATCGAGTTTCGAGGATAATTGCAATGAAATTCGAAAATCTGGAGGAAAGAAAATTTGTTTTCAATTTATTTATTAATTTTTTTTTCAAATCGAAAGTCTGGTATCTGTTTTCCGGCAATCGTAGGCGAAACAAATTCCGCGTTATTCGAAAACTGCCGAAAGGAGAGGAAACGAATATCCAAAAAAAGATAAAAAAGTTAAACGTTTAATTTTTGCCGGCAAATGTTAGTTTATTTGTACGTCGTTGATGAAATAGAGCGTATTTGTTTTCATGTTATATGATTTTATCAAAAAGAGCGGAAGGAATGCTTTTTTTTTTAACGATACACACCCACAGGACACACACACACCCATACCCATACACAGAAACACGCACACACAAACAAACATGCGTACGCACACAAAAACACATACAGACGCACACGCTTTCACACACAATCACATAAACATATACACACAGACACACACACACAAACACACAAACACACTTTCAATCGTGATGATATTACAAAGGGAGGAGTGGGAGGAGGCGGTAGAATTTTTTTTTTTTATATTGAATTTCGAGATTCAAACGGATAAAGCAAAATGTGACGTGAAAACAATTTATTGAAAACTCATGTTTTTGTGTGAACAAGTGAAAAGCGACATATACTATACTGTCAACGAATCGATATTTGGTTGGGGCGTGGCATTGTCGATCTTGCGGGGTAGAATAGTGGTGTGCAACCCCCGTGCAATGTGGTTGAAAACGTATTTACAATATCGTATGCGTCTCGATGATTATGTAGTTACCACAAAATCGACATTGAAATCCACCGATAAATGCTTTTTCATTTTTTTTTTCCCCCCTTCCGGTTATACTTTACGCGCATTTCCCACCCACGCGCGCACACTTTTCGCTTTGATTTCCCACCGAAATCAAACCCCCCGAACAAGATGATCGTAATTAATAAAAAATCTTCACGCGGATAATTCCGTCTTCTGACGTCATCAAATGGAAATTTCGTTTTTTTTTCTCTAACGGAAATTTCTTCATTTTAACGAATTAGCAAGAAAAAAAAAGCACAATTTTTTTTTTATATATTCTGAAATCCATTTTATTTTATTTTATGGAAATGGATAATTCTCAGTCGATTAAACGTTTCAGAGAATGTGGGTCGTATACGCCCCATTTACTTATTTCGAAATTTTTTAATCCTTTTTGTAATTTTTTATAAATAAAGTAAATTTATGGAGTTTTTATAAAAAAAAAACATTGCAGTTATTAATTTATGTAACGAGTGCGATTTATTAAATATTTATTGAATGGAAAATATAAAAAAAAATGGAATACAGGAATTGGGTGATACGTTTTTTTTCTTGATATTTAATTTTAAAAAAAAAGGTATATGTACGATGTAATAACAAATGGCCTGGATGATATTGTAAATATTGCATTTCCATTCGCAGGAAAAATATTCGAATATGTTATTTTAGTAAATTTGTTTTCTCTGCTTGTAAAAGCTCGGAATTTTGAAACGGGTAAAAAGAAATTGGAGCTTTTTGTTACGCTACAAATATCAACAGTTTATTAATTTTCTCTCCGAGAGTTTTTACTTCATTGTCTTTGAAATAAAATAACGTTGAATTAAATTAATAAAAAAAAATAGTTTCTTTTGAAAATTTATCGAAATGTGAAAATTCCTGTTACAAACAAAAATTGGAAGATTTGTTTTAGCTTCAAATATTAACGCTATTAATTTTTTCACGCCGAGAATTTCTCCATTTCCCTGAAATAAAATAAAATCAATTTAATAAAATATAAAAATCATGATTTTTTTTGCAAATTCGTTAAAATGTCGAAATTTCTGTTGCATAAAAAAATTGGAAGGTGAATTTTGGCTGCAAATATCATTATTATTATTTTCTACGCTGAGAATCTATCGATTCCCTTTAAAATAAAATAAAATAAATTTAAAAATATTTAAAAATCGTGTTTTTTTTTGGTGGGAAATCGTCAAAGTTTGGAAATTTCTGTTACATAACCAAAAAACTGAAGGATTTATTTATTTATCGCTACGATGATCAATACCTCCATAATTTCCACACAGAAAGATTCTGAATTTCCCTAAAATAAGGTAAAATATAATAAATGTATAATAAAAATAAAAAAATATATATAATATCTTTTAAAAATTCGTTTAAATGCCCATTACATTGTAATTCAGCGGGGCGTTATCGGGCAAATAGGCGAGAACCACAACATCTCGGCGAGAAGTTGATAAACAAAGAGTTTGCATTTTTTAATGACTCCTTTTTTTTTGCGGGAGAAAGACCGAAGGTAAAGAACGTAACTTCCTTTATCCGTTTGGTAAATAGAGGGCACTCTTAAAAAACAGCAATTCAGGATCCACCTTGAAATCCAATTAAAAAGGGATTATAAAATTCCGAGAGGAATGCCATCGGGCGTGTGTCTATATTATATAGCTATGTATATATATGTATACATAAATACATATATATAGTACATAGTTTTATCTACATCTACATTTCTGTGCCCTTTTTTGTCAAAGTGAGTACATAAACATAATGGATACAACTAATCTTTAAAAGATCGCTTGTTACATTCTTTTATCCCTTTCACATGATTCCATCGTATTTCATTCTGGCAAATAAAAAAAAAATCGAAGACAGGATGAAAAAGAAAGAAAGAAAAAAAAAAGTGCAAACGGGAGTTAACTTCTTTTGAAAGTAGGGATTGTGTAGTTAGTATGATGGCATGAAACCCCTAGTAAGATCCAGGGTATGGATGGTTGCCTTCAGCTTGTGCTCGGTTATGACGGATTATGTTGCATAAGTCTTCTGTAGACCCTCTATACGCGCGCGTGTGTACGTATACGTACATAACACACACCCACGAGCGCGCGCGCGCATCGTACACATCTACGGACCGTACATGTGTATTTAGAGCAGCGAGGAAATGTACGTATCTGAGTGGAAGCAGTATAGCCTCGGTATAGAAGCTTTTGAAAGAGGAGCAAAGGTAAAGAGTAGTAGGGAAGGGTCGTTGGGGTACGTATGTATGTATGTACGAGGATCAGGGGTTGTTTCATTGAGGGGGTTTTCATATCGACCGGCACTTGGCTCCGCCTATCCCGGACACCAGTACTATCGTACCATTACTACTTTGCTTCCACTACTACGCCATTACTATACTGTACTGTACTATACTACCACTACCACTACCACTAATACTACTACACTACTTCTGCTACTCTCATTACTCTTACCGCTACATCTATACTGTTAGTAGACTGCTGGTACTACTACTACTACTAATACTACTATTACTACTACTACTACTACTACTACTACTACTACTACCACTACTTCTACACTACGGCTGTTGCTACATCTATATTACTAGCACTTCTATTAACAAAGTATTACTTACTACTATTGTTACGTTTATAATACTAGTACCGCTGTTAAGAAAGTATTAGTACTATTGTTGTATTTGTAATAGTAGTGTCGTTATTGAGGAAGTGTTAGCGCTATTGTTGCATTTGATTTGCCAGTAACGCTGTAAATATAGCCTTGTTGCTATTGATGCATTTGTAGCAAAAATATTTATTATTATTATTATTATTATCATCATCATCATCATCATCATCATCATCATCATCATCATCATCATCATTATCATCATTATTATTATTATTATTATCATCATCATTATCATTATTATTATTAATATTATTATTATTGTACTATTCATTGTTTATAATATTTTTATTACCATAAATTATTGTATTTGAAATACTGTGTTGCTATTGAGAAACTATTGGTACTAGTGTTGCTTTTGGTAGTAGTATTAGTGTACTACTGTACAGAAAGTATTGTTACTATTAATAAATGTATAGTACTACTACGTATTAGAAAAATTTACAATGTAAAGGTACTTTATAAACAACTAATTATAACTACACCGAAAAGAAAAAATGAAGGCCTTAATTATGCAATTTCTAGTTTGCGCAATCATCAAAATAGTTAGAATAACCACAATTATAGTTCGAATTACTAGAAATGTATTGTTGATGCCATATTTTTACCTATAGCGATAATTAAAATTGCTGTATATCTTTTTGGTCAGTTTAAGTTGCACAATCTAGTGATTTGTATCAACTATAATAAACTAGTTACCATACTCTCTTAAAAGCAGTTACCATAATATACATATACTCTATACATACATAGCGTATACGTATCATGTGCTCTATAACACAGTCGCTACAATAATAGTAACTGCTTCGGTACTTAATTACCAGCAGCAATAACTGTCATTTTATCCGTCATAAATTCCTTATTATTAATATTACCATTACAATTATTATCATTTTTACTATTATTACTGGTAATACCCACTAATAAATTTCGCATCTGTTAACCATTAAAAAGTCACCGTTTTACATTCCTCCTTTCGAGTCTCTTCCAGCTTGAAACAATACTAAAAATCTCGTCGACCCAACTACCAGCAACTACTCAATTACGTCACTCGCTATAGTGAGCGTACCGATAGAGCGATACCATAGAGCGGCGTGGCAGTATCACCGGCATCGGTTCAACCGGCGTTAGGGTGGTCTAGTACCAATAAAAGTTGAACGCAGCACTCGTGGAACAGCATTAGCAGTAGTAATGTGGTGATAGTGTAGCCGTAGTTGCAATAGTAATGGTAATAGTAATGGAAGGAGAATAGTGGAGAAAGAGAAAGAGAGAGAGAGAGAGAGAGACAGGGCACTTGGATTTATGGATCCTATTACCATGCAACCCAACACACCCAACGCACGCACACACGCACACGCACACACGTACACACGCGCACACACACCTGTGTGATCTGAGGTGGTTCCTTTTGAAAGCTACCCTCTCGTGCGAAAATGTAAACAAACCACTCTTTTGACGCAGACCTCGATCGTCATCCCCGGAAATTCTGGGCTTCATCGAAAGAGCCAGTCGGATAATTTGCAACATCCTTTTTCGCTTTTTCTACCAGAGTAAACTTGCACTCTCACCGCAATAAAATTCGGCTCGACCGTACGATGGAGTTACGTGGCTACTAATAACAGGGCTTTCGGCTACCGGCTATTTTTTTTTTCTCTCCCCAAATGGATTTCCCTTTTTCCGCTATTATTGTTATTATTTTTCCCCTTTTATTTTCGCACGCGTCATTAGGCTACACGTCTCCCAGGTAAACACGGTATCGAGATAAGCACACGCATGGTAACAGGTACGTGGAAATTGGTAATTTTTATTTTAAAAATTGGAGAATTTGGCAAAAATTTGCACTTTCGAAAGGATCACTAAAATTTTCGAGGTTTTTCCGGTTTTTATGAATTTTTGATTAACGTAGAGAAAAATTAGTAATTGAATTTTATACACTCCCGTATATTAGGAATTTACACAAAATATTTTCGTTGAAATTAGTTCCTTTTTTTTTTTTCGACAATTTGCGGGATTGAAAATAGAAATTTCGACAAAATTTCAAATTTTAACAAAAAACTTTTGTGTTAAATTTTTTTTGGTCGTAATTATTATTTTTCGAAAATATCCGGGATTTCCCTTTTCAATTATTATTATTATTATTATTATTATTTTCGTGCTGCTATTTTCGCACATGTCATTAGGAAACATGTCTTTAAAGTATCGAGATAAACGCACGCATGTTGCAGGTACACCTCGCGTTCTTGAAAAATGGCGAAAGTAAGATCCTCGCAAAGTTTGCTGACACACATCTGCAATTCAATTCGTGATTTGCATGAAATTACCTTACAGCCATGGGATTTGACAGCAAGAAATACGTCTCGCGTTTTTCGATCAAGCCCCAACGACGTCCCAGTGTTTAAAAGTTTGATTAAAGGAAATATTTTTGTTTGGGGCGATCAGTTGGTGTCAGCTTTTGGGGGATTTGACTTCAAAAAGGGAAAAATCTACACTAAAATGGTAGATTTGCGATAATTATAAGAAAATTAAAAAATATACATATTTCCTTTAAAAAAAAAGTGTTTTTTAATAATTAAAAAAATTCCGGCTAATATTCCAATTTTTTTCGTTACTTGAAACTTCCAAGAATTTCAAAACGAAAGGAGGGAGAATAAAAGAAACTAAAAAAAAAGGGAAAATGGATCCCTTTTCGTACCTTCCTCCCTCGAAACGTCATAACGGTCACTCGAATGTCACAAACAGAGGCGTAATTAGAAGTTAATTGAAAATTTCTTGAATTTCGAAATAAACGTAAATTGACAGGCCGCGACTTTGGTGAAATGACGTGGCAAAAGAGAGAGAGAGAGAGAGAGAGAGACCCGGCGTCAGCGAAATTGTTTCGAATAATTATGAATCCCCGCTGTGGTTTCAATGTTGATGAATGAATGTGCATTCGTAAATTCATATACCGGCGAACGACGCGAGGGGTGGTAAAATGGGAACATGAATTCCTATTTTGGCAAAATGGAATTGCGGTAAAATGAACCGCACGATTCCACTTTGAAGAACTCTCCATCATATCCTGCCAAAAGGCAGAACGCGAAACTCCATATGAACCGGAAACTGCGTTTGAAAAGAATGGCAAAAAAGTGGCACAAATTGCTTTTTTCAATATGAATCCAATGATGACGCGCTACGTCGAGGAAAAGCGGGGTAAACTGCTATTGTGACAAATTCATAAAAATTATGAACAAGTTAAATGTACGGTATCGATCTAAGTGTATTTAGTACAAAGCGGGTTACTAATTTTTTTCTGCATTAATTAAAAATTCATAAAACTTATGAGAAAGGAAACTACAGGGTATTAATTAAAAATTTTATTATAATAATAATAATAATCATGAAAGAGCAAAGTTATATTGGATCGGAATTAAAATGTTTCCAAAATTCTAACTACAAAAAAGAATTTTTTTTAAATTCGAAAATGTTCAAGGTTAAGAATTGAAATTATCAATACAAAATTTCGAAAAAAAGACAATTTTGTGTAAGATCCTAATTTTTGGGGGTGCATTTAATCCAAAGTCGGTTACTGATTTTTGTCTTCCCTAATTAAAAATTCATAATAATTGTGAAAAAAAGGTGAATCACATTGCGCCAATTAAAAATTCATAGAAATCATGACAAAGTATTTTCAAAAGAATTTTTCCAAAATTTTCAACTACCAATTTTTTCTTTAATTTTGTTTAATTGCCGCGAGTTTACTAATTTTCACCCACGTTTCGAACTTTCACCGTACACGGGTTCCATTTTATAAACAACCTCGATCTCCTTTGAAAATTAATTTTCCAAGTGTAGGTATACTGATTTCACGTGAAATTGGTATCGACGCGAGTGACTTAAATATCGGGTATCATTTTTCTTCGGGTTCAAAGAGGGTTTCGATATAAAATGTGCTTTAATAAAAAAATTCCAAACACACCTTTTCCAGAGACTTTTTTCCCCTCGTTCGATCCCTTCTTTTGACTCGCCCCTTCTTTTTTCTTCTTTACTCCCGTGTAATGAAATAAATGATCCATAATTTCCTTTTATAGATAAATCTCGAAATGTTAACGCTGATAATAGTTTCGGAGATTCCCAAGCGATTGTAGATGCAAATCAATTAATCTATGTATAACAAAGGGGGTCGTATATACGTACGATCGGTGCTAATCCCCGGCAATAGGGCGAGAGAGAACGAGAGAAGCTACTATATAAGCTGGATACGTATATATATATATATATATATATATATAGACTCTACTCGAAAGGGAGGCAAGGGAAGACGAAGTGCGGAAAGTTTCCAAAGTGCACAAGTTTAATTCGATTATAAAAGAGAGTCATCCAGATCGATTGAAATTCTCAGATTGTTTTCACTTTTCAGATAACGCCGAGCCGGCCGGGTCACATCGCCGAGAAATTTCATTTAACGCTTTAAAGCTTCCCGTCTAACAATCGCACCCCCGGTTCAACCCTTTTCTGCCGAGTTATGATTGTGCCTAATTTTAGGGATTTTCTAAGCAAAGTGGAATTTAGAGCCACAAGGAAAAAAATTTAAGAGGGCGAATTAAAAGTATTTTTGGTTAAAATAAGAATAAATGTAGTGTCAATTATTGGCAAAATATGACCCATGCCAATTTTGGGGATTTTGGATTTTTTTAAACTGAAAAATAGGATTATGGGACGATAGAAATTTGAAAAAAATTAGGACACGAATTTTTCAAATTTTTTTTTGTTGATTTTTGGATGAAAATAGTTGGAATAAAAATAAATATAATTGGAATTATTATTAAAATACGATCGATACCAATTTTAGGGATTTTGGATTTTCGCTTTTCTCGAAAATTTACACCAAAAAAAGTGGACTTGGAGAAAACGAAAGATCGCAAAAGAAATTATGAAAAAAAATAATTTTCCAAATTCGTGACACGGCAATTAAAAGCCTGAAGCCGAATCTCCGAGAAAAAAATCGTTGAAAAAAATAGCATTGTTTTGTTTTTCCCCTTTGATATCCCCTTTTTTCTCACGATCGCCGAGATAAGATGAAATAACGAACCGGTCGAACTATTTCGAAAGGCATAGTTCGCGCGCATCACGTCCTCATTGGCACGCGAAATTGGTCCGGGGAATGCTTCCCAGCGGATCCATCGACGCATCTCAAATACCGTTTTCGTCTCTTCAAACATCGAATCTCGACGTTACTCGTTCCCTCAACGTTTCCTATACATATTTTACTATGGCACATATGTAGAGTACATACATAGATGATGGCAACAGAGGGAGGTTAGAATCTTAGGGGCGTATTTTCTTTCAACCCTTCTATCGCTCAGCTTCCCTTCTCGCTCTTAGCATCCCACTTTCTATCCTTTATACAACCTATTCTGGTTTATATACTTGTATTGTATATATGTTACATATCCCCACTTACCATACACACACACGCAGAGACGCGCGCGCACACATACAAACACGCTCTCACACCCACATATACACACACAAACCCAGCAAAACACACGCACACACACGCAACCCTAGCAAAACGTGCGCTCATACACACACACACATACAAATGTATATAGACATCTCTCTACACATATATAGAAAATAATATATGTATTGGTACAGATAACTATATGTGTGCATGTCTGTATATAAATAATATATATGCATACACACACACATGCACACGCGCCCACACATAAATATGTATATATCTCTATACACATATATAGAAAATAATATACGTATTGGTACAGATAACTATACGTGTGTGTGTGTATTTATGTTTGTATATAAATAATATATATGCATATACACACACACATGTATGCACACATCTATAATAGGTATCCGTAGAGTTAAAGTCAGAAGCAGATAGGAATAGATATAGCGCTTAACATCAAACATGTTAGAATGGGACGAGATGAGATGAGATGAGATGAGGAGAGAAGAGAAGAGAAATGCGGTACATGATTTCAAGCTGGTATGGAACACGAAGAAAAGAGAGAATCGGAAGATGAAGTTGAAGTTAGTGGAAAAGAGATGGGGCTTGAGGAAGGACTGGAGGGTTGAAGAGGTATGGTGATATGTAATGGTAGTATAGTGAGAATCAGTGATGTACCAATACATGCCGAAGCGGGAGGCTGGTATGCGTAGAGTAGAGAGTAGACTCTGCTGATAGCACAAGAGAGCGTAGGAGTAGAAGAAGCGATGGCAGTGGATGGCTGCGGTGGAGGAAAGCAGAAGGAAGATCCAGAGGGAGCGAGAAAGCAAAAGGGACGTCTGTATAAGAGCCGTAACGATTGAGAAAAAGAAGGTGGAAACAGAAACGTAATTTTTCAGCAGCGTGGCGTTCAGAATTTTAATGGCTCGGGACCAAGAAGAAGATGCTGCTGATTCTCTAAGAGCCGGAATATGCGAGAGAGCGAGATAATGCCACTCGTGAATGAGCAGCGGACCCTGAAAGAAATAAAGCTACATATAAACATGAGACTGACAACATATCCTTCTTTCCGAGCTTTTCCGTCTCTCTTTTTCTCAATATATATGTATGTATGTACCTCGGCCTGTAATTTTCCCCTCTCCGGAATGGGGTGAACGTTATTAAAGATTCAAGAATGGGGTTGGGCAATTCATTTTTAGGAGTAATTTGACGCGTAGAATCAATTCCAAGGGTCTATTTTCGTGAAATCCTAGCGGAAGGTCGTGAAAATCGGGTTTTTTTGAGGAAAATTGAAGAAAAATGGCTCTTCCTGCTGGAAATCTGGAATTTTGTCAATGAAAATGGATTCCTCGGAAAAAAATACATCGAATAAGGGTTTCCCAAAAGTGCTCAAAAGTTTTTTCGAAAAGTCGATTTTTTGGGCATACCTTCCATTCTTCATCCCCCAAAAATGGGGTAAAAATTGAAATTTCAAAAATAGGATTGGACAAGTCATTTCTAGGGGTAATTTTTCCCGTAGAATCGATTCCAACAGTCAAATTTGACGAAATCCCAGCGGAAGTTGGTAGAAAGTAGGTTTTTTGAGGAAAAATCGCATTTCTGTTGATATGTTGGGAATTTTGCCAACGAAAATGGATTTCTCGGAGAAAAATACATCGAATAAGGGTCTCCCGAAAATGCCCAAAATTTTTTTCCAAAAGTCGATTTTTTGGGCATACCCCAAAAATAGGGTAAAAATCAAAATTTCAAAAATGGGATTGGACAAGTCATTTTCAGTGGTAATTTTTCGCGTAGAATCGATTCCAAAGGTCAAATTTGAAGAAATCCCAGCGGAAGTTGGTAAAAAGTAGGTTTTTTGCGGAAAAATTGCGTTTCCCGTTGGATTTCGCGAATTCTGAAAATGAAAATGGATTCCTCGGAAAAAAATACATCGGATAAGTGTCTTCCAAAACAAATTTTTCTATTATAAAAACACTTTCATTTCCAAAGGAGGAGAGCCAAAAAAAATTCTTGAGTGCCTCTATAAATTCCGCAAATTTTCAATTTCGGCTTCAATTCCAAAACGAATTCGTAGCAAGCGGGGGTAGTTTCATTTCACCCTGGTGGAAAACCTCGAAATTTATACCGCGAACTCCCATGGAATACTCGTGTTCCAATTTCTGTTCGATTTCGTTACAGTCGCGCTACCTACCGGAATTTCGGTGGAAAGAAAATAAAGCGTATACCTGTACGTATACAATTTCAAAAATTTGTCCCTTAAAAATCCCATTAAAGAAGATTCCACGAACCCCAAAGGACTCTTCGAGTCCTTAAAAATCCCCTTTCGCCAGCAGCGGCCAACCAACCCCCTTTCTACCCTACGTTCGTTCTGATATACTACGTCCATTCGCGTGTTACTCTTTTTTTTACCTCTTTTCACCAAAAAAAAGAGAGAGAGAAACGAAGGAAAGAAAAAAAAGGAACAAAAACGGTAAAATCCAGTTCGTGTCAAACTCGAACGTACGTACGCGCATACATAAATGTATGTACAGTCCCGACACGTACCTCGGGCTAGTAAACACACTGACGACAATTATTGTTGTCAAATAACAGTAGTCGTGCCCGCATTCACCTGTTAGTTCTTTTCGGGCTTACTAATTAAACAACAAAAAGAGACAGAGAGGGGGGGGGGGGGGGTGCAACGGGGTTGGCTCGGGTCGGGGAGTGAAAGAGGGATAATAGGAACACTGTAATTCGCTACATTGTATCTATGGATTGATATGTCATTAATATTGATTGCTCCCTCTTCTCCATAAAATACACGGGGCTTGCGTCGAAGTGAATCAGAATCGCCATACACGAATACATACATGGACCATATACATTTACATATCGCTGATAAAAGCACGGGAATGGAACAAACACATCGGATAGATACACCCACGTGTGTGTCACACACACACTGACGCACGCACACCTTGGCAGGTATTGTGAAAATGTCGAATCCATTGCCGGTACAATGCATCCATTCATTTACGGCGCGTTTGGATCCCTTTCGAATCCACGTATTTGTTTATTACGTTCCTCTTTTTGCCATTCAATGCCTTTTTCATGCTCCATTTTATCTTCGTATGTTATTCCAGCCAGCGTAGGTAAATACTTTTCTCAAGTGTACCGGCGAATGTATGTACATACCGGGTATACCGGTACATTCGCCGGTACCCGTTTCCACTTGGGGCCATTGCCGGAAAAACTTTCTCGAATTTCTTCGCAAAGTTGTTTTTCAACCGAGAGTTTCTTTTGATTCCGAGAGAGAAAGCTTCACAGACCCTCCGCGAAAAGGGTGAGCGAAAGTCACCCCCTCGGAAGTCTGGGGTTAATTCCAATGGTTTATTCACGCGATGCACGAGTATATAGTTTGAATAAAAATGCAATTTCGAATTGCATTTTTATTCAGAAAAAAATTTTTTTGTTGTTGTGAGAAAACGATATTTTTGAATAAATATTGTTTGCCAAAAAATTGGTTTTGTAGAAAACGCGGATTTTCAATACAATTATGATTTTTTCCCCCTATTTTTTGAAATTGTTCGAAAATGATAAATTACATCATTTTAATGAAAATGTGGATTTTAATAATTTTTGTATGATTAATATTTTAGTAGATTTTTTAATAATTAAATTTCCATTCGAATTCCCTCTTGTATTTTTTTCCCGTAAATTTCACTTAAATCGTGAAAATAGCGATTTTTGTGTCGCGGCAAATCTTATTGATACCGGGTTCCTTATATTTTCAGTTCAAAATGAAAGTAACGGAAAAGCGGAGAGCAGAGCGGAGTGGAAGCTTCCAAGGGAAAATGAAATTGGGGTAAACACTGATTTATTTGAAACCTCACTTGGGTAAACTTCGGATAAGATTGATCACTATTTTATTTCCTTTGTTGGTTTGTTCCCTCTCGACGTGTATGTATATGTATGGGGGTATAGGTATAGGAAAAAGGTTGTTTGAAAAAGAGATTCTTTCTGCCACGATCGATTGCCGTGTGTATTAAGAAAACCGTCCGTTTAAACGGAGATTCTCCGCATCGTTTTGACACTGGGGGGTGAACTTTCAAATACACTTATGTTACATTTTTTTTTTTTAATTTGCGGCATTTGGTACTTTATTGTTGTATTTTTAAAGGTAGAAAATTGTGGCGATTGTTGATTTGCAATTATAGCAATAGCAATAGCAATAACAATACCAATAGCAATAGCAATAGCAATAGCAATAGCAGCAATAGCAATAGCAATAGCAGCAACAGCAATAATAGCAACAGCAATAACAGCAACAGCAATAACAGCAACAGCTATAATAGCAATAGCATAACAGCAATAGCAATAGCAATAGCAATAGCAATAGCAATAGCAATAGCAGCAACAGCAATAGCAGCAACAGCAATAACAGCAACAGCAATAACAGCAACAGCAATAATAGCAATAGCAATAATAGCAACAGCAATAATAGCAACAGCAATAACAGCAACAGCAATAATAGCAACAGCAATAATAGCAATAGCATAACAGAAATAGCAATAGCAATAATAGCAATAGCAATAATAGCAATAGCAACAATAGCAATAGCAATAATAGCAATAGCAATAACAGCAATAGCAACAATAGCAACAGCCATGACAACAACAACAACAATAATAATAATAATAACAACAGGAACAAAAGTAATGGTAATAACAACAATAATAAACATATCGAATGCATTTTTTAATTTATTCCTCCATTCCTCCCCTTTTTTTTTAAAGAAAGGGAGAGACAGTTGGTATTAAGATATATATATTAAAGAAAAGAGATAGGGAATAAAAGGGACGTTGTTGTACCTACAAAAGGGAAGAGAGATGATAGATAGGGGAATACATATACATATATACATAAATCGACGACAGCGGCGGTGTAACCCTCTTTGCTAGAATTTCTCTTGTGGATTTCTACATGGGTTGTTGAATAATTGATACCGTCGTGTAATCATGTGGTAATTATCCTCGTTGTAATTACCCTAATAATCATCAGCAACGTCAACCGTTCAATCTGATACGCGATGCAACTCGAATTGGTTCACTTGCTTCAAGACACGGACCCAACGTTGCGGCAGAAACGAATACCACAGTAGGTCGGGGAAGACACTCACTGTTCCGGAAACAACCATAAACCATAAATACGCCATTGACATTTGTTGCCATTTAGGGGAATAACTTTTTACACTAAATCGACGGGGTCACTTTAGTAAATACTTGGGTCGAATATACCTACGGTGCTCGGGTTTGGGACAGACACTATGTAAACCACCAAAATATGGGATCCTATTACTTTTTTTTATTGGTTTGTCGTGCCCTAGAGTCCATGGGGCAATTGAAGATACAATTGAAATAAAGTAAAGAACTGACGCGATTAAAGCATCTGACAGAATTTTTGTAATGACATTTTCAAAATTCCGGAAACTTTTCTGGAATTCCTGAAATTTTGGATTCTGGTTTTCAATATTTTTTATTTGGCAAAAAAGGGTAATTTTATTACGAAGAAAAATATAGCACCGGTTTGTTTTTAAATTTTTTTACTTAACCCCTTATTTTTGCTTTATTTAACCCTTTGTTCACGGAATTAATTAAAAAAGGGTGTATGCAATTTTCACAATTTTTAATGTAGAGAAAAATGGATCTTGAAAGCCTTGAGTGAGCAAGAAATTGCATAACGGAATTTTTAACATTATTTCCACCGAAATAAAAATGCATTTGAAATTGCATTTTTATACAAAAATATGTTTTTTGTAAGAAAACAATATTTTTGACTAAAAATTGCATTTTTTAAGGTGTCCCATAAGTTTCTTCCTCTCCGGCTCGAGGTCATAAATAGCGTGGGGCGGAAAAAACTTATGGGACACCCTAACATAATATTTTATAAAAAGACACTTTGTAGAATTTTAATATAGAATTATTTTCGAGGCTCAATTTCACCTTTTTTTTTGAAATCCACAAACGGGGGGTGCATAGTAAAAAATTTGGTATTAATTAAGAACATCTATTTTAATTAAAACTCTATATTTTTGGTTTTCAATTTTTGATTGCGTATAATTAGCGCGGTAGAAACAGCGTTAATTAACGGGAAAGTACATACAAAATTTTGAAATTTTTGCATGTTCTTGGATGAAAAAAAAAAAATATCGGAACAATGGTAAATTTTACCCCGTTCGTAAAATAATAAATTGCAACAGTTAACAGCAAAAGGGAAGTCTTGGAAGATTAATAAAAGGAAAAAAAAAATGCTCGTAAATTCATATACGGTTTCAATTACCTCAGAAATTCTCTTACTGAACGGAAAAACTGGTTTTGCTGTGGTCGGAGCGCAAAATGGATTACTGTGGCTACCCGTTGTACAAAATGGATCGCTGTGGCTAACGGAATAGATTACTGTAATTAGCGGAATTTTGTTAACCACTGCCATGTCTCTCGACAGTTGCAGTATCTGCAGCCAAATCATCACCTCCATTTTCGGACACGGCTGGAGAAAAAAAAAATTGTTGTTTTATTTTCCCTCCCTCTCCCCGTTTTGTACCTTAATCGCTAATATTTGTTCCTGGTTGGGGAAATAACAAAAATACCTGCACACCGCGAAATAAAAATAAGCATGCACCCGTGACGTAATAAAATAAAAATAGATAATCCAGAAAATAGAGAAGAATCTTTATGGAAAGCTAATAATTAATTATTTTTATTCTTCAGCAATTTTTTGGTATTTTTTGTTTTATATTGGGTCGGGGAATAAATTCGTGGCGTTTTTATCAAAGACTGCAAGGACAAAAACGTTACGAATTTATTCCCCAACCGAATATATTCTCTTTGAACAGGAATTTGTTTATTTTAGAAATTTTCCTGTAACGGAATTGTTTTCAAAAATAATGGGCTAATTTACAAAAAATAATAAAAATGCACCCGTAAAGGGCGTTTATGGAAAGCTAATAATTTATTTTTATTTTATAGCAATTTTTATAGAAAAATTTTCTTCTAATTTTTATAATAATAACGTGAATTACAAAAAAAAAGTAAATTAAAATATTATGGAACATAACAGTAACAAACAAGAGCGAATGTTTATTAAAAATGTACCAGATGAAAAAACAAATGAAAAATTCATTTTGAATTCCTAGTAAGTAAATGACGTCATTACTGGGGCTAAAAATGTACGAAAATGAGTTCAAAAGAATGAGATAAAAAATAAAATTTCCGAAACAATAAATAAAATTATTCCTATTTTAATTTCTTTACATACTATTTTTTTATGAAATCCTTGGTTCTTTCTCGGATTGCATCTCGTCATCATTAAATTATACACATTATTGTTCTTAAAAATCCATCGAATATAATTAATTCGATAGAAATCATTACAAAAATTTTTAATGGATTTTTCGTCACCGGTGCATTTTTTTCGCGAAATTTTCAAATTCCTCGCATCTGACCCTCGAAATTCGCCACTACCCTTGTCACCTTTCCCGATTTCCACCTTTCATCCCCATTGAATGAGAGGGCACACGATTACGTTAATTTCCAAGTACGAATTCAATGAGGGCAAAAAAAATACTGGAAAAAAAAATGGACACATAATTCCTCGTTTCCTTCTCTTTCTCTCCCTTTTGCATGGAGGGAAATTCCATAAAAGCGAAACCGTCCCTCTCTGGCTTCCTTTCGTTTCTCTAGCTCTGGAAACTAAAGAAAACAAGTACGAGCTGTTTCTTATTCTGGAATCGCGTCACGTTTTGACGCCACTAAGGGGAGTGTTCGCAGCATGTGGTCGAATGTTGGGAAGAGTGAAGGCTAGGGGCCCTTTTCTTTTCTCTCTCTCTCTCTCTCGTTCTATTTCTCTCTTTTTTCCACCCTCGGGGTCTAACTTTGGGTTCTCGCTGTCCTTTTCTAGGGCTTTCAACTAACTACTCACTTTCCTTGCCTCTCATACACATTGCCAATGAAGGGAAGGATTTCCAGAGAGAATTCTACCCTCCCCGTGTCGATGTGAGGGTGAAGTGCACACGTACGTGAAGGGACACAAATACATGCACGCGTAAATGACTCGAATAGAGTCGAGTCGAGTCGAGTCGACTCGACTCACACAATCACTATTTATGTCTATAGCAACGAACGAAAAGTAACCCTTGTTATAAATACTAATTGCTCTATACAAACGTCCAAAATGTGTTTAACGTATTTCTTTCGTTCTCTCCTTTCCTCCTTTCCTCTTTTTCTTTCAACAGCACGTGCTTTGGCAACCATCACGTTTACTTATGCTCCACTATACAGCTATATACCATTTTCTTGCTTGTTATACACACACACACACACACACACACACACACACACACACACACACACACACACACACACACACACACACACACACACACATGTATTCCATTCCATTCCCATCCCTTAACCCTCGGCTTCGTTCCTTTTCCTCTTATTTAGTACTTTACGAGTGTTTCTTTCACGTCTCAACTTTTCCTAATGTCGATGCTTCAAAGATATTTCTCCGTAATCTTGTCACCGTGAAAGAAAAGAGAAGGAAAGGAAAGGAAAGGAAAGGAAAGGAAAGCCTCAGGGTGATTGAGAAATGAAGCTCAATGTGAATATATTTTATTAAATATTAAATTTCAAAAATTGAAGTTTCGGTTCTAATGTTTGAAATTAAATTTTTGAAGATTCTAAAGGTATTCCCCCCTTAAACTTTCAAAATTCAACATAACCCACTCAAAATGGCGGTTAAAGTGTGAAAAAAAAAAGGTCGAAATCTCAGATTTTCTGTTTTTATGAGACACAATGCCTATGTCTTTTCTTACCCAGAAATGGCGTCGTTAATGGGTTAAAACAAAATTGTGAAGTCTCAAAAGAGAAGGAATTTCCGTTTTGGAAAATTTGAAAATAGAAAATGTCCTGTTCCCCGTTTGCGGATTTTTTTTAGTATAAAAACTAAAGACACGAATTCAGGTTCTTGGAATCGAAGGGGGATAATTTTAGGGCTTCTTGGAATCAATAAACTGTGACAATGACAAATTAGCCCCCCACCCCTCCAACAAAAAGAAAAAAAAGAATTGCCGAAATCCTCAAACGTAACGAGTTCCGAAAAAGGACAATTAAAGTTTGCCGGTTTGAAGATATTTTAGGAAAAACCTAAAGACGGCAAGTTGGGGTGCTGCTAATTTATTGGGGTTAATTTAAGGCTTCCTTTGAATCAATAAGCCGTTGAAATGACAAATGAGAATTTTATTTGCGTCTGTCTCGCAAAATGCGAATCTGATGGATTAAATAAATAGCATTTCGAATAAATTGAAGGAATTATCCGATTAACGGTTCGATACGGATTAATTCCTCGATTCCAATCAATCATTCCTGAGGTAAATGCACTTGGAGCCATTCGTTATCTATAAATGCAATTCCTTTGATCTCTAATTTACAAGAAATGTAATTTCGTGATTAATACAATTATTATTACAATTATGAATAATATAATAAGCATAATTATCGAAAGTTTGAGACAATGATAAATAAATAAATAAATAATAGTCATAATTATACATATAATTATGATATTTATATTTTGCAAGATTTCGAAAATGTCAAAAATCAATTTCTTCTTTCGCCAAATTCGTCACGTTTCCGGATTCGAATAAAAAATAATTGTACAATAATACAAATAAACGTATAATAATTAAAAATAATTGAATACAGAAACGTGAGGAATTTGACCAAAAAAAACAGAAATTGAATTTTCAAATTTTCAAAAATCTTTCAGAATTTGAGGATTCCCGTAAGTAAATAAATAAATTTCGAAAATGACAAACGAGAATTCCATTTTCTTTCGTCTCGTAATTATTTATTCCAATTCCATGGAATAAATAAACATAATTTGGAATAAATCGAAGAAATTCTTCGATTAATGGCTCGACATAAATCCACGTTTCGTATTTTTCAATCTATTATTTCTAACATACAGAAATTATTTTATATATACCCAAAATTATTTTTTTATCGTCAAAAATAATTTCTTGAAATCAAGGAAACCTCAATTTCAGTGACGCGAGTGAATTACATATCGTTAAATTATACCCCGAAAACAAGTACCCATTCTAACATAAACCTGAATCGAGTTGCTCGAGAAATTGTCTTCTGGTGAAAACAGTAAATTTTACAGTTACGGAGTCCACTAGGTAAAAAGCCCACATTCCGGCGATTGAGGCAACGCTTATTTGGAGTCCTTGCGATTCGTGGCGATTCGCAAATTGCGTCGACGTAAAATATTACAATTATCGAGGGATTTGAAAAATGGAGAAAACCCTGACTGAGGATATTCGACGTTTGGACCTTCGTTATCTTCACGACGTACCCTGGAAATTTCGAAGTCGTCGTATCTAATATTCCACAGCACGCGGCTACTTTTTATCCTCCGCGGACGCAGTTTGTGTGTTTACCCGTCTAATAAAAACGCTTAAAAGAATTATTAACGTGCTCCAAAGTTCAGCGAATAAAAAGAGGTAAGTAACAAAAATGGAAAAGAAAAGGAACCGGTTTTTGTTCCGGGACCACGCGTATTTGCAGAATATATATATGCGAGGATACAGTCAATACGTAGCTTCCCGCAGCATCACATCCAAACACATCGTCCCTCTTATGTATATCTTCTTCAATTTTTTCCAGATGTATATTTATTTTTGGTTTTTTTTTTCTCCAGGTATGTATATATTTCTTTCTAGATATGTATCTTTCTTATTATATTTCATTATACATTCTGTCGAAATTTTATAAACGCTCTCGTGTATATATATATATATGTATATGGGCCGTTTATTTTGAAAGTGGCCTAAGTCCATTTAAAAAAAAAATGAAAAACTCGAAAATTTATAATTAAATTGCTGAAAACTAATTATTTATGCCGATATGTAATGACTCTTTAAAAATGGTCTTAGGCCACTTTCAAAATAAACGGCTCATATATATATATGACGGCGAAGATCGGGCAATTTTTGTTCAAAAATTTTGATTCTTGGAAAGTTTCGGAAGAAGGCTTTATACGATGTATATTTTTCCCGAGGAATGCAATTTCGTTATTAAAGTTCTTGATATTTCATCGGAAATACGATTTTTCCGCAAAAAACCTGTTTTTTACCAACTTCCGCTGGGATTTCATCAAATTTGACCCTTGGAATCGATTCTACGCGAAAAATTACCCCTAGAAATGACTTGTCCAACCCCATTTTCAAAACTTCAATTTTTACCCTATTTTTTGGGGAAGGGGAAGGTATGCCCAAAAAATCGACTTTTGGAAAAATCTTTTGGGGACTTTCGGGAGACCCTTATCCGATGTATTTTTTCCCGAGGAATCCATTTTCATTGTCAAATTTCCAGATTTCTTACGGGAAACACGATTTTTCCGCAAAAAACCTACTTTTTAATAACTTCCGCTGGGATTTCATCAAATTTGACTCTTGGAATCGATTCTACGCGAAAAATTACCCCTAGAAATGACTTGTCCAACCCCATTTTCAAAACTTCAATTTTTACCCTATTTTTGGGGGAAGGGGTAGGTGTACCCAAAAAATCGACTTTTGGAAAAATCTTTTTGGGACTTTCGGGAGACCCTTATCCGATGTATTTTTTCCCGAGGAATCCATTTTCATTGTCAAAATTCCAGATTTCTTACGGGAAACACGATTTTTCCGCAAAAAACCTACTTTTAACCAACTTCCGCTGGGATTTCTTCAAATTTGACCTTTGGAATCGATTCTACGCGAAAAATTACCCTTAGAAATGACTCGTCCGACCCCATTTTCAAAATTCAATTTTTACCCTATTTTTGGGGGAAGGGGAAGGTATGCCCAAAAATCGACTTTTGGAAAAGTTCTATTGTAAATTTATTGGTATTAATACACGTTTGAAATGAAATGAAATAATTATTCCCCAGAAATGAATCGACTCCATCATTTTATTAAAATAATCCGATTTCTTGGAAACGTTATTAACGCAATTAAGTCATATTTCTTTTCAATAACCCGTTTTCATATCAAACACTGTATATTTTCATTGAAACCATCCAGTTTTCTTGATTAAAAAAAAGGTCAGAGTCTCTCTTCTCAATGTGGATGCAATAAGCACATTTCAAGAACATAAAGGCTTTAATTAAAAATGTGTACAATGGAGAGCGAGTAAAGTGGAAAACAACAATGGCTTAAGGGAAGAAAGCAGAGAGAGAGAGAGAGTTTTATTATATTGAGAATTATCGTAGGGCAAAGGGAAATGAGAAGTTCTTGCACACCAACAAGGTTTAAACAACGGTGGAGATTGAAGAAAAAAAAAGGGGGGCGGGGGGGGGGGGGGGGGGGGGAAGAAGCGATTGAAATGATACGGAATTTTAAGAATGCAAGAAAAAAAAGTCACAATCGGTAAGATTTTTCAAGAAACAATCGCTTTATATTTATTCGCCTCCCTTATCGAGATTTTAAGGGTGAGTGAATGGCAGGGAGTTGAATGTATACAATATTTATTTGAAATTCATTTTTGTTTCTTTCAAATTAATTTGTACATTTAATTTTCTTTCATTCGAAAACCCATTAAGGAAGGGTTTTGTATAAGAAAATTATAAGTATTATTTTTTACAGAATTATATTCAGAAAATATTAAAATTGCTAGGTATATATTAAAAAATTGTATTGTATATTAAATATATATTAATAAAAATGAGTAAAATTGATTGGGATTAATTTTAATACATATTAATTAATTTTCATAAACATAAGTTATATTTAATAAATTCTAAAAAATTCTAAAAATATTCACAAAATATTAAAATTGTTAAATGTATATTAAAAAATGGTATTATATATTAAATATATATTAACAAAAATGAGTAAAATTGATTGCGATTATTTTTAATATCACAATTAATTAATTTTCATAAAAATAAGTTATATTTAATAAATTGTCAAACATTAAATACAAACAATTATTATTTATATAAATAACGGAACAAATTGAAAATGTATTTTTAAGTACGTTTACGTCAGCAAATTTATATCGATGACTGGTATGTTAATCCTCCGCGAATTGTCAGATAAGATAGGAAATAACCCAAATTCCGTCGAATTTCGAAAACGCGTAGAAAAATCGAGATCGGAGTTATCGCATTGCCGATAAATAACACAACATGTCTTTGTGTCGAGAAACATCCAATAGGAAGACACGGTGGAATTGAATTTATTTGAATATGACCATGGGGCAGAAGTGACATAACGTTTGACAAGCTAATTATCTCTCTTAATTTAATGCAACAATGATGTCGTTAATACATTGCTCATTATTCATTCCTTCCTTCCTTCATTCATTCATTCATTCGTATGTACATTCATTGGAGCTATTATACATTCATTTCATCGACGAACTTTGGACCTCAACGCTATCTAATCCCAATCTATTCACAGAAGAGCTTCTGTGATGGTTGTAACTAATGGACCTGTATCTATTCATTTATTTGGTTTATACAAAAAAAAATAAATTTCTAGGTTGGAATATCTTTCGATATTTTTTTAAATTCACATTTTTATGTTTTAGAAAAAATATAACGACAGAAAAAAAATATAGAAAATTACTTTAACCTTGAGGTTAATTTTTTTTTGGATCAAAGAAATATCAATTATTTTTCCTATTTATTTAGTGGGTCTTAAAAAAAAAAGAATCTCGACTTTTAAATGATTTTCGATATTTTTTTAGTTTCTATTTTTATATTTTAGAAAAAATAGAATAGTAGAAAAAATATTGAAAATTATTTTAACTTTGAGGTTAATTTTTTTTGGATCAAAGAAATATCAATTATTTTTCCTATTTATTTAGCGGGTCCTGAAAAAAAGAATCTCGACTTTTAAATGATTTTCGATATTTTTTTAGTTTCTATTTTTATATTTTAGAAAAAATAGAATAATAGAAAAAATATTGAAATTTATTTCGAACTTGGGGCTAATTTTTTTTTTCGATCAAAGAAATATCAATTATTTTTCCTATTTATTTAGTGGGTCCTAAAAAAAAGGATGTCAATTTTCTGTATTTTTTGTCCTTCTCTATTTTTGCAAACGGGAGAAAAAAATATATAAAAAAATTGCCTCAACATTGAAGTTTCTCTTTTTTCTAATTAGGAAGAAAACGATTTTGGATCACAATTATTCGCCTCCCTTTCGCACACAAAAATTCATTTTTAATTTGGAAAAAAAGAATGAAGAGACAGTTTTTCGCGACACTTCAAGGGCGGTTTTCATTTTTTCCCCGTGTCGTTACGCGATTGTTGCAGTTACACCATATCGTTACTATCGTGGAATTGTTTCGCTATTCTCTTTTCTGCTCTTTTGTTGAAACGAATATAATTTCTAGAAAGTGTACGTACACGTGGATGTTGCAAGTAAGAGCGAAGGAAAATATATGTGTATACGTATACATGTGTGCGTATGTGTATGTGTAATAAAATCCATTCATCCTTCTTTACTTTGCTCGTAAAATGTAAAGAATATTATAACAGAAAAAAGCCAGTTGCTTTTAGAGACACGAAGAAGGTTTCTTTTGAGGACTGACTACCTGCTCCAGCAATTTAGCACGATTCGTTACGCTACGAGACAGATAAAAGCAAAGGAAATGCCTGGATATGATGTTAAGTGTAAACGAAAGAAACAGGGAGAAAATCAGAAAAGTATCGAAAAATCTCCTGAAAATAATTATCGTTTCTACCTTTTTTTCTCGTAATTTTTATTTTAGTTTTTTTTTACGTAGTGTTTTAGGCCATAGTCCATCTCGCGTCGGTCTACGCATACGTAGGAAATTTCGACTGAAATTATAAATTTATTACGAATTTCGGTAAAAGTAAAATTGTATCTCCTTGGAAATTCAAGAATTACAAATTTTCGAAGTGAATTTTAATAATTCCAAATTTCGATGAAAAATACGAATTTATTACGAATTTCGATAAAAGCCAAATTTCTATTTTTTTTTTGGAAATTCAAGAATTACAAATTTTCGAAGTGAATTTTAATAATTCCAAATTGCGACGGAAATTACGAATTTCAACAAAAGGAAATTTTAATTTTTTTGGAAATTCGTGAGTTACAAATTTTCAAAGTGAATTCTAAAAATTGCAAATTACAAATTTCGACTTAAATTACTAATTTATTACGAAGTTCGGCAAAAACGCAATTCAATTTTTTTTGAATCCGTGGGTTACAAATTTTCAAAATGGATTACAAAAATTCCAAATTTTCCAAAAGTAGCAAACGGATAGAGGCGGAAATGAAAAGCAGGGAAAAGTGGGTAGACAAGAAAATAAGAAAAAGTGAAAAGATGGAAGATACGGAAGGATTCGTCGAGTTAAGTGTGGGAATGGCACCTATAGTTGTGGGCTGAAACGGAATACGTATGTTACAGGGGGTACATGGGATCTGCAAGAAATGGATATTTGTCACCCTAATAGTCTAATATGACACACCAGTGGGGTGACGGATATCCGGTGACATTCAGCCTTAATCTCCGACTACTACAACTCCGGCTGTTGTTATCACTACTGTGTAACTTTTATTATGTTTTCCCCGATAAATCTATTTCCCAATGCTCCTAATGCATCTTCGGGCCATCGGGAAGGTGCCGACAGCGTCGGAGAAGAATAGAGACCGATAAAGGGTGGACAGGGCGGTCTTTTTTTTTTCTTTTTGATAACACTGGGGGATGAAAACAATGGGGCGATGGGCGATGTACCCCAAAGGGTGGATTGATACCCATTTTTCTAGGTCGGATCTGTCCCCCGGTTTATCTCGTTCCGTCTAATTTCTCATGATTGCGAAAACCCATTCGGTCCATTCCCATCCCGTTCCGTTGTTTATTGATACAGTTGCCGGGGATCCGATGGGTATCTGATAATCATTTTGCGTAATCCTCACCCTCATGTGTTTTATTGATTCCTTTTCGATAAACCTTGAATGTTTGTATTTTTATTGTAATTCGTCCGTTACCGTTTTAATCCTCAACTGGGGTCCAAGACGCCCCAGGTCTGGTTCAACTTCGATCGAAGCTGAATCTTTATAGAGAAAAATATTATATTTTTATAAAATAATATATGCTATCCGATAGGGTAAGATTTAACAATTATCGTGTACTGATAATTCTATCGACTGATAAGGATCAAAGGGGTGCAAGAAATTCCATCCCTTATATGTGGATTTTCTTTTTTTAAATTTTTGAAATCGTTGAAATTAAGGTACTTTGTTGCTAAGAATAAAAAATCTTCTGTAATTTTTGTCTCAAGTACTGATAATTCCATCGATTGATAAGAATCGAAGGGGTGCAAGAAATTCCATCCCTTATATTTGGGAATTCTATTTTTTTAATTTTTGAAATTGTTGAAATCAAGGTATTTTGTTGCTAAGAATGAAAAAGCTTCTGTAATTTTTTACTCCACGACTGATAAATCTATGGATTGATAAGAATCGAAGGGGTGCAAGAAATTCCATCCCTTATATTTAGGAATTCTATTTTTTTAATTTTCGAAATTGTTGAAATCAAGGTATTTTGTTGCTAAGAATGAAAAATCTTCTGTAATTTTTTACTCCACGACTGATAATTCTATCGATTGATAAGAATCGAAGGGGTGCAAGAAATTCTATCCCTTCATTTGGATTAAAATATTTTTTATATTCTTCAAATACCCGAAATCGTGGAATTCCGCTGCTAAAAATTAAAAAGACGCGACCCCAATTTTTCTAAGACGACGACTATTCCTTCTCCTACTATTTTTATTTTTCTCCAGTATCGGTAGGGGTTCGAACTGATAAGGGACAAAGGTGTGTCCTAAATTCCATCCCTCGCGTTAAAATTAATACCAAGTTGACACTAAAAAATTAGTACCCACTAATTATAATCCAAAAAATAAATTCGGGGCAATTCCAATTTTCCCCACAACGAAATTGCAACCTTCTAATATTTTTTCCTTTTCCGGCAGTCCATAAATACAGTCGATTCTCCGAATAAGATACCACAACAATTTTAAACATTTGAAAGACATCAAAATAGGCTTGAGTTCATGTCCCCGACAAAAAACTACGTTTACGAGTCATTGAAAATTCTCTAGGAATTTTAAACCAAAAAAATTAAAATGTGATACTAAATAATTAATAATTTATAATAATAAATTTTAAAAAATCGTTACGTGCAAATAATTCTCATTTTTTATTTCCGTGGTATCTTATTCGGAGTACGCAACTCCGCACATTCAGAGGCGAAGAGTTCAGAGGCATTAGGAGTGGGGGTAGTGGATTAGCGAAGGGGAGAACCCGTGGTATCTTATTCGAAGGCATTCGAAGATATCTTATTCGGAGAATCGACTGCACATATATATTTATTTTCGCGAAGACATATGTATGCGGATACGTGCACTGAAGATACAGTTAGGGAAGGGAACGTTCCGTGATATGGAACTGTGTTGTTCTCTCCTATATAAGAATCTTTTCCTATCCTCGGTCTTCTTAAAGAGAAAGGAGAAGTTTGAAAGCCTCGAAACCTGGGGTGTTTCCTAGCAACCTTCCGGCAAACTCTTGCTAGGGTAGCTGCTTGGGAGTCTGTCGAGCCGACGGTGACGTAACAGTTTACAGGGTAATCTAACGTCACGTAACCCACCCGTGTTTCTTTTTTTTCTTCCTCCTCCTTCCCTCACCGCTACAAATTGAAGTGTATATTTTTTTTTTTCCTAAACGATGCAACGAAATAGCAGTTTCAGATGGTTATCGTAGTAGGTGTCTATCCCGATAGACGTTTTGGGGTATACGCAGCTACGAATTCCAGTCGCAGGAAACGAGGAATTTCGAGATAAGATGTGTCGTCAATTTTTACAACTTTAAGTCCTGTCGAAATGGTATCGGGAAAATTCTGTGAGGAATTTTTCCGGAGGGGGGGGGGGGGGGGTGTGTTTGACATAAGCAATATTTCATTTTTCCTTTTAAATTCATGACTAACAAATTTCCAAAGTATTTTTTGCGGAAATTACAAATTATGAAATTCCAGAGAAATTACGAATTTCGACAAAAGCAAAATTTCATTTTTTTTGGAAACTCCTGAATTACAAATTTTCGAAGTGAATTCTAGGAATTAGAAATTTCCACGGAAATTGCGAATTTCAACAAAAGCAAAATTTCATTTTTTTCTTTTAAATTCGTGACTAACAAATTTTCAAAGTATTTTGCGGAAATTTCGAAATTACGAAATTCCAGAGAAATTACGAATTTCGACATCAGCAAAATTTCATTTTTTTTTTGTTGGAAATCCGTGAAATACGAATTTTCGAAATGAATTCTAAAAAAATTGAAATCTCGACTGAAATTAGAAATTTATTATGAATTTCGACAAAAGCAAAATTTCGTTTTTTTTGGAAATTCAAGAATTCCAAATTTTCGAAGTGAATTTTAATAATTCCAAATTTCGATGAAAAATACGAATTTATTACGAATTTCGACAAAACCAAAATGCAATTTTTTTTTTAAATCCGTGGGTTACAATATTTCAAAATGGATTACGAAAATTCCAAATTTTCAAAATATCCATTTTAACAAACTAACAACCAACCAAAAAAAAAACTATTTTCCAATTAGAATTTTAAAAAAGAAACCCCGGTTCAAAATTATTTTCTCAATTGAAAGAACAAAAAAAAATCCTGCTAAAAAAAACAGAGAAAAAGGGGACCTCGAAATCGGGAACTTCACGGTCCGAGAAACGCCAATTAGCGGCGCCATTTTTGGAATCCCAAGCTTCCTAATCACGTCTCGCCTCTTTTCCAGCGAAATAAATCGGCAATTTCCTCGAGGAGCGATCAAAGAAAAAAAAAAAAAAACACGGGAAAGGAGAAAAGAAAAACATCCCCCATTCTCCACCCCCTCGTACGCGTTATATCCCCGGCGTTCATTTTCGAAGGCGGCTCTCTCTCTCTACTTTTAGCAACACTGCCACTACCTGGGCTATCACGACGTAATTAACGAAGAATAGAACTCCTCGGATGAAAATGAAATGAGTCAAGTTAATTTTCGTTGAAGCGCAAATCCCAGGTTGTATTCTCGAGGTATTCTATGCTGTCAACTGCAAGGTATTGCACAACATGTAAGTACAAGAAGTGGAAGAAAGGAAGAAAATGACGAAGATGAGGAGAAAGAAGAAGAAGAAGAAGAAGATGATGATGAAGAAGAAGAAAGTGAAGAAAGTGGAGAAAGGGAAGAAAGGAGAAATAGGAGCTTGGTGAGAGAGTATCTCGGAAATGAAGTCAACTCAAGCTCCTTACACTACTCACTCACTCACTCACTCACTCACTCACTCTCTCCTTCTTCTCTTTACTTGTCTGAACCACCCTTCTAAAAGCTCGTCTGGATTGTTAGGAAGACAGAAATTCAATATAACCGTTGAAGAGGGACGAGGAGAGAAATGAGGAAAGAGAAAGAGAGAGAGAAAGAGAGAAAGCTCTTCCCATACGTCAGTGTGAAGTTGAGTGGATTATTATCGCCTTATACAGCAAAAAGAAAGAAAAACACTACTGATCTTCATTCCTCACTTAACATAATCCTATCCAACAAAACTTTCGCCTTAAAAGTTTCTTCGCAAATCCGTGACTCGAATATGCAACTATTTTTGCGAATATACGTAACAATATGCACACATATGTAAGTATATGCAGGTATAAGCAGGTATGTGTAGGTTATAAACGTTGCCGAGTCCGTTTCCTCCATGTGTGGGTGCGTGGGAGGGTATGGGGGAAAGCTCATGGAGTTTTAAATAGTGCCTCTTAATAACACAAAGGTGTTTTTCCACGGAAGGAACTTGGCGAAAATTGAATTCCGTGATATTGAATTTTGTCCGAAGAGGTAAGGTCGGAAAAGATTCCTTGGGAATTTTATTTTATTTTTGGGGGGGGGGGGGGGGGGTGGAATATTTATGGATTTTTCGTGTTCGAGGTTCATGGTATTGCCCAGCGATAAGGAAGGATTCCGTTGGATCTTTTTTCATTGTTTGTGAAATTCGGGAATTTTTTTGTTCGCGAATTCAGATTTTGGAAATTGGAGGTACGAGATTTTTTTTTTTACCGGGTTTGCGAATTTTGAAATCTCAAAAATTAGGAGACTCCAATTTTCGGCTGAAATACGTTAATTATATTTTGGAATCTAGGGAATTAAATGGTTATCGAGGAATATTCCTGTAATATTTTTTAAAGAGACTTTCTATTTTTTTCTTTAATTTCTTAGTTTCTACAATATTTTTCTGGAATTTTTTTTTTTTATAGAGACCCCAAGAAATCTAAAAATTTTGGGGTTTCCGGTGAATGTAATTTTAAAAACATATTTGTTTTCCATTTTGGTATTTATATTTTTCTTTTGGTGAAATGAAATTTGTAGGGAAAAATAGAAACTCGAGGAAAGAACTAGGGGTTTTTCGGAAACTAGGAATTTCTAGAAAACAGCCAATTTCAAGAGTTCGGGGAACTTAAAAATCAGAAAAACCTCTACTCCACCTACACAGGTAACGAGTTTCACCGTCGCGACTTAACAATTTGAAATAATACAATTTTTTGTCAAATTAAATTTAGACTAGGGATTTTTGGAAACTAGGAATTTCTAAAAAATAGCCAATTTCAAGAGTTCGGGGAACTTAAAAATCAAAAAAACCTCTACTCCACCTACACAGGTAACGAGTTTCACCGTGGCGACTTAACAAAAGGATAATTTCCCTATGCTTACACGTAACAATTACACGTTCCTTCCTTTTGCACGGGGCTCGCAAGCTTCGAGTCCGAAAGAAAAAAGTAGTTACACGAAATTCCTCGTTTTAGCTCCCTTTAAGCCGTGTACGTGTGCTAAATCTAAATGTGGATACAGAAAAAAAAGAAAAGATTTCCCCGAAAGAAAGGGAAAAACACGTACACACACATACTATATAAAAAAAACATATATATGTATATATATATAAATATATAAGAACACTATTCAGCGTCAACAACACGGTTCCATCCGTGCAAAAGCACAGTGTATTGTTGTAATATATCTCGACAACGGTGTCTATTGTTCTATGTAATCGATACGCTTGTTTGCTGCTTGTTTATATGGCCACAGAAGGGACATTGCGCACATGGGGAAATTCCTGAAACAATACCTTAGAAAAATAAAAGTCGCGCTAAATTACAAGAAAAAGAAATGGCTGCCGGGCAAGGGGTTGGTTGGAAAGAATCGGACTCGAACAATGGCTACCCACCGAAAAACGGGAGTATGGTTGCCCCGACTATGCATCCCCTTCGTTCTACATAATTACGTAACGCCAACGAATTAGTATTATTAGCTGGCCGACTGTCTATGCTTTATTCCAACGAATTCGATACTATCGCCATTGTCCCGGAGATTGAAATAAAAAATAAGTGTCGAAAATTTCTCAAAAATTCAAACTTGGGAAGTTCCAATTTTCGACTGAAACGAGTATTTTTTTGGAAACTAGAAAATTTAATGGTTATTGAGGCAAATTCCTCGAACTTTTTTCAAACTTAATTTTTTAATTATTTTTCTATCATTTTTTTTATAGAGCCACCACGAAACCTCAAAATTTTGGAGTTTCCGGTAATTGAAATTTCGAAAACATATTTGTTCCCCCTTTTTGTATTAACATTTTTGTTTTTGGTGGAAATATACTCGATCTTCGTAAGGAAATCTTTTTGTTTAAACCAAAATATTTTTTGAGGAGTCTTTCCGACTTCGTTTTTTGGTCCAGCTTCAATGGCGAATTTAATTCATTGTTGTTTGGTAGAATAAAATCATGTAATTAGGACGAATTTTTTTATACGCGTATGAACAATTTTTTTCATTTCTGATGGAAAGCTGTGATTTGGAGAAATAAAGCGCTTTTTAACAAGCAATTATTGAAAAAAAGGATAATTAAGAGAGAAAAGGGGAGGATTTTTAAAATTAATAGGATGTACTTTGACAATTGAAATTTCGGAAATTGTAAAAAAATGAACTGTAAAATACATATATATATGTATATTAAAAAATATGTAATTTGAGTGAGAAAATTCTAGATTAATAAAATTTTAATTTTGAATTCTAGTAAGAAATTAGACCTGATTATATTTAAAACTGTTACGATACAATGAAATCTAGGGAATTGTAGAAAAATAATAAATATATCATTTTATTGAACAAAAACTAGAATAAAAAATTTTGGATTTTAAATTCTAGTAAGAAACTAGACCTAAATATTTTCAAAATTATTGCTATATCTTGCGAGAAATGAAATCTAGGGAATTATTGAAAAATATAAATATAAGTTTAATCGAGTAAATCATGGAATATTAAAATTTCAATTTTTAGTCCTAGTGAAAAACAAAACGTAAATATTAATATTACGATAAAATATTATACGATAATTGAAATTCGGGGACTTTTAAAAATACAAAAATTCGAATTTTACCAAGTAACCTATGAAACACTGAAATTTGGATTCCCCATTTTCGTTCTCTTTGATTACACGTATACGTATTTACCAAAACAGCGTGATTTTACACACACACACATATACATACACACTTACGCATGCACACGCAAACCCATTCAAAGCAATATAAGATATTATTCCTTGACGTATACAGCTATAGGGTGTTTTGAAAAGCGGTAGATGAAACCTTAGTCCGCATCAACCCTTGCTACAAACCACAATCCACAATCCGCAACCCTTCTTCCCTCAACGCAGTGTGTAAACCACGAATAGAGAGGCCTGCCTCTGTCTTTGTCTCTGGTACCATTTCTCTCTCTCTCTCTCTCTTGCACTTTCTATCCGTCTCCCTCTATCTGTTTTGTCTGCGTGTCCGTTTGTCTCTCCCTCGTTCGTTTCTATTATATTTCGACTCCTAAGAGACGAAAGGAACCAACCGAACGTGGAAGCATAGGGATAACACGCTCCTTTGGCTCCTGGCGACCGATAGGCAGGATTTAAACAAGCCCAACTGGAAATTCCAACGATTCTGGCTTTCGATGTTGCTGTATCGAAATTTCAATGACAAGGAAGCATTCGGTACTTCATTGAAATTCCTGGCTTTGACTCAACATTTTTTCCGACATTCGAGTATCTTTTTTTTTTTTCTTTCTTTGGCTTTCTCTTTCAGAAGTACGAAATTGTTTGTTATATTTTCGTTGTGTAATAAATGTTGTTATTATAAATTTGTCATTAATGGGGATCGAAAGTATTTATAATAATTTATAGGTATTATAGTTATAAATTAATAATTTTTTTTGAAATTCTATTTATGATTTTTATTACGTAATATTTTTATTGATTTTACAAAAAGGTATTTTCTCTATGCACCGAAAAAAATATAGGCAGTAATTATTTAATTTCTAATTAACTTAATTTTAAAAGCAGTTGGAAATGACATTAAAGGTAATTAAAATCAATAGAAACGCATAGTTGATGTCCTATTTTTCTACATCCATAGTTAAACTTGCTATTAACTTTATTTCTTCATTGCGTTGGAATTAAAAAAAAAATTAACAAAATTAATTTGATACTCCCACGTCATAATTATGTAAAGAAAAATTTCTATATCAATTTATATTATAATCATAAATTATTAATATTACAAATTTCTATTTATAATTTTTATTACGTACTATTTTTATAAATTTGTATATTAACTTATATTATAATTATAAATTATGAATTTTACAAATTTCTATTTCTAATTTTTATTACGTAATATTTTTATAGATTTCGCAAAAAGGAATTTCCTCTATCTACCAAAAAAAATAAAGTCACTAATTATTCAATTTCTGATTAACTTAATTCTAAAAGCAGTTAAAAATTACAATAAAGATAATTCCAATCAATAGAAACGCATAATTGACACCCCATTTCCCTACACCAAAAATTAAAATTATCATTAACCTTTTTTTCCCATACGTTACAATTTCAAACAATGAACAAAGTTACTTTGATACTCCTACGCCATAATTGTTCAAACCAAAAATTCAAAAATCTCGACAAAAGTTTCGACCGGAGCAAAAAAATATTACATTTCCTTTCATTGCACAAATATTAATATATACAATTATTATAACAATAAACATCGTTATAATAAACATCGAAATTCCCCGGTACCATCCAATAGCGAAAGTACCAGAATGACATAAACACCGGGGACGAGATAAAGGCAGTGTTTTGCCCCTTTCTTTTTTACTCCAAAGTTCAGTCTTCGTCACAACAAAAGGATTAAATTAATAGCTAGAGAAAAAGGGATGAACTTTCTCCGTAGCACTAAATCAGGGATATTTATCGTCTAATTCGTTGGAAAGCACAGGGAGAGAGCCATAGAGGAGGAAGAAGAAACAAGGGTGAATTTGTCGCCCCGATATTCCCTTTTACCCTCACGCCTTCGAGTTCCAGCTGTGCTGAACTATATGTATCTGGCAAGTACCCAAAGGGGATCAAAGGAAAAAACGGCATCTCAAAACTCATTTTCAAATGTCGCGAAATTATTCTCCAATTTCTTCCCTTTTCTCTTTCACGGCGTTCCTCGAGTTTCCCGATTATGAGGGAAATAATGAACGAGAAAAAGGAACGTTCACGGGCAGCGGCTGAATGTTTCCCATTAGCATCGATAACGAAAATGGAAAAAAAAGTTCATTTTCCCTGTTTCCCCGTCCCCGCTGGAATATGAATTTTTCCGGGAATATTCTGGAACCTACGAAATCCAGCGAGGAGGGAAAATTGCTCTTTTCGCAAATTGACGAGGAAACGTCAACGACGGATTCGAAAGGGGCTGGAAATTGATGTCCTTCATTTGTAGGCTTCCAAACTTTTTCGCCCCGATTTGGATTATAAAGAAAAGTTTGGATTTCCATTTTTCTTCGAGGTGCGGAAATTCGGGACGTTTTCGAATCGACGTCGAAATCGAAAAATGGGGTTTTAAAAAATTCTAACATCGAAAATTTTCGAGTTTCAAGGGTTTTTTTTTTAAATTTGAATTTCGAAAAATACGAAAAAAATTGACAGACTGAAGAAAAATATATAGATTCAATTGAGATTTTGAAATTCGAATTCCGAAATTTAAAAATGCTGTTTTAAAAAATTCTAACATCGAAAATTTTCGAGTTTCAAGGGTTTGACTTTTTATGGATAAAAATATTGCAATAGATAATTTTTGATAAGATTATTTTTTACTGAATTCTGATTTTTCAAAATTTTGTAGAAATAATGTCTCTGTTTTGTGATTTTTTAATTTTGGGATTTGATTTTCCAGGAATTTGGGGGTAGGACCTAACACAAAAAGTATGAAATTTGATATACTCTCAATATTTTTTCGTTATCCAATAACAATAATAATAATTAAAAGTTATTGTTACTTGTATAATGTGTAAATGCCATATAATTACAATTTAAGTATAAATATAGAAAACTTGAATATGAAAATTTAAAATTTACACTCATTTTCTTTAAAAAATTCTATTATTAAAAATTTCTCTCCACCTCCATTATTATTTTGATCAAGTTTCTAATTTTGAACCCGATTCTCCAGAAAAAGCTACTTTAAATGTTAATTATTATCCAATAACAATAATTGCCGAAACTAATTCCTAATTTATTGCTATTTCTAAAACTTGTAGAAAAATTAAATCTAAAAATTCGAAATGTCCATCCCTTTCCTTTAGAAAACTCTAATCAAAAATTTTTCATCGCCTCCATTATCACTTCCAATAAATTTCGAATATGGGGCCTGATTCTCCAGAAACATACATACTTCCAATATTTATTGCCATCCCATAACAATAATGTTACCGGTAATAAAAATCACGGCACCCAACCGAACAACAATTTTCCTAAACCTAATGCCTAATATATCGTTATTTACGAAATAGGTATGTAGATGGTGCTCGAGTACGGTCATGGAGGGTTTACCATGAATAAAAAAAAAGCCATGGCCCCATAGAGCAGGTATACCTCCTACATAGAAAAGAAAAAAGGTGTGAAAAATGTCCAGTTTCATGGAAGGTAGTTGTTATTTATGGTCGAAATCTTGCTCTTTGACGGAATGCTGATGGGTTAAAGGTGACGTGGTGTATCCATGTGGTTGTTCGTAGGGCTTCTTCCGCCTCATTTGCCAAAGGTACTTCGTCCTCCACACCGACGAACGAGTTTGGCGGTATGTGTGCACATGGACAAGCAGGGTCTAAAAGGGCGTAACCGTAATGTCCGCAAGGGTATGCAACGCGCCCTTTTGTTGCCCTATGCCCTTGTGCACACAATTTAGTGTGTGTGTGTGTGTGTGTGTGTGTGTGTGTGTGTGTGTGTGTGTGTGTGTGTGTTGGATAGACATATATTGTATATTTTGTAGATATGCGTGTTGAACATAGGGCGGCAATTTATTGGATCAGCTGTATTCTCTTATCGTACGAACCATAAGCTTTAGAAATAAAAGCAGGCTTGAAACAAAGCGAAGTAAAATATAGTGGTTGTTGCTTTGCACCCGGAGCAAAGCGTTTACCTGCAGAAAAAAAAATAGGGAAGAAAAGGAAAGAAGTGCTAGACACTTTCATAAAAGTTTTCCACCCCGGCGTAATTTCGTTCCGCCCAAGCTGTTAATTTTTCTACTAACTTTGTCGACTTTGTCAACTTTGTCAACTTTGGCAAGTTTGTCAGAATGCCGTCGTTTATCAAAATTGTCAATTTAGCCGTTATCAGCAAACGCGTCGAAATTGCCACTTCTGTGAAAAAAAAAAGTCAATTTTGCGAAGATTGCCAATTTCGTGCCTAGTATTGTTTATGTATGTAGTAGTAGCAGCCTTCAATCGAAATTTTCATAACTCAAAATCGTCATAAAATTAGTATCCAAATTTTTGGATTTTTCAGTCAAATCGGAAGTGACCCGAAAATTGGAATTTTTGGGAATTTGAAATTGTCAAAAATAGGATCCGATTTTTACCATTGGCCAAAATTCAAATTTATTCAAGGTATTACTAATTCAGGGTGGATCCTGAAATTGCGATTTTGAAAAATTAAATATTGCCATAAAAGAGATTAATCCAGTTACATTTTTGATTAGAATGTCAATTTTTGGATTTTTCAGCGAAATCGGAATTTAGACTGAAATTGGAATTTTGGGAATTCGAATTGACTCAAACAAGATCCTTGGCAAATATCCAAATTTATTGATTTTATTCCTAATTCAAGGTTGATCCTAAAATTACGATTTTGGACATTCAAAATTGTCATAAAATAGATAAATCCAAATTACATTTTCGATTAGTATCTAAATTTGTTGATTTTACAATCAAATCAGAGACGATACTAAAATTGGAATTTTTGACATTTTCAATCAGTATCCAAATTTTTGGACTTTGCAGTAAAATTATAATTCTCGGTAAAATTGGAATTTGAATGATTCCAAATTGCCATAAAATAGCTTCAAATTTTACTCATTGTCAGTCAATCGGTATCAGTATTTTTTTTTCTTTTTTAATATCAAATTAGAGTCGACCTGAAAATTACAATGTTGCTACTTTGAAATTACCACCAAATAAATCCCAATTTTATTCAAATTTATTTACTAAATAAATAAATAAATAAATTTGGTACAAATTTTCAGATTTTGCTACCAACCCTAAAACTTGAAAAATTTCGAGGATTCAAATCCATCGTGAAATCAATCCAAAAAATTTCCTCTCCGTTGTCAGTCAATGTCAGAATTTGTAGAATGTGGTGTCAGTTGGGAATGCATCGAAACTTGAGTTTCACGGGAACGAAGGGTGATAATTCAGCTCGATCTCGACTATGACTGGCTTTCGAAAGATTTTATCTTGGAAAGTACATTGTTTTGACGAAGAAAACAGAACTTATACCTGTCGGTGTATTCAGAGCCACCATACGGCCGGAGGGACATAGGTCTTTTGTGCCTTTGTCCACTTTTTATAGGAACTCTCGGGTCTAATCTAAGAGCTAATTGAGAGAGTATGACTTTCAGTTTTGAGTTACGTACAATTCAGCCCCTAACTGTGAATGGAACGAAAATGGATTGCTTTTATTGTTTCCACTTTTTATGTTTCCAGCGTGATTTGAATTATACAGTGAAAGAAAACCCTTGGTAATACCGTAATAAGCTTGGGCAAAGCTAATGCTGCGAACATGCCTACCAGTTGCCACTGGCATGTATGTATGTATGTATGTACGTACCACATACGTACATACGTGGAGGATGGATTATTTAAAGAATTTACGTACTTCGGTAAGTACACAGTCCTTCTACTGTGGTAGGTAAGTTCTTTGGATGCTTCGTCGCATACGTATAAAATACTACAAATTGCAATTTTTTTATTGACTTTTTTTATTTTTCCTTCTTCGATCATCGGCTATAAATAAATTATATGTTTGATTAAAATTGGAATACTAAAATATTAGTACCTAAATTTTTGGATTTTATAGGGAATTTGAATTTGGGACTGAAATTGAAATTGTGGTGATTCACAAATGACGAAATTATACAAATTGGAATTTTTTAGAATTTTTGGTCGTCGGCCTTCTTTGGTCGTTGGCTATAAATAAATTATATGTTTGATTAAAATTGGAATACTAAAATATTAGTACCTGAATTTTTGGATTTTATAGGGAATTTGAATTTGGGACTGAAATTGAAATTGTGGTGATTCACAAATGACGAAATTATACAAATTGGATTTTTTTGAAATTTTCCTTCTTTGATCGTCGGCTATAAATAAATTATATGTTTGATTAAAATAGGAATGCTAAAACATTAGTACCTAAAATTTTGGATTTTACAGTCAAATCAGAATTGACCTTGAAACAGGAATTTTGGAAATTCAAAATTGTTGCTAAAAGGATCTGATTTTGGTCACTCGGCCAATATTCCAAAATTATTGATTTTATCGTGAATTCAGAGTCGAACCTGAAATTGCAATTTCGAAAATTCAATATATTAATATTCTGATATTTCAGTATTTATTGAAGCTGTGTAAGAGAAAATAAATACTAACAAAAAAAAATATATTATACCAGTGGCAGAATTAAAAAAAAAAAATTTCCAAAAATACGAAAAAAAATTGACAGACTGAAGAAAAATATACAGATTAAATTGAGATTTTGAAATTCGAATTCCAGAAACCTCCCATTGTCTTTACTGCGAATCCCCCCAAAAATCGACAAACTCAAAAAAAAAAATATAAACTAAATTGGGATTTTCAAATTCGATTTCGAGAAACCAGAATTAATTAGCGTCCCCGCGCACCCCGAAAACCCCGGGGCACTTATTTCGATACAATTTTTCACTATTTACATATATATCATAACCCCAATAGCGTTTCCACGCTTTTCTGGAACGAAATTCCAGCCGGTGGGAGAGTTATTTGTTGTGACATTTTCGAAATTGTACTTTGCACCCTCTTGCGAGTGGAAACGAGGCCGTTATTGAAACTATACCTATACATTGCCATTTAAGGAACCCAATACGCAATCTAAAATATATATATGTATATATAAGCGCGTAAATATAAGCTCTCCCGCTTTTTAGCCGTGGCTGTTTCCTACATAAGCGTTTCGTTCCAGAGAGTACATTAGTGACAAGCCTGAACATTGCTTTTCTATATAAAGATGCCATATCCAGGGGAGCCGAGAACCAGTGGGGCGCATATGCCCCATCCTCGCGCACTGGGATTAAGTCCTTCCGACTCTTGGTAGTCCAGATATATATATATGTATTAAGTATATATTCTCGGCTTATTGGGTCTTTACTTGTAAATACACGTGTACGTATTTACAAGTTTACCCACACACAGAGACGCGAGAACGGGTCGGAATAGGAAGGACGCGACGCAGCTGGGGCCGATACTGGGGAACGCGTCCTTCTGGTTCTCGCGACTCGAGTGAGAAAGAGCATAGAGAAAGATGAGAGCGTTGCTTGCCTTGAGGTACTACATAAGAAAGGAACGAGAACCTAAGAAGGATGCAAGGCTAAGGACAAAGCAAAAGATCTTGTCAGGTAGCAAGACTTCTCCACTCTTCTTCTTGTTCTTCTTCGTCTTGTTCTTCTATCCCCAAAGTCCTTCTTCAATATTACTACTACTGTACTATAACTGCCTTTGTTTTTCTTTTCCTCCTTCCTCCGAGTCTGTGTGTCTGTCTGTCTGTCTGTCTCCCTTTCACAATTCGATTCCTCCTTCTGCTCTTCCTTTCGTTCCACGTACAATTGTTTTTTCTTCCGTGTATACGTATATACACTTGCACACACGCGCGGATGTACATACACAGTATAGATGAAGTATATAATGCCTATAAGAATTGAAGACTGGCTTTCCTCTCAAGTCCAAATGGTACCAAGTCACTTCCAGAGCCCCCTTTTTACCTCCCTTGAAATTGGAGAATCTTCCTTTTTTTTCTCTTTCTCTCTCTTTCTCTCTTGGTGGCTTTGCAACTTTGTGTTTTAGTGCGAGGATATTTGAAATTTTTAAGTTTGAGGAATTTTAGAGGAAATGGCCCCAAAATTAAATTGGCATTAGATTGGAAATGGAAGCTCTGCAAGTTTCCAGAAAATAAAAATCTTGTGTAAAATGAAAATTGCGAATTTTCGTAATTTAAAAAAAAGATAAATCAAAGATGATTGTAATATTTGTCGATATTTTTTTATTTTTATTTTGAAAATAAATATTAAAAAATCCAAAAGAAAATAATTACTAAAAAAAGATAGTAGCGATTTTTGGAAATTTCAAGGTAACGGAAAATAAAAATTGGGAAATTGAGTTTTCAAGTTTTTTCAAAATCCTGGTAGCTCAAAATTATGAGTTTTTGGAAAAACAAAATAAATTTAATTATCAATTCAAATTATTATTTAATTATTTTTTACGAAATAAAATAAATACATTTTTCATGATTTTGTTTTCCAGAAAATTGCAAAGTCACAAATTTCAAAGTTTGGAGGCATCATTTTTTGAAAAATGCAATCAGATAAAAATTGTAAGTTCGAAAGGAAAGGTGGCAAAAACTTTCACGGTGGATTATTTGAAACCCTGAATTCGATACCCCGAAGCCTCATAAATTTGCCTTCCCTTTGAAACCGTGTCCGAAAGCTGCGAATTTCGAAAAAAGGAAACCAAGGCTATACACAATTCTTTGAAAATTCAACACTTCAAAAAAGAAAACCATAGAGACCTCCTTTCTGGCATTTTTCGAAACCGGAAATCTTTGGAAATTGTAGAAATTTATAAAAACTAACTAATTTTCATTTTTTTACACTACGAGCGCATATTTATCATTTTTTCAGCAATTTTCTTTTTTATAATTTTTCCCCAGTGCAATTCTTGTCCCTGCGACTCTCAGTGCACTTTTGGATGCACCTTATCCTTTTTTCCTTCAAATTTTCATTATTTTGGCTCCAGTCTTTTTTTTCTCAGTGCACTTTCTAGCAATTTTTTTAATCGATTTTTTTTTCTAATTTTCTTTCCCCGTGCAATTCTTGTCCCCGCGACTCTCAGTGCACTTATGGATGCACCTTGTCCTTTTTTCCTTCAAATTTTCATTATTTTGGCTCCTGTTTTTTTTTTCAGTGCATTTTCTAGCATTTTTTTTAGTCGATTTCTTTTTTCTAATTTTTTTCCACGTGCAATCCTTGTACCTGCGACTCTCAGTCCACTCATGGATGCACGCTTTCCCTTTTTCCTTAAAAAAAAAAATATAAAAAACATTTTTTTAAATAATCTCCCGTCCCATTTCGTACGATACCGTGCGCATATTTACAAAGCGAGACAAATAGCCGATGATAGTATATCTGGCGTATGTATGTCTGTAGTACGTAAGGTCTACTTAAATATGTACACTTTACGACACCGTGGTAGTATATATAGGGAGTTACAATATAATCATCAACGTCAAACACCTCGACGCATTAAAAGTGGTAACCAGCTCGAGTATTTTCAGCGGTTATGCGTCTTATGAAAAGGACGAAGATAGGCAGGCCGAGATAAAGTGAACGAAAGTGGAAGAGGATGGAAGAGAAGTGTATAAGTACATGGTAGATTTCGCAATCTCCTGCCGGTTTACCGATGTGTGTATATAAACTATTTACGCTAATGGTGCGTCGGCTGCATGTCTCATTGTGGGCAGAGAGTCGTAATTACTTTAGTACGCGAAAGCAATTACGATGCGCTTTAATGACCGACGCGCCTGATTGCGTTTGCCCGTGCCATATGAAAATATGGACACGTACCTATTGCATTCTATATTTATGCCTCGTATTTCCTCTACATGTGTATCATATTATTCGTCCAAACCGTGTTCCACCTGATATCTTACGCGCATGGTAATTATAACCATGTTCGAAAAGGAAATAATGGATCAGCCAAAAGTGCATCCAGCTGCATCGGCGGTACGGTCAGTCCAGATGCAGAAGTTCCCTTCCATCGGAATCGTACGGAAAACGGGGAACGAACTATATTGTAAAAATTAGGGATTTTAAATTCATCGAATTTAAAATCCCTAATTTTAAATAAATTTAATTTAAAATAAAATAAAATGAATAATTATATGATAAATGTAAAAATAATAATTCCTAGTTTATTTATCAATGTAAATAATTTCTTCTCGTTATATAAGATCAATTGTTTAATTGGTAGTATGCGTATAGTAATTATAATTCCCTATGTTGGGAAGAGAAAGGAATGCATTAAAAGTGCATCCAGGTGCATCGGGGCTACGGTCGGTCCAGATGCAGTTCCCATCGACTGCGAATTGGAGTTGTGTCGCGAAAATGGGGAAAAAAACTTAAGAACTGGGGATTTTCTGCATAAATTCAAATAAATAATTGTATAATGAATATAAGTAATAATTCTTTGTTGAATTGATAATATAGGCAATTCCTAATTCTTTTTTATCAGAAAAATAATTTGGAAGAGAAGTGGATCAACTAAAAGTGCATCCAGGTGCATCGATTCGGGTGCAGCGCCTTTCAATTGCGAACTGAAACGGTACCGAAAATGAGGAAGCCACGAATTGGAAATTATCCATAACAGATGACTTCACTAATAGCAATATATTATAAATAATAATTCCTCATTGAAGAAAATATTATAATATAATATAATATAATACAATATAAATAATAATAATAATAATAATAATAATAATAATAATAATAATTCCCTATTTTTTTTCTCCCACTAATAATAGGAATACTAAATCTGGTGAAAATTAGTAACAAGTTGCTCCAAATTAAAGAAAATAATAATTACATCCTGAAACTAAATACGAGCATGCATGTATGCGCTAATGATGCAAATGAACTGAAAGAACCTTATAGTTTCCTGAGAGAAGGGTCGTTTTACTCTTTACTTTCTTTTTACTTCTACTGCAACTATTATTATATTATGTCTTATATAATAAATACCCATAATGGTTCATGTAATTTTTATATATATATATGCAGTAGAAGTAAAAAAAACTAGAGTAAAACGACCCTTCTCTATATATTATATATATATATATATATATATATATATATATATATATATATATATATATATATATATATATATATATATATATATATAATATACAGAGAAGGGTCGTTTTACTTTATTTTTAATAATATATGTATCATAATATACATACATTTTTTTTTACAAAAAAGGTTTTATAAAAAATATACTAACACTACTGAATGGTACACTTCGTACTATCATTTCTGCGCAAATAAATTAAATATAGAAATTGATGGAATTATAATACAATATAAAATTGTTGAAAAAATCAAAAAAATTCTCTCTATACTAATGTATATTATACATTGCCAAAATATACACACATATAATAATATACATATATATTATGTAATATACAGGGTGGGTCACCACATTTTGCCATTTTTTTTTGCCATGCGTAATGGCAAAATGGCAAAATGTGTATGCGATACGTAAAATCCCCATATCAGTTTGTATCAGAGTCTGAAAAAAGACATATTTACATGACATTGCAGTTGCTTTCCATGCGAATTTATGTCGAAGGGATATTTAGGGGGTTGAAACAAGGCTGTAACGAACAAGGAGAGAAAGTAGCGAACAACCGAGGGGGATAAAGAGGCAGATACGTATAGAGAAGATTTCTGCTATCTGATCTTACTCTTTTTTTCGAGTAATAAAGTGGAATATATGTACTTGAACAATCTGGCTGGTACGTAGCTCGTAAATTTCTCATACTTTGTGTGTCGTATGGCACTTCAAGTAGAAACCCACCCTTCCTTTACCCTTATAATATAGCTCTTGCCAATAATTTTCCCCTACATTCGTTTTTCAAACCCCTCTCTGCTCGCTGCTATACACTCCTATGCTTCTTCAGTCTGCTTTTTCTACACCCCTTTTTTTTCCCGAACGCTGAAAGACTTCACGAACTATAACGATAGGGAGTCCATCCAAATAATAACGAGGATTAGAAATGTGAAAGAACGGGACAGATTCTCTCTCTAATTTACCCCCACACTCAATAGTCATTTCCCTTTAATGCGTGTTTGTCGTTTTACAGGGTAAGGGGAGATGGGTTGGGTTGGGATGGGTTGGGATGGGATGGTTTGGGTTGGGTTGCCATGGCTTGGGTTGGCTTGGCTTGAGATGGGTCGAGTTGGGTTGGGTTACATTATGATGTTACATTTTAAATAGATTTGTGCAAAGCAGGGAAAAATTGATTCCCTGTCGTCACCTAATCATTTCTGTGGCTACAAAAATGGTAGAAATGGTTTCCTGGGAATTTTGGAACTGGTTTGTTGCGGTTTAAATGTATATTAACAATGACAATTGGAATTTTGGAAATTTTATTGATTATGTATTTCTGTTTTTCATTTATTTTTAAAATGCCACAAATTTCAAATTTGCCAAAGTAATTTTTCTGTCTTTGCAAACACAAATTATCTTCGTTACAATTTCCTGATTATGGTGTAAATATATATTAGCAATAATAATTCGAATTTTGGAAATTGTATATGTATTGGAAATTTTATTGATAATGTATTTCTATTTTTCATTTATTTTTAAAATGCCACAAATTTCAAATTTGCCAAAGTAATTTTTCTGTCTTTACAAACACAAATTATCTTCGTTACAATTTTCTGATTATGGTGTAAATATTAGAAATATTATTTATAACATTTTGCTACTTCTTTTATTTTTACAATTCTTCATTTTTATCGAGATTCTATAAATTACGAATTTTTACTTGTTGGTAATTTTTTAAAATAACATTTGTCAGAAATTTTAAATTAATTTTTCTTCCTTTATAAACACAAGTTATCTTCGTTACAATTTTCTAATTAATTTTCCAGGTGCCAAATTTCCCATTACAATTTCAAGAGAATTCGATAAATCCTCTATTTTTCCTAAATTCCATAAACAACTTTTCAAAAATTTACCGAAGAATTATTAACTAAACAATTTCTCAGTTTGTAATATTCAACTTCTAGGGCAAAATTGGAACTCGCTGGAAATCGATTGATCATTATTCATCCTCATTACACTAGCGATATCAATTATCTCAACGTTATCGTGTCCTTTGCTGCGTTCTCCGGAGATACATGAGCGAGTTCTCCGTTCGCGAGCAACTTTTAACGGTTCATAAATGGAATAAAAATGGTACTTTACGCGATACGTATTCCTGTAAATTTCAAAAGACGGAAACGAGTGTTCCCGATGGTAACAGGTATCGCAGAAATGCAATACTGTTCTCCGTCGTTAAATATTTTTCCCCATTATGCACTTCAAAGAGACTTGTTATTTCTGCTTGTTTAGTGGCATTGGAAAATTGCTAGCAAACACACGAATGGGCTCTTATCCGTAAGCGTGTGTTTCTACGTGTACGCGCGTATGCGAACTTTCAAGTGCGGTAAAACAATATATATGCTAAAATTGAAAAAACTTTCTTTTTTTTTTTGCCTATAAATACATATAAATATTACAGTTTGTAAGATAAGTGCTTCCAAAGTTAGACTGCATTAGGTACATACATGCCGAGTCGTTAACTTTACACCCCGTATAGGAGTGGACTCTTACTCTTTCTCACTTTACTACTCTTTCGAACATTTGCTTTTTATTTCTTTTTATACTGTACATAACTATACACTTTATTCATACACACGCATGCATGCATGCATATATACATACATACATACATACATACATACATACATACATACATACATACGTGAAAACATACATATGTACATACATACATACACACAAACAAACATACATACATACATACATACATACATACATCCATTCATCCATGCACACATACATACACACACATACATATATAAATCCTCCTCCTTCTTTGTTGGTAGTTTCTTTGGAAACAATAATTCTCCATTTTTAATTTTTTTCCTTCGGCCTTTTTAATTAAAAAATTCTTTTTTGGACAAAATTCTTTTTCAGACCCTGGTTTGGTCCATCTTCAGTGTCGATTCAATTCATAAAATATTTGGTTGAGTACAACTAAAAATAATTTAAGAAGCTTTTATAATTAACCAAGAAAATAGTCGTAATTATAAAAACTATATAATAAATGAAGACACCCACTGAATTACAATAAATATGTACATTAAAAAATTATAACTCACAAATTTAGCTCTAACAGCCTCGATTTGTTATAGTTTATTAATTTGGGAAATTTGAAATTTGTGACAAATGTTAATTTTAAAAATTACGAATACGTAAAAATTTGTAATTTTTAGTCTAACGACAAGATCAAAAAACTGTTGGAGCCAAATTTTTATGTTTCAATTTTTTAATGTATTTAATTCAGTGAGAATATAATTTATTATATAGTTTTTATAATTATATATATAAAATTATTATTTTATAATTTATTATTTATAATAGTGTTTTTAATATATATACAATTTTCATATGTGATTGTGTGGGTGTGTGTACATGTAAGTAATATATGTGTCCTTGTTTCTCCCATTGCCTGTGTAGCTACTTGGCTGCACATTTTAAGGTTGTTTCGTCGGAAATAGTTAATTCAATAAACACAGTCGTTAAAAGGAGCATTAAACATTGAGGAAAATGATGGTAGATATTTACTCTTTGCCCCTGTTTGATATGTACGGACACGATGAGAATTTCAAGCTATGTAGGTATTTACTTATATCCAGTATACTCGGTTTCGGCGAAATTCCTCTCGACTACAATCCTTAACTAATAAGGATTTATTATTAATATCCGCATTACTTTGGAATTCTTCCATGAAACTTCCTAGAAGCTTACCGACTTATCGCTAGAATTATCTCTTTCTGGAACTTCAAAGCTTTTCGTTCAACTATTACAGCGATTTCCATTTTTTGCCTATTCTATTTTTACGAAATTTCGCAACTTTTGACGTTTTTCTTTTTCGAAATGAGAAACTTCAAAATTTTTTTGGAAATTTTTTAGTAATTTTTACTGTGTCATTGAGAGTTTCAAGAAATAAAGAATTATTTAGAAAATAGTTCAAAATGAACAATGTGGAATTTTTGGACAGAAATTCTGGAGTTGAAAATAAATTGAATTGCAAATTTTCTTTGAACTTTTTCAATTTTTCCAACTCGAATTGAAATTCGGAACCATGAATTGTAAGAAAATTGGGTTTCACTAATTTTCCTTTTTTTGTAATTTTAGAATTTTTGAATTTATTGAATCAAGTTGGAAAGTTGCAATTTTTTTCAAAATTATTTAGTAATTTTTGCCATGCCAAAAAATCGAAAATAGTAAATCTAAAAATACAATTATTGGGGAAGGAATTCTGGATTTCAAATTAAATGAAATTACAAATTTCTCTTAAGATTTGGAACTCTTCCAACTGGATTTAAAAATCGGAGCCACGAATTGCGAGAAAATTATATTCCGCTTATTTTCGTTTTTCCTTCGAAACTCGTGACTTCGATAATTTCGACAAATCATCGACATTTAATTTTGATAATTGCTTGGAATTTTTAACCGTGATTAAAAAAAAAATTGGACAACTTGAAAAATGGAAAACACGAATTTCTAAAAATTCATGATTCAGAAGAAGAGCTTTTGCAACCACGCAAACGAGGCAATTAATTTCTGTGTATAAAATAAATCTCCCCTCTTGTTGATTTGGAATTTCAATAAATTCTCAACTTCGTTTACATTTCTACATTCCTGTCGTGAATGTATAACAATTTTCCTGATTAATGTAAACTCCGCAGTTAAGAAATCACTTTACTTTTAATGTCTTTACAATTACACTTATCGAGAACCGCGTATTTCAACTTAAATCATTAATCATCGTTGAACGCTCTGCAACGCTTTCAAAATGTAAATCGTGTTACATTTTTATATTTTTAATTGGGAGTTCCGCATATCCGAGGGTGCGATTTTTATAAATTGCAAAAAGTTTTCCCATTCGACTTTCGTTTCAGTTTATTTATTATTTTTATTCCATTTCCCAGTTTATTGAAATAAAATTTTTAGTCCTAACAATAATAATAATAACAATAGCAATAATAATAATAATAATAATAATAATGATAATGATAATGATAATAATGATAATAATGATAATAATGATGATAATGATAATAATAATAATAATAATAATAATAATAACAACAATAATAAAATGTAATAAAACTCAAATGAATTTTATTAAATTTTTCTTGTGAAATTATATTTAGCGAAGTATATTATTTTAAACCCTGTAAATTTGGAAAACTTATATAAAATTTCTAAAAAAAAACGATTATTTGCTAAAAAAATAAATCAAGAAAATATCTACTTACCTTATAATCCCAAAATTCCTGAAATATATAAATACATATTTGCAAGCCCACATATACATATTTAAAAATCTAACCTATGGTATATAATTAATAAATCGTACTTAAAAATAATGTAAATGAATGTACGTAATATAACTAAAATACAAATAGAATTTCTAATATGAAAAATCAGCAAACACATACATATAATACTCGTGCATGCACGCAAAAGTGCACCTACTCGATCATATACGTAGTACACGTATGTATGCATGATCCGGAACATGTACACATTTATACGTATACATGTGTTCTCGTGTACGTCGAATTACAATGTTGCACAGTTGTTTCTTAATTATCGACAACAATGATAAAAATAACAATCAATACCCAACCGACATACCCAACATTTTCACGTACACGTACGCACACACGCGCGCGCGGCAATGAACGCGAGCCAATTAATAATGATAACAATACGTCAACTTTAAGGAACTCTACTGACCAGTGAAAAATGAAGTTCCCATCGGAGTTCCCAACCTGCTCGGGATCGAGGTTCTCGAAATCTTCGGAGATTCCATATCAACGTTTGTGTTATTATTATGATGATTATGATTATTGTTATTATACGGGTCTCGGCTTTTTCCCGTAGCCTCCAATCCCACCCTTGTAAAAACTCGACTCCTCTTCTATTTCCACACGCAACTACATCACTGATGACGGTTCTTTAGTTTAGTGCCTCGTTATTTCTCTCGATCACAAACTACACCGATTCCACGAATACATAGACACTTTCACACAACATAAAAACAATGGCATCGTACCTACGAAGGTATCATAAAAATACGATGATTTATCGAAAGCTGCGAGCTTTATTCCTCTCCTCTCCTTTCCTTTCCTCTCCTCTCCTCTCTCCCCTTCACCTTTCCTCTCTGAGGATTTACTTACTAACACACATTCCGACGACGCGATATATTGTTCCTTCCGCTCGACGCTAATCGCTAACGATAGTCGGATTGCATGATCGATTGATTTCGATACAAATACATACGTAATTATCGCAATCTTTCGGCGCTTTACTCCTTTTATTTCATGGGAAAAAAATATGTATCTTTCATCCAGATTCGCCATGGAAATGGTGTTTTTTCATCCAACCTAGCGCCATCTCTTGCAGGAGCGCGGCAATCAAGAGCCCGCTAGGAAAATGGCGGTTTCGTTTCCCCTTTATTGTTTTAGGTTATGTCACCCCTTTTCTACCATTGAATGGGAATACATATAAATGTTGTAATATCGAATTACCGATTTTTGATATTTTAAATAAGTTGGGTTATGCGATGTAATCGGGAAAATTAGCAATTTTCAGCACTTACTTTCAATATTAATAATAATAATATGTAAATAAATAATTATAAAGAATAATACGTAAACAAATTTTGAAAAATCGGATTTTTATTACGCTACCGACGATTTTGTTTAAGAAAAGAATTTTTTTTATTCAAAAATATCAAATTAGAATATTACAAGGCACCTGCAATTGAATAATTGATAAAAAAAGTGTTACAATATTTGAAAAAACGCGGGTTGCCGCTTGCCGGTGGAAAGAAAGATGGAGTAGAAATTTTTGTACTTTTTCGCTCATAATGACTGATAAACTTTTACCGGGAGATTTAAATCCCATGGAGTAGATACGAACTTGGTGTAAATATCTTCGATAGAATAAATGTACCATTATTATTATTGTTATTGTTGTTAATCTTCTGAAATTATTTTATTAAATCTCTATAAAAAAAAAACAACATTCCTCCTCACAGATAAATTAATGTTTATTTTACAAAGCTTTTTTTTACAATTTTACTAAATTTTCCAACAACAAAGCAAAATGTATTTTTTATTTGTGTGGAGGCCAAGTCCATTGATTTGGTGGCTCCGATGTAACGAGTGGCTCCCATGGTTTCCATTCTGCCATTTTTCGAGCCAAATGCAATTCTTTCTCAGCTTGCACGATGAGTTCCTCTACTTGTCCGCATCCAATTTTTTCTTCGAGAGCAGCGGCGTCGGGAGTCTGTGCGATAAACAATTTTCTCAGTATTCAAATATTTGAGGAAAATCCTCTTTTAAAGTTTCCCATTAAAAATTCTTCATAAATAACTAGCTCCCAAAAAATTGCAGTGGAGTCGATCCGATCCACCAAAATATTATGTTACGGTTGACTCTTAATTACGAAACATAATTTACACACTTACAGTTTTTAAAGCTTCCACTCGTTCCTTGACCAATTTTTCCGTAGTTTTTCTATAAATATAATCTTGAGGTAATTGATTCAGAGCTCTCAGTAGCTTCCCGTAAACAAGTTGTAAAGCGCGATGAGGATTTTTCGATACGGCTAAGCCTGTTAGACCCGTCGTCTGCAAAAACATTATATTTGATGTGATACTATTCGCTTAAAATCGTTTGGGAATTCAATTGCAGATTAAAATGCATCGACTGTAAATTTTAATTAGCCGATACTCATTAAATAAAATAAGAGTAACCCTTTCTTTCTACAATCGCAATATACGAGGTGATTCTTCTTTGAAAATTGCGATTTGGTTGTTAGAAATAAAATTTCGACAAAACACCCATTATTAAATTTTACAGAGTCGATGATGTATTTTTTATTTTGTAAGAAAAATATTTCCAAGTTTTTCAACATTATCCAAAAATGATAAAAATGGTTTCCTGGGAATTTTGGAACTGGTTTGTTACAGTGTAAATATATATTAGGGATGACAATTCGAATTTTGGAAATTGCAAATATATTAAAAGTAGTAGTCCTCTGGAATACATATGAACTCATAAGGATAGGGGTCAACTTAGGAGTCAAATAACTAGATAATTTATTTTAGAGCCAAATATTGCAAATTTCTTCCTTTACATTTTGTAGTTCCCTTTAGGATTTAATAATTAAAATATGCAGAGAACGTGAGAAAATGGAGACAGATAAATATGATAATAAGTACATAGGTTAGGTCCGAGCTACTGATTGTGTAATATTAGCAAACATCAGTCAAGTCAACCAGTCATTTATCATCCCATCAATTTAAAGGGACCAATTGTATAGAAATACGATAATTACCTTTTTCAAGACACCTGCCATTTTGGAAAAATTCTTGAAATGATTTTCAATCTCTTTCCAGGAGAAGTGTAATTCCACTTTCGACTACTTGTGTATTATTATATATATATATATTGTATTCTTTTAGATTCAAGTTTCAAGCTTTCAAAGGTTAGGACGCCATCTATGGCCAGTTATAGGTATGTGCCATTTTCCAAATGGTAAATGAATGGTGCCAACGGATGAGCTTTTGTAATTTTTGCTTTTCAGCGCATGAAAATCCTATTGGATGAAAAAGATGATGATTTTATTTAAAATATAATAATTTATTTCCTTTTCCTTGATAATAATTCATGTCTACCAGCGATTTCAAATGAATTTTATAATTTAGTTTAATTCGAACTAGATATTTTTCCTCTATGGATTTTTTATTTGTACATTTGCAGCTAAATTTTGTTCTTTTATTTTTTTTCTCATAAAAAAGATCCAAATGCACCGCGATATCCCTTAACAGCTTCGAACTCGACGCAATAATAAATAAAAATGCATGTTTCATATATTGCGAGAATAAATTGAAATACAAAAAGTATAAATTGTAAAGATAGAATTTTATTGGTGTCACGCCAAGATACAATGTTTATCGGTTGGATTTCGCGACACGTTCGAGTTCGTCCTTCTTCTTAATCGCATAAGAGTTGGATGAACCTTTAGCGGCGTTGATCAGTTCATCGGCTAAACATTCAGCGATTGTTTTGATGTTACGGAATGCAGCTTCCCTTGCACCGGTGCAAAGCAACCAGATAGCCTGATTGACGCGACGAAGAGGAGAGACGTCGACGGCTTGTCTCCTCACGGTACCTGCTCGTCCGATACGAGTGGAATCTTCCCTCGGGCCCGAATTGATGATCGCCGTTACCAAAACCTGGAGGAAAAAGTCGGATCTCTTGTATTTTCCATCGGAGAAGTTACAAAAAAGGAGTTACAATCTTATAGAAATTGAAAATTTCAAAAATTCCTATTTCGAAAAATATTTGCAATTAATTTACAACATCTTGGCATCGAGGAGAGGTATTTGAAAAATAGGAAAATAATACGAGAAATGTTTTTCAGTCGAAATTTTCGCATATCAATGCCAATTTAAAAATCATTCTTTGAAATAAATTTTTTTGTAATTAAAAAAATATATATTTTAAAATTTCAATTACCTGTAATGGATTTTCGCCAGTAAGCAAGTGGATGATTTCAAAAGCATGTTTGACGATCCTAACGGCCATAAGTTTCTTGCCGTTATTCCTGCCGTGCATCATGAGAGAATTGGTCAGACGTTCGACAATCGGGCATTGAGCTTTGCGGAATCGTTTGGCTGCATAACGACCGGCAGAATGTGGCAAATATTTTGCGTTCTTCTCTTTCACGGCGATATAATCCTGGAGCGACATATCGTTGACCTGAACATCGTCGCAGTTCCAACGCCCGAACAATTTGATTTCGGGCAATTCGGCAGAATGCGGCACTGCCAATGCGTCCGAAGTGAAAACCACATCGTCAAAGGTTTCTACTTCAGCCATGGTTCACCTAAAAAGCAAAATTCATGTAAAATGTACAAATAAGTGCATCGATAGTACGAATTTTGGAAAATCCTGCGCCAATAATATGAAATTCATGAAAAGGTAGATTGAAAATATGAAATTTGCAAAAAAGTGCAACAATAATAATACGAAAGGAAAAGTTGTGATAAAAATATATAATCGGTACAAAACGAATAACTTTATTTAATACAATTTTCCCCACTTCCTATTAAATTCCATAAAATCCAGAAATAGGAAAGTGTTATAAATAAAAAGCGGAAGAAAATAGAATCTTAACCTTCGACGCAACTCTGTTTCCAAAAATACTAATTTCCATAATCGAGGTGACCCAAATGTTACAAAGAAAATTCAACAAAATAATGTTGCACATTTTCCAAAATTGCTCTTTTAGATTATTTTCTAAAAATAACATATTACTGGCATGTATTAAATAATCCTTTGTTTACTTTACGAGTAGCAATATTTTACAATCTATTATCCTGCAGCCTATTTTGAAAAAACCTAACCAAAAAAAAAAAGAAATGGACCAAAAAAGAATTCGGATGAAAATTATCCACTCTCTTATTGAGCGAAAAATCGTAGTTTGGGAAAAGTAAAAGAAAGAAACCGTGGGAAAGTCAAATTATGTGGGAATTCCAAAAAGACCGAATGTCGCGGAACAACAGTTGTAGAAACATGTGGCCATGTGGGTTAAGTCGAAACAAACGTGTCGCTAACACCCATCGAAACCGGAACCTTGTAATCGTCGCAAAGACTCACTCGTATCGCGAAAACCTTTCGGGCACTTGAATTTCACAGAAAAGCACTTCACCGGTGAGGAAAAGTTTGAAGGAATAGAGAAAAACTTACCCTTTAGTGTACTCTCACGTCTTCTTTAGAGGAAGCGTGAACCGGAAAAGGCCATGACAGTATGGCTCTTGGATTCCGAGAGTTCTACTACTCGGGTCAAATGAGAGATTTCATGGAAAAATTTTGCAATTGGAAATAGATATTTTTCCCATAATTGTTTATTTTTAGCGGAAAGGATTTTGCTTTGGAATATGAATCGGGAAAATTAGTTTATTGAGTATAGGAAATAAATGAAAATTTGAATAAGTCTAAAATAGGACAAATTCCCGTTAGATGGCGGTCAATCACTTTGGCGGGAAATTTGAAAAGATTGTTTGTATTCGAAATTCTATTTAAACAATATTCGCAAGAAAAATGTGTTTTAATTATTTATTGATTATATTAATCATCTGTTATTTTCTTTTTTTATTTATTACAAATTGATTTTATTTATTTCCTAAGTTTCGTCCTAAATTTGTTCCAATTTTATATTTTATTCATTTTCAAAATATTCGATTGGTTTATTATAAAAACAATTTGGTCTATTATTTAATAAAAATGTCTACACATATTCGATTATTTTGAAATCGAATTTTGAAATTGGCGGTTGCTAGTGGCAACCGAAGTTCAGTTCTCTTGGTCGCCATTACCGGAAGTTGAATTTTGCGATCGTTTATTCGAACACAGTTCAATTTGAAAATAAGACGTTCGTTAATTATCGAAATTAATACGATATCAGGCAAAAATCTGATTAGTAGTATTTTAAGTTAGAATTAAAATTAAAATTAACCGAATTACTTTGATTCGTGGAATTAGTATTTAAAAATAATTTTAATTACCGGTTCGAAGTGAATAGATTTTTCACCGGCGAATAAATGAACACACCTAAGGTTGAAATACTTGTAAACAACATGGCCACCGCGCGGCGGATCCTTCTCGTGTTTTTCTTTCAAATGGAACGAATTCTTCGTTCTCAGTTATTATTTATAGGTATTTGTTTACTCCTTTTTCTAATTCCATTAAATTCGTCACGGGAATAATTACCGAACTCGAAATATTTATACTGGAAGTAAGATTAATAAGTTTTTGAAATTGTTGCAAAAATTTGAACCAAATTTACCGTTATCCAGAGTCAAGTTTTGGTTTTCCGCATATATTGAAAATGTGTGGGTCTATAAGGCGGTATTCTGGCCCTAAAAATGGTTAAAAACTGGAAAATCTTGGGTTTATCTAATAATAGTCTTTTTAATAACATGAGTGTTTTGTACTCTGAGGTTCAAGAAATATTTTTTTTTCTTTTTATTGAAATCGAACCTGTCTTACTAATATTTTTCAAAAAAATTACCTTTTTTTTGCATATTCAAACGCATTTTTTAATGTAAAAGACATCAAAGCAGATCATTTATATATAAAAATGGAGATATCGGGATTCTGTGCTCCTTTAGGGCCAAAAAACCACCTTATGGACCCCCATCCTTTGTCTTGCCCCCATAAATTAGAAATAATTACGAGAAACGGTTCGATTACTTCGAAATTTAAATATGAACTAATTATAGCAGGATCTAAAGAAATTGCTTAAATTTTCACACGCATTATCCTATCCGTTTGGAGAATGGCATATTTGCTAATTTGAATAGCCTGTACTCCCGTAACGAGGAATTTATGATAATTTACCTTGTACCAGATTTTATCGCTCCGACAAAATTAAAAACCGAAACTCCCGATCGGCGAACACTTAATTCCATAGTAGAAAAATATGATAAAAACTGCAGAATAAAAATTGAATTAGCTGCTTTAGCATTTCTCTTTCTTTTTTTTCTTTTCTTCCTTGGAAATGCGAACGAGGAGAGAAAGAGGAGATCTTCATTTTAGCTCGTTAATTATTTATTCATCGGAGCTAACGACAAAGCCAGAGGTCAATGAAATTAATGAAAAGTAGTACACGTTTGTATATTCTTCTAACAGAACGTATTTCTTTCATCGAAAGAACTGCATTCCGATGCTTCGACTGCATAAAAACTTTTTAAATGGAAATCTTATCGATTAATTTTACTCGTCTTTTTACGTATATATACATATATTCTTTTTCTTTCAAAACTCGAAGTGCAAGTTCGAGGAAAACGATATACATATAGGATGAAAATAAGTCTGCTGTAATTTATAGATACATTAGCGTGCGATTATTTCTCAAGGGGTTTAATTTTTACCTGCTTATGGAAAATTTCCTCCATAAGTTTCTGCAATTATTTAAAAAGTAATAATTTCTTTCTTTTCAATTTATCGATCAGTTTGAAAAGAAATCGGATGTAAATTAATTTAGGTTACAAAGTTTTATTCGTCAAATTCATGAAATTCGAAATTTCAAGTTTACCTCGATCCCATCGATTTCAAGTTGCGCTATAATTTTATCAATAATATAATATTAATTTTGGTTATTTTAATATTATTAGCAAAATACAATTATTTTTAACATTTGAAAATTTCAATTTTATTTTTCTTTTTCACATTTTTTCTACTTTTGTCTCCTTTCTCGATAGCAAATTTACATTTTTTCCTCTCATGGTCGGGGAAAAATTGATCCCTTTGAAAAAAAGTGATTCTGCTTCATACTTTATAATGTTATAAATTATTTCGGGATCAAAGTAGCAAGTTCGAGTTTGTCGGAAAGCCCTTTCCGTATTATTTGTTTCCAATATCGACCTTATCGATTCGAATTGGAAGGGTGGATGTATTTACATATATATTGGAAACGAGGAATTTTTGAAAAGGAGATCCACCCTTAGCTGTTAGGTAAATAGCGTGTAAAAGGGAAGAGTAGAGTGTAGCCTTGAGTTGAAAGTACTTTCCAAGCAACCGATGAAGGTCCAGTAGCGTGCGGTAGGTCAGTGGCTGTGGGCAATGTAAAAACAGAAAGAAAAGTCATGAGAAAGAAGGCAGCAAAAAAGGGAAAAGAAACGACATTGCTGGTCAGTCCCTTAGTGTCAAATGGAAAAAAGGTACTGGAGAGTGAAGAGATGTAAGATGTGCCGCTCTAAGAATTCTAATCTATCTTTCCAACTATCGCTACTGAACTTTTTTTATTCTATTTCCAAAGCCTCTTTCTAGGATTTCTCATTTTCGAAATCCACCTTGCTTTAGGTCTTTTATTTTATAAAGTGATTTTAAGGCGTACTTGTATTTTTATGAAATTATAATAGAAATTTTGTATTCCCTCAAAATTATATTTAAAATTTTTTATTCCAATTTTAGGGCATAATTTTATAAGTGAAATTTCTAACTAAATTTTAAAATTTTTAGTTACTCATGTAACTAATTTTAGTAACTAGATGTTACATTAGCAAATTTTTTTGAAAATTTAGAATAAAATAGATTTTTTCAATTTTCAATAAAATCTGGAAAAATATAAAAATTGAAAAAAAAATAATCGGCAATCCAGTAAATTTTTTTTACATTCCAATTAATTTTTTTACCATTACATAGTTGGAATTAAAATATATGTTATTTTAGGGCTTCAAATTAAAAAATACCAGGATCATGATCGTGAATATTTTCAAAACGAGAAATTTTCTTTTCCCTCAAAATTTTTAAATTTCTGGATTCTCAGAGATTCCATTTTTTTTTTTACATTTTCAAATCTGATGGAACCAATTTTATGCACCATTTTTAAAATTTAACAAAACAAATATATATTTTTTAGAATTTACAATAAAAATTAGAAATTTAGAAAAAAATATTAAGCGTTCAAAAAATATCGCTGTTCCAGAATCCATTTTTTTTGTAAACTTCCAGAGCGAAATTCTAAATAATATCAGTGACTTCTTGAATTTCAGGAAAGGGCAATTAAGAGAACTCCGAAATGTTAACAACACACGAAAAATGTGGCGCGAAGGGGCAATTTCCTGGGATAATGCGTTATAGTAGGTAGAATGCGATTCGGCGAGAATGCAAATTATCGGTTATAAAGGGATTTATAATCACAAAATATCCAGTTAGTCTTATATATACTTACTGTGGCTCATCGAAAGCTCGGAAGGGTCTTTAATCCTTGCAAATGATTTTCGTCGAAAGTCTTATAAACCTCGAAGACCCGAGATATGTACTTATACGGCCATGTACGAAAGCCAACGGCGGCATTTCAAGTATACCTATGCTCTTATCATGATACCTGTGCACTCTTGTACCCCTTGATTTTCGTCCACGTGGGGGGTAAGAAGAAAAAAAGGCTGCGCTTTATAATTTGCACATGAGCGCCGGCTTTCGGAATTATATCTCTAACTATGGCCAGTGATTGTAACTTGATGATTTCTCCTCAACTCCCATTTTATGGCGATAGTACAAAATGGTCCTTAAATACCCATTGCATTTGGAATCAGGCTTCGAAAGTTTCCCTTAACATCCCGAGCCTTAAAACAAGGAAGGACATCGTAACTTTTGCGTTTTATGACTCCTCGTAAATTCCTCCAGGTTTTATAATTGTCTCGAAATTCTTCGAAATCGGTATGTCCGCTGCCGAGGGACGACAGGACCCGATACCCGTCCTTCAAAATATCGGGAGGCTTCGAATTTCACAATTTTCGACCAAAAATGAGCCACAATTTCTCACGGCAAATGGGTATTATTATTTAAATAAATGCAGACAATGTGTAGACTCTCGCTTTTTAATTGCCCCAATTAAATAATTGTACCAATAAAGAGAGATATTTTATAAACACGCGGAATAACTTAATTAAAATGCGAATAATTACTGTGGAAATAGGCGGATTAGAATATCGTTGAAAGCGGGAGCTCGCAATATCAAATTCCTGCATTGTATTTCAAGGAAATTATTATTGCTCGTTGTTTTCACTTTTCATTCGATTTTCTCCCGGCGAAGGATACGAAACTTTCCTTTCGTTGTTCGGAAACGTCATTATTTTATGATAAATGCGAATCCAATTACGTTATAAAGTATCTAGATAACGTCAGTTCCTGGAATCAATTTTATTGAGTCGTAAAAGTGGAATAATTTATGGATTGGATTTTTCTTGGATTTTTCTATTGCCAGATATTAATAATCTTTCACTTTTTAGCTGATCAGTTTTTCTGATCAATAGCGATATTTATTTGGAAAAGAAAAATAAAACGTAATTTCTTTTTTTCTAAAAAAAAATAGAATTTAGGATTTTTTAGGAATCGCTAGAAAAAGTCCCCAAACTATCAGACATCTTGCAAATAATTGTTTGTATGAGTAAAAAATTTCAAAACGATTTTTCGTATTTTAGGGAAAAACATTGAGAAAAGATTTTTCTTTCTTTGTATCGAATTTCGAGAAATTTTCAAATTTCTCATGAAAAGAATGGAATATCAATAGAATTTCATGTGATTTGGTTGAATTCAGTTTAATTGAATATTTTTTTTTCACAAAATGGGGCAAAAATATGCAATTTTGTAATATTGAAAAAATATATTCGCACAGAACAGCCATTTTCTAATTAAAAAAATGTAATTTTCTTTTTCTAATAAAAAATAATAAAATGTTGAGTATTTTTAGAAATTGTTATAAAAAAAGTTCCTCAAATTTCAGACATCTTAGGGATATTTATTATATATTTAATTAATGTTACTGGTATTCATAAATAACTGTATTATTGTTTTATAGAAAACATTGGCGTTATATAAATATAATATATTATAAATATTTACTGTTATTATAAATATAATATATTATTTATACAAAAGTACCTCCAGTATTTTGATACACTTGATTTTTAGTCCAAAGTAAAAACGAAATCCAGTGTTAAAATTGTAGACTCTAAATTACAACTGTAGCTGTACATATATTTACTTACTTATTTATTTATTTATTTATTTATATTTATTATACATCCTGTTACTTTAACCGTAACAAGGCTTAATTTAATAAACAGTTCGCTGTTTTATATACGAGAGCAGATTCCGACTGTTGCTGAGCACTGAAAAATACAGAAACATTTCGCAACATTGTAATAAACGTATTTAATTTCTACTACTATATGCCATTTTTTAATACATATAATTCCTGTAAAAATGTGTCGACACTCGGCATATGGCAAATTGCCGAGGAAAGAAGAAGAAGAAGAAGGTTTTATGCAACCACGGGTCAACGTAGACCTAACGCCAGTCGTTGTTTAAAGCAATTTACAATTTTCAAAGAAATGATTTTCATTAAAATTCTCTCCTTTTATTTTCTCTATTTTTTTTCCCCTAAAATGTGAAAAACCGTCTTGAAATTATTCAAATATATAATAAATATCCCTATGATATCTGAAATTTGAGGATCTTTTTCTAACAATTTCTGAAAATATTCTACATTTTAATTTTTTTTATTAGAAAAGAAGAATTATATTTTTTTTATTTGAAAATGGCTGATGTGTGAGAATATATTTTTTCAATATTACAAAATTGCATATTTTTGCCCCATTTTGTGGGAAAAAAAAATTCAAATGAACCGAATTCCTAAAAAATCCAAAATTTTTGTAGAAAAAAAAGAAACTCGGTTTGTTTTTCTATAAAATAGCTATTGTTCAAAAATGTACTTTTTCGATATTTCAAAAGTGCATATTTTTGCCCAATTTTCTCGAAAAAAAAAATCCAAACGAACTGAATTCCACCAAACCACATAAAATTCAATTACCATCCCACTCTTGTCTCTATAAAAATATGAAAATCATTCCAACGTCGATACCTCTCCTATCCCCATTTTCTCCAGTTATCCAGGAATGGAATAACTGGAAGCAGGAATACAGAGTCGGTACAAGCAACATTTCTTCTCTTTTCTTTTCCAGGTACATACACGTACTTACTTACGTGCACTTTACCGTACTTTCTCTTTCGGATACTTCCCGTTACTCACACGGGCGACTGCAATTGCCCCCAAAAATCTCTTCTTTCCAAATAATAATATTATTTATTTATTTTATATTATTATTTATTAAATATTATTTATTTATTATCTTTTTTCACTTTTTACAGAAAACATACATTTTTATTCCAAAGACTAAATTGCATTTTCTCATTTCAGGCCTCTTCTCAAATTCAAATCCGAACGACGAGAATCCTTGTTACCTCGAATTCGAGCGAGACCAGGAAGAAAGAAAGGGGATGCAATTGCACGGGACTTTCTTTCGAAGGGATCCGATGCAATTTTCAAATCAGAATTTATATCGTAAACAAGTGGGAAACAGGTAAATACATGTATACATATATACATCTATACATATACACGACTACATAATTTATTATTTTATTATTTATATTATTATTTATTTACTATCTTTTTTCACTTTTTACAGAAAACGTACATTTTTTTTTCTTCCAAAGACTAAATTAAAATTTCCCATTTCAGGCCTCTTCTCAAATTCAAATCGGAACGACGAGAATCCTTATTACCTCGAATTCGAGCGAGACCAGGAAGAAAGGGGATGCAATTTCACGGGATTTTCTCTCGAAGGGATCCGATGCAATTTTCAAATCAGAATTTATATCGTAAACAAGAGGGAAACAGGTAAATACATATATACAACATATATACAACTATATAAAAGTATGGCAGGGGGAAGAAGGGGGGCAAGGAAAAGGAAAAGGCTTTGAAGTGCATCAACAGGCTGCTGCACTGAAAGGTATTATACAGAATGCACCGTTCGAGTGAGAAAGGTAGATACTCCTATATTTGAGAGGAGAGATGGTATATATATGTATATATATATATATGAGTACATACAATAGAAAAGGTGTATGTACGTACGTTCCTTATAGTAGATCGTTTGAAAGTGGGGAGGAGAGTACTTTGAGAGAGAGAGAGAGAGAGAAAGAGAGAAGGGTAGACAACTGCGGTCTCGATTCCAAGTCTTTGAGAATGCAAGAGAGCCGCTCACAACACTTGTCTTCGCGACGTCGATCCAGTACCATTAAGTCGCGCGATGTTTCCATGGGAAAGCATTCCCCGAGATCGCTAGGAATCGCAGACTTTGCCAAACCCGCGCGATCAAAGACCATGCGATAGTCTCTCGGTTCGACCCCGAAACTGCATCCCTTGGGAAATTGCAAAAATTGTCCAATTGTGCGGAAACGAATGCAACGTGAACCGAGGCCGAAACCGGGTACCCGGAGTCAGTCCACGAGAGACTTTGATCCCAGGAACTTGTGAAAAAATAAAAAAAAAAGAAAAAAGAAATTATAATTCTAGGGTTGGATCTATGGTGGATTTCGAGTCCGACCCGAAGAGAAGATCATTTTGTGCAAAAGTGGACGGCTAAGACGAGACGAGACTTGGCTCTTCTTCCTCTTCTTCTGCTTCTTCTTCTTCTTTGCTCGTAGTTGAACGTTCGTTGTGCTTCTTCTGTGTGACGGATTGAAACCTTGCCGGCTATTTCCGTGGGAAAGAGAATTACTCAAACAAATCACTACCGCAGCATCCAGCGACAGTGGGATCAGCATCGCACCGGTGAGTGTTGGGCTCTGATTTACTAACATTTTTTTTCCCCTCTTTTTCAAAGACAGGTAGGAAAGGAAAGGAAAGGAAGGAAGGAGGTGTGTGATTCAGCATCTTGGGATTTGTTTGCTTTCAATGGGGTAGATTGCTCGCTATTGGGGGTGAGATCGGGGTAGAGAAAGTTCGGATTTTTAGGGAGTTCTTCTTCTCCGTTTTGGGCAGGACCTTTTTGGTTTACTTTTATTTCCGGTTTTGTCGGGAAATTTGTAGGCATATGTTGCTTTCGGGTTGTACTCATGTTCACCCTTTTTTGGGGGAAGGCCAAGGTATGCCCAAAAAAGTCGACTCTGGAAGAAATTTTTGAGCACTTCCGGGTGACCCTTATTCGATGTATTTTTTTCCGAGGAATCCATTTTCATTGTCAAAGTTCCAGATTTCCAACGGGAAATTCGATTTTTCCGCAAAAAACCTATTTTTTATCAATTTCCGCTGGGATTTCGTCAAATTTGACCTTTGGAATCGATTCTACGGGAAAAATTGCCCCTAGAAATGACTTGTCCAATTTTATTTTTTAAATTTCAATTTTTACCCCATTTTCGGGGGAAGAAGAAGGTATACCCAAAAATTCGACTTTTGGAAAAAAATTTTTCACACTTTCGGGAGACCCATATTCCATGTATTTTTTTCCAAGGAATCCATTTTCATTGTCAAAATTCCAGATTTCTAACCGGAAATGCGATTTTTCAGCAAAAAACCTACTTTTTACCAACTTTCGCCCGGATTTTGAAAAAATAGACTCTTGGAATCGATTCTACGCGTGAAATGACCCTTAGAAATGCGGATTAATAAAAATTTGATTTTTCATTCATAATGGAGGGAATTTAGATGAATATTGTATTTTATAATATTTAGGAATATAATTAAATTACGCAACAACGTACCTTACTGGGTGGCAAGTACCTCGTTGCTTGCACCGTGACAATGATGGAAAGGAATATTACTCTAAACGACATCTCGTTGACACCATATACCTGTAAAACAAGACACACCATGTTTTCTCGGTATTACCTGTGAAATTCTTCTTTTTCTACCTTCGATGTTTTTGTAATTACTATTTTTCACCGTGTTTAAGAGTATTTGCCTTTTTTTTAAAAGGTTTTTCCGCATAATGAATAATTTCACAAATTTTGCATTGCAAGAAAGCAATTTATGGTAAAAATTCATTAGACTCTATTAGAAAATATGTATACATTTTTTTAGACAATATATATTTATATTATGTATTTAATAATCTTCTTAGAAAAAATTATAGAAAATAATGTAACGAATGACCGAAAGAATTGATTTTTTGATAAATGTCAAAACCCATAATAGGTGCTGGATTCCAAAGCACAAAATTCAATGGTCAATTTTTTTTAAATTTTTAAATTAATTTTTTCAATTTAATTTTTTCAAATTTTAATTGTATGATATAAAATTCATATAGTATTTAATTCAATTTTCAATTTCTGATTTTTTTAAAACGTGGAATTAATAATTTCTACAATTTTCCTTCTTTCTATGGAGCTATTCTTGAATCAAGATTGTTTGCTTTCGAAATACAATCTTTGAAAATCAACTTTTTTTTTTAGTTTTCCTCCAATGAACCAAATTTTCTTGCAATGCCTTTTGGAGCTAAATAAAAATGCAAAAATTCAAAATCTTTCTTGTAAATGAACTTTCAGTACTATCCCTATTGAATAAACAAACGGATTTATGTGAATAGCTTTAATCTTATACAGGGTATCGACATTTCCTCATCGATTTTGCTTTCTAAATTCACTTTCATCGTAACGATATTTATTGCTCAAGTCTCCTAAGAGAATACGTAGTTAGTCAGCTTCAAGAGAGACACATTAGCACGTATCAAACATTCTACTGATTCTGCATGATGGCGAAAGATTCGTACTAATTTTTCCAGAGCACGAATCCAATTCCTCGAATTATCAAACCCAAAAGGCTTTTTTCCGAATTTTTTTTTCCTATTTGCAATTAAAATTTGTTCTGTTTGTCGATTAAATAATCATTAAAATATCGTTTTTGAAATTTGAAACCACATTAAAATCCTGCCAAAAGGAAGTTTTTGCAAATTTTCACGCGGATATTTTTCTTAGTGTAATAATTATAAATATAAATATATAATATAATAAAAAATATAATTAGTGAAAGATTTTATGAAAACATCTTTAAGTCGCACTTAGGAAGAAAAATAAGTACCCGACAGAAATTGAATATTTCAAGAATGATTCAAATGATTGAAGACTAATCGATATAAATGATTTTTTAATGAGACTGCAAATTAGAAATTTACATAGCATGTTTATAAAAAAAGATGTTGTCCTTTCCTTTTTATATGAGCTCTACGCATTATCTTTGCTGCTTGGAAAAAGTTCAGTCATAGTTAGTTGTTTACATTACAAATCAGCGAAGAAGTTTCTCCATATAACCTTAAGACTTCCTGTATTTGTAAATTTGCATCTGCAGAATGCATCTACAGGATGATAAATTATAAACTTTTTTTCATACGAATTCATTTTTAAAAAAAAGAAGTAGAAGCCAGTCCGAGAAAAATATGTGCCAAAGGAAATAGAAAATTGTTGCCTCTGATTATATAAAAGGGTTTCAAATTAGAAAATTTCTTATTTTTATTAATTCTCAATATTTAATAAAACAGTGGCTCGAATTATTCAAAATAATAATTTCTGTAACATTTGTTGTAATTTCCACATTTTCAATTTTTGTTTAAATTTTTAATTGAATTTTTAATTTTTTCAATTTTTAATTATATAGTATGAAATTCATATAATATTAATTATGTAATGTTTAATTCAATTTTTAATTGTTTTTAAATGTGGAATTAATAATTTCTACAATTTTTCTTCTTTCTACGGAGATATTCCTGAATCAAGATTTTTTGCCTGAAACGAAATTTCTTGCAATGCCTTTTGGAGCTGAATAAAAATGCAAAAATTCAAAATCATTCTTGTAAATGAATTTCAATTTTTAATAAAAGGATCATTTTTATTAAATTCGAAACTTTCCTGAAATTGTGATTTTTTCAGATTCCAGAATTTTCATTTTGGGACGGAAAAATCGCACAGAGAAAAAAAACAGCAAAATTCAAATTTTATTAAATATCTCGAGAATCTTTGTTGGGTCTGATTGTTCTTCGCGTTTTCAGAATTCTAAAATTCTAGAAACCTTCTTGGAAATTAATATGTGCATGTATGAATACAAAAATCTGGGACAGACTTGAAAGTACGGTTGATGTAAGAATTACCTCTAATATCCTGCAATCATTGGCAGATTACCATTACTCTGGAGGATCGAAACCGTAAAAATTTCAGAGATTCCCTATTTCAAAAAAATGGCTACTGGTAGGAGAAAATTGTGTATTTTGTATTTTCCTTCCTCTCTCTCTTCCTCTTTCTCAATCTCAGGGGGAATAATTTATCCACTAATTTCAAGCAATTTCATCAACAATTATTTCAACCGCTTTGCACAAGCCTTTCCTTCCTTTCGTGTGTCCTTTCTTGCGTCCTTGTGTGTGTTACACGTATTATACATGTATCCACACTTTCTTCACAGTTTACACGAAGCACGTGTGTAACTGCTGACACGTGAACGAGCTGCATGCCCTATTTCCACCTGTTCTCTTTCGTCACGGGTGCCAAGTTTCTTCAGGTGCTCTTGTGATTCTATCAATACAGAATCTACCTTGTTTGTCATACGTAATCTATTTACAAAAAAAAGGTGGAAACCATTTACCTTGATTAAGTGCCGGTACCTTCATTGATTTTGACTTTTACGGCTCTGACGGAACAAACTAACGTCAGGTCAACGTACCTCCTAAGAGATAATAGCTGCCATCTATTATTTTCTATTTATTTAGAAGAAGGAAATATTTCTTTTACGATTATTATTTTTTTTTACTGGGAACAAAATGAAAAGATTTCAAATGGAATATTGTAAATTAGGGGGTCAAAGTGTCAAAACAGAAATTCATTGGAAATTTTGGGTGGTTTCGGTAATTCAGGGAATATTGATTTTATTATATTTGGTTCTAAATAGAAATTTTGCTATTTTGAGTGGTTTCAGGCTGGCAGGAATTTTCGCTGAATTTTGGAAACCCGAAAATTAGTATAAAAATTGTGATTTTAAGTTTTGGAGATTTTGCATTTGAATTTCTACCACGTGACCCTACTTTCGAGTGTAAAATTAGCAATTTCTTGGGGTTTCGTTATTTTGGGCAATTTTTATTTTATTTCATTTCGTCCAAAATAGAAATTCCACTATTTTGAGTGATTTCAGGCTGGCAGGAATTTTCTCTAAATTTTGGAAACTCAAAAATTGGTATGAAAAATTGTGATTTTAATTTTTGGAGATTTTGCATTTAAATTTCTACCACTTGACCCTACTTAGGAATCTTATGAGGCACAATACTATTATTAGACGCTGTTTAACCGACACTCCCATGTTAAATTTTTCCAAGATCAATCACAAGTCATAACAATCACCTCTCGGGGATATCAATCATCAAGCCTCTAATGGACAGTTTGCTTTCATAGAAAGATCATTGCGTGCAAAGCGAGAGAACAGGTATACGATAAAGCGTGTGTATGTCTGTAGCTTTATCCAGATTTCAAAGTTCTACCATACGTGTGTGTCGTACTCTCGCCTCCTCGTATGGCGTTCGATTTCTCGACATCTTTTCTTTTTTTTTTTTTTGCGAACTACACCTCCTTTGGAGAAATCTATATCTACATTCCAGCGCTAGTTTATATTTACACGGTCGATCATTTTACACGCAAACCGATTTTATACCACGTGAAGCCAAATTTAAATTTCATTTCGCAGGGAAAAAGGTGGATCCCCTAAAATAGTCGCTGGAAATCATGGCCCATGAAATTTTATAGTCAAACTTTGCGCAGTTTATTTTTGTCAGATGTTATAAATTATAATTATAATTATTAGAACGTGAAAAAAAATGGATGCGAGGCTCCCGAAAAAATTATTTTTATCTCCTGGCAAAGGAAAATTTGCTCCATTGTCGAATTGGAAAAAATTCCCATGGAAAATAATAACACTTTATTAATGTTTTTTTAATTTTATTTCCGCTGCCTCATTTTTAAAAATGTGTAGGTAAAAAAGAGATTGGGCCGGTAGATCTTGGAAAAATAATATTTGGGCCTGATACCCGTTGCACAAAACAGCGCTGCTTTAACGAACAAATTAGAATGCAGCATAACTTTTTACATAATACCTACACTGCGATGTAGTTTGCCTTGACGTAACAAAAGGACGTGTTAATAATCCCAGTGCTAACTTCAGCACCCGGTTGTTTTCATATTATTTCAACAGCTTCGTAATTTATACGTTTGTATATCTATATCTAACAATTTGATCACAGTTTCCTTGCACATTTATCATTAATGGAGCCAACACAGATGTTAAGAAACGGTTGAAAGGGCGGAATCATTCACTCAGAAAAAAAATCTAGTCACTGTACCTTGAAGGAATAGCTGCTTTGGTTGCAACTATCAAGGTTCTAGTTGGGAACAAAGATTATCGGATTCTTAATAAAATAGGTAAATTTTGCTAGATTATAGTTCCAGTACATATTTTTAAAAAGCAGGTGACAAATTTTAGTATTTTAGGATAATACGGAGATTAATCAAATATTTTTATTTTGCGGAAAAATTAATTCTATAATCCCAGAAAATTGTTTTTTTGTTTTTGTATCGTAGAAAGCCAATTTGGCGGAATAATTAACTCAGAAAAAATTTTAGTTACTGAATTTTGAAGGTATGGCTGCTTTGGTAGCAACCCAAGGTTCTAGCTGGGAATAAAAATTATTTTAATTTCAATGAAACAGGTAAATTCGACTAGATCATAGTTTCAGTATTTTTTTTATAAAATATTTAGTATTTTAGGGCGATACGAAAATCCATGAAATATGTTTATTTTGCAAAACAATTAATTTTACAGTCCAAAAAGAAATTTTTGTTGTATTGCAGAATGCAAATTTGGCGGAATTAGTCACTTAAAAAAAATTCTAGTCACTAATTGGTAACAACTCAAGGTTTTAGCTGATAAAAATTATTTTAATGTCAGTAAAATGGGTAAATTCTACTAGATCATAGTCTCAGTATTTTTTTTTACAAAATATTTAATATTTTAGGGCGATACGAAAATTAATGAAATATTTTTATTTTGCCAAACAATTAATTTTACAATTCAAAACGAAATTTTTGTTGTATTGCAGAATGCAAATTTGGCGGAATTAGTCACTTAAAAAAATTCTAGTCACTAATTGGTGGCAACCCGAAGATTCTAGTTGAGAATAAAAATTATTTTAATTTCAATAAAATAGGTAAATTCTACTAGATCATAGTTTCAGTATTTTTTTACAAAATATTTAGTGTTTTAGGGCGATACGAAAATTCATGAAATATTTTTATTTTGCAAAACAATTAATTGTAAAATCCAAAAAGAATTTTCTTTTATTGCTGAGAGCAAATTTGGCTTGGAAATATATTTATTCACCAGCCTAGTAACGTTTTCTATTCCTTTGCAAAAATGGGAAAACCTTCGACGTAGAAACCTTTTGCTTGTAATAGATAAAAATAATGTCCATTTCCATAACGTAATTCCTCTCCCGGTATCTGATACATTGATACCGGAGGAAATATATTTCCTATACTCGCTTATCCCGTCCCGTCCCGTCCATAATTCTGCAAAAGTCGCTATAAAATTGAATATAAAAAAAAAATACGGAAGAAATTTCTAATGCACGTCTAGAAGAATAAAGTAGCCAGTGAAGTTGTAACTTAGACTTTGAGAGACTTTAACGTTAACGTGCCGTGACGTGGCCCCGTTAGGATCCTCTACGGTATTATTTCAGTTTCAGAACATTGTTTATTTTTCCCTCGTGAGGCCCATACTCACCTTGTATGCAAACTACTCCCGGGTTATAGATACAGAACTTTATTATACGCTGTAAAAGGAATTGCAATTGCAGTTTCACCGCGGCGTCCCTATTTTCGTACCCGTTAACGTAATTTGCAACCGGAATACGTCGATGAAGTAACAATTATCCGCGTATATCCTCTTACGAGACTTCTCCCAGACCGATTACATACGTAATTAATTATGCTTCCAATCGACGGGAATTATTTATTAAAGTGTAATTAAAAAAAATAACGTGATTTTATTGTTATTTCTATAATTCTATTTTTTTAAATATAGATTCCAGAATTGGAAGTATCAAAAAGAATTATTTTACAAATTCGGTGGTTGCTTTTTTTGCGTTAATACTTATATTATTAATTTATTTTTGAAATGCAACAATAGACGAAATGAAAAAAATAAACATAATATTAATTTTGTTTATAATTTTATTTTTCAATAATAAAAATTTCCGAAATTGAAGTAAAAATAATGATTTTGCAAATTTGCTGCTTTTACTTTTATCTTATTAATGAAATAAATTAAGTGCATGAATAAACGTTCTAATAAAAAAAAAATAATCGAACGGTCGAAATCGTGTCAACCAGTCACACTCCTCCTTTCTTTACCCTCAAATTTGCCAACTTGTAAGAAGGAATTTTTTGGGGGTTGTGGAATTAATTGTTTCACGAAATAAAATTATTTGATTAATTTCCAAGATTATTATTCCAAGATGGTAAAATCCGCTAACTAATAAAATTATACAAAAATACAAAAAAATATAAAATTATACAAAAATACAAAAAAAAATATAAAAAATATAAAATTATACAAAAATACAACAAAAAATATAAAAAATATAAAATTATACAAAAATACAAAAAAAAATATAAAAAATATAAAATTATACAAAAATAAAATATAGAGTATTAAAATAATAATAAGGGGCGGGGGAGTAAAAAAATTAAAAAAAATAAAAAATGATGTGACTTGCGTCACACTCGAATTGGATTCACGGCTTCCGCTGGAATCTCCATGAATTTATGAGACTTTTCCAGCGGAATTGAGGACGCGGCAGCGGGATTTGCCGCATCTAAAGCGCGATAGCGATTTCAGTGTCAGGATTGCAGCATTGATGTGTCAGGAACGAGCGCTGCTGGCTGTACTTCTGACACTTCGGATAACGCCTTTCTGACTTGCAGCGGTCGATACACACGCGTAAGAAAATCTCGCATCGGTACGATTTACATGTGAAAGTCCGTCGTTACCGTTTCTTTTTCCTCCTCGGAGTTTTCTCGCTGTAAACCGCCAGTCGTAAAAATCGTGTGTGCATTGTCTTTGGCAGCAAGCCGGAAAGATGCCGCATTGTCTTACGCATACGCACGCGGGCAGGTACACGCATTCTGATGGCCCACAATTGGTAACAGTATGCAACGTGTATGTACGTACATACATGCATTGAGCCGTTGTTTCTCGGGTTGTCGAGTTTTTTTTTTTTTTTGTTGAACCGTTCGCTTCTGCTGTTGCAATATAATAAGAAAGCATCTCTTTCGCCAGTTTCTAACACTCGTGTGACGCAACGACTCCCCCGTTCCTTATTATTATTTTAATACCCAATATTTTATTTTTGTTTTTGTATAATTTTGTATTTTTTATATTTTTTTTTTATTTTTGTATAATTTTATCAGATTGCAGATTTTACCATCTTGGAATAATAATCTTGGAAATTAATCAAATATTTTTTTTTTCGTGAAACAATTAATTCTACAATCCCAAAAATTGCATTTTTAGAAACTGGCAAATTTGAGAGTAAACAATGGGGGGGGGGGGGGTGGTGAAACGATTGCGACCGTTCTGGTCGTCTGAAAAAAATTGAAAAAAGATTGTTAATTAAAAAAAAAAGATTCTTAATAACAAAAAAAAACAACATTTTTTTATAAAACGGTGGCTGTCTATGTTTAAAAAAATCTAAATTTCGAAATTGAAAGTAAAAAATAATTATTTTCGAACTGGGTTGTTATTTTTTTGTGCCAGGATGTTTATTCATACACTTAATTTATTGCATCAATTAAATAAGAAAAAATTAGTTAATTAAAGATAGCGCAAGATTATATTTCTAATTGACGAAAATTATTTGTTAAATTGTATTTTTAAAAAATAACATAATTTTGTATTTTTTTTTATAATTTTATTTTCAAAAATACAAATTTCTAAATACAAATTCCAAAATTGGAAGTAAAAATAATGTAAATTGAATGGTCACCGGGAACTGACACTAAACTTTCCGTTCAGGCCGCGCTGGTTATGGACAAATGCGGTAGCGTAAACTCTTGCGACCCACGCGGCGTGAATAGGGATTCACGTGAATTTGACGTGGTAGTTAACGCGTTAATTAGATGCAAGCTTTGTTCGGAGATTTGAGACCCTCCGTATTCTTCATCCGGGTAATGTGACTTCGAAATGAAAAATTAGGCGAAATGGAATCCGTGAACGTCATAATCATTAGACCCCGGGGCTTCAGCCGTCGTCCGTTTCATTAAGAGACAAAAACGCGCTGGGTCGAAGAATGAGGAAACGTACGGAGGAGAAGTTAAAAGTTAACGAAAGAGTGAAGGGTACAATAAAAAGTCGACGTATCGATAAAACACCGGAGGAATCCTCATCGTGAAAGTTTCGAATCATTGAACACGAGCGAGAATCCAGGTACGGGTTCGTACACACGTATATACGCGATGCACGGACACAAACGTACCCAGGAACTAATTGTTATTATTAGGTATACTCGTCGCTTCTTGAATCGGTCCAAACTCCATATTACATCCGCACTTTGCCTCCAGCTTCCCTGTAACAGAGATACACTGGAAGTGTTGCATCGCTAAATTTTTTCTTCGGCATTTCCGGGTTATTTTTGAAGCATTTTTGGTCCTATTTTGGTAAATTATGGAAATCCAAAATAGGATTTAATAGGGTATGGGGTTCCGAGGGACCCCACTTTCAGCGTCTGACTACATTATTCTGCAACAATGTTACACTGAAAATTATCAATTTTGTCGCTAGACACTTCCGGTCCCGTTCCCAAAAATTCTTGGACCCATTTTCCAATTTATAAAAATCCCAAATTATGAATTTTGGGTATGGGGTTTCAAAGAACCCCAAATTTAGCCAATCCCAAAGCGGATGCCGCAATATTTGCTGCAATTTCTGGCTGCAGTGCATCTGATTACATTATTCTGCAATAAAGTTACACTGAAAATTGTCAATTTTGTCGCTAGACACTTCCGGTCCCTTTCCCAAAAATTCTTGGACCCATTTTCCAATTTATAAAAATCCCAAATTATGAATATTAGGTATGGGGTTCCAAAGAACCCCAAATTTAACCAATCCCAAGGCGGGTGTCGCAATATTTGCTGCAATTGTCGCTAGACACTTCCGGTCCCTTTCCCAAAAATTCTTGGACCCATTTTCCAATTTATAAAAATCCCAAATTATGAATATTGGGTATGGGGTTCCAAAGAACCCCAAATTTAGCCAATCCCAAGGCGGGTGTCGCAATATTTGCTGCAATTGTCGCTAGACACTTCCGGTCCCTTTCCCAAAAATTCTTGGACCCATTTTCCAATTTATAAAAATTCCAAACTATGAATATTGGGTCTGGGGTTCGAAAGAACCCCAATTTCTTCCAATTCCAAGGATGGTGCTGCAATTTCCGCTGCCATCTAACTCCATTTCTCCCAACTTTTCTCCGTGAAACCGAAAAGCAGCGATCGGTACCTATCCCCCGAACGCTATCGATTTCCCCTCGCGATGGATGATTTGCAAGGGAAAGATCCGAATGCAATCGCAATCGCACCGCGACGTGGGTCGGATCGGATCGGATCGGATCGGTTGCACGCGTAGTCGAGGAGATACACATTCACCACGGTGAAGTCGCGATGCATTCCTCATACGTGCGCACATTTCCACGCGAATCCGCGTTTGTGTGTAACATAAACAGAGGTACCGAGATACTTCAAACCACTGCAGCAGCAGCAGCTGCATGTGTATCGTAGATAGGCTCATGCGAACGGTAACTGAAATGGTTATCGCGAACGGCAGTGCAGTCGTTCGTTCGTTCGCTCGCTCGCTCGCTCGCTCGCTGCAGTCGAAGAAAAGTTATGCATGCCTCAAACGTAATTATAGCCGTACGTGCGTATATGAAGCATGCGAATAAACGTATTTTGCTTGTTTATTTATTATGCACTTTTTTTTTTCTTCTCTATCTCTCTCTCTCTCTCTCTATCTTTCTTTCTGCTTTCGTACACAGACATACGCTGCGCGCACATTCTCCTCTTATTATTGCTAAGGATATACCTATAAATATATTAAGGACTTTTAACTTTACCGCGCTATGTGGGACTCTACCGTGGAAACTATCTCCCGGGGACATTTTTCAGGAAGACTATGCAAATTTATAACCCCGGACTCTCGGTATGGGCGCTGCAAAGCAGATTTTCATGTACCTTCGCCGAAGTTCGTCCCTTTTTTTTTTCTTCTTCAAGGCACGAGTCGCTTCCTTGCACTTTGCCATGGATGCTAATTCGGCCAGGGTGCAGCGCCTTTGCCCAAACTATGCGTTTCCAAATATCCTTGTGTGCCAAGAATGGCCAAAAATGCAACGAATCGCTTCCCTGCACTTGGCCATGGATGCAAATTCGGCCAGAGTTCAGCGCCTTTGCCCAAACTATGCGTTTCCAAATATCCTTGTGTGCCAAGAATGGCCAGAAATGCAACGAATCGCTTCCTTGCACTTGACCATGGATGCTAATTCGGCCAGAGGGCAGGGCCTTTGCCCAAACTATGCGTTTCCAAATATCCTCGTGTGCCAAGAAAAGGCAGAAATGCAACCGAATCGCTTCCTTGCACTTGGCCATGGATGCAAATTCGGCCAGAGTGCAGCGCCCTGACCCAAACCATGCGTTTCCAAATATCCTTGTGTGCCAAGAAAGGGCAGAAATGCAACCGAATCGCTTCCTTGCACTTGGCCATGGATGCAAATTCGGCCAGAGTGCAGCGCCCTGACCCAAACCATGCGTTTCCAAATCTCCTTGTGTCCCAACAAAGGCCAGAAATGCAACCGCAGGGCGTCCTGGCGTAGCAATTTGTGTTTCTTCCTTTCCATTCGGTGGCCGAGGATAAATGAAAAAAAAAGAAAAAAAAATCGCGAAAGACACAAATTCCCTTTTCCAACCTGGTATTAGAGGTATTTCTTCAACATATAGCCGCATACCATTGCTCGATGGCCTATGTGTAGATTATAGTTTTCACATACCTCATAGTTACTATAAACAGCATTTATCATTATCAGTGTGCGATACGTCCGTGTGCCTGTAAATGCATACCTCGCGGGTACACACACGACTGTTATGTGCACACGAAATATATATCAATGTTGAGCCGCGAGTGTGGATGTTGATACGTGCACGGGAGGTGCGTGAGTATAAATGTATGTCAGGGGAAAGTAAGCTCGCCGAATGGAATACAGCGTGGCGGCCTTATGTACAAATATCTGGAGGTATAACGTGTGTACATATGTACTTAACGATATTTACCAATTCTAAAACGTACCATGGAAGAGACAGGAGCGAGACTTCGAGTCCCAGCAGCCAGCAGCGCTCCGCTGGAAAAGGATCTTTGATACCTTTCATGGAGCGCCAATTAAAGAGGACGAGGGTTCGTTCCTTCGCTCGCTCGCTTACTTACTTATTTACTATCTCGCTAAATCACCACTGTGTTATTACTATACGTGTTACCACATCTGTGTGCATACACTGCAGCTATTGGCTCACTTTACCTAGGTACGATTTTCCTCGAGTTTTCAAACGAAATCCTCCAATAATGCAAGATCGGCCAAGCCTCGACTCATGAGATGGAGCTCAGTCGTTTCGAAGTGGAATTTATATAGGAACGGTTCTGGATCCGATTTCTGGCACAGAAGTGGTTTTGCTACAAAGACCCAAATTATTTTGGAATAAATTGGATTTTATTGTTTTTTTTTCTGGACACGATTCTCGAGAATTCGAAAGGTGCCATTGGATTCCTCGTGAAAAAATATCTCTGGCAGGACTATTTCTACCGAAAATTGAAAATGAAAATTTGAAAAGTGGCTCGAATTTAGAAAAATCGAATTTTGGAAAATTCGTATTTGAAAAATTTTGAAAAATCGAATGACGAGAGATTTCGAATCTTCCTTCTTCGAGAAACTCTTGAAAATCAAAATTCATTCTTTGGAATCGATCGAGTTCCAAAATTGTACACGTAAGTGTCCTAAAAATCGTCACTTTTTTCCTAAAAAATCGTTTCAGCTCCGACTCTATTGAGATTTCGACTTTGAGAATTCAATACTTTATCCCTAAAAATAAATTTTTGAAAAATCAAATTTTTACCGATTTTTTTAGGGAAGATATTTTTTTCGAGGCGATTTTTTTAAGAAAAAATGACGATTTTTAGGACAAAAGTGCCACTCGCGTCTACAAATTTGGAACTCGATCGATTGCAAAAAATCAATTTTGATTTTCAAGAGTTTCTCAAGCGAAAAATCTTCCACTAAAAAATGGGTAAACATTTTGACGAAGCCGAACCGATTTTTTAGGGAAAAAGTAGACGATTTTTAGTACAAAAGTGCCATTTGCATCCACAAATTAGGAATTCGATCGGTTCCAAAAAATTAATTTTGATTTTCAAGAGTTTCCCGATCGAAAAATAAAAATAAGAATCTTTTCGGATTCTTATAATTTGTCAGAGGCAAAAGGGCGTACCTTGTCGCACATTTCTGACTCCCAGCAGCTGTCGTTTTTACCGTATTCTTGACAAGCCTAAGTGCATCGGCCACATATGCTTAGCGATACACGTATACGTACGTACACGTCGCGAGTAATTAGTAAAGGAGAATGAGGTGTGATGTGCGAAGTGCTGTCCGTAAACCGATCCGCTTCCAACTCAATTTCCTCATCGTGTGCAGCTCGCTCGTGTTCTCAAGGAAGTCGTTGGCTCTCGTGGGACTCTGCTTCGTTAATGAAAGTTGCCGTTGTTTCTAAACATCCCAAATTTTCTCAACGATACACGCACGCGTAGATATCAATCTTCGAGCGGCACCTTCCTTTTTTTTTGCACGCTAAGTTTGCGAAAAAAATGAAAATTTAGCACCGGTTTCCCGGATTAGATTTTTCCGGAACTGCGCCTCTAACCGATATAATTCGATTTTTGAGAAAATCGAATTTTGAAAATTCGAATTTTGGAAAATTCGAATTTAAAAAATTTTGAAAAATCGAATTTTGAAAAATTTTGAAAAATCGGATTTTGAAAAATTTTGAAAAATCGGATTTTGAAAAATCGAATTTTGGAAAATCGAATTTTGAATTCGATTTTTGAAAAATCGAATTTTGATTTCGAATTTTGAAAAATGGAATTTTTAAATCGAATTTTGAAAATTTTTGAAAATTCGAATTTTGGAAAATACGAATTTTAACAAAATTTGAAAAATCGAATTTTGAAAAATTTGGAATATCGAATTTTGAATATTATAATATTTTTTAAAAATCAAATTTTCAATTCGAATTTTGAATTCGATTTTTGAAAAATCGAATGACGAGAAATTTCAAAACTTCCTTCTTCGCGTGGAAAGTAAAAAAATTATCGTGGAAGAGAAGTTTCCCCGGATGCCGATTTTTCGTACCGAGAAAAGTCGATCGATAAATGAATAATTAAATGGATAAAATATTCGAACGAAAGTGGAGCCTCGGAATTTCCTCCGATGCGTGATCTTTCTAAACTAATAATTCAGAAAGTGTAACTCGATGACTTTCGAGAAACGCGAATTACGAAGCCGATGCCACAATTAGAAGCGAGCACGAATTACCACCTGCGAAAGTAAATTATTCCTAGTGAGATCTATCATTCCATAGGTAATAAAGCGCATTATTCTTTAATTATCCTTTTTTTCTTCTTCTTCTTCTTGTACTGTTACCTCTTACTCAACAATATCAGATTCGAGATACGGAAAAACGAACGGAACGAGAGAAAAAAAAGAGAGATGAGCTTGTAAAAGTCAAGGTAACCCACGTGTATCCTTGCGTGAAGTAGAATTGATTTAATCGCCGAGATATGCGAAGGAAAATGTTAAGCTCTGCGTGTGCCGAACGCGTTTGCATGCACATAAATATGCATTCAAATACGAAACTCAACTCTTGAGTTAATCCTACGTTAGACGTTCGAAAATCAAGGAGACGACAATTTAATTCCCCTCCGAACCCGCGTGAGAAATACCGTTGAAGGATGGTCGGATCTGCGGGTTCGAAGTTTCGCCCGAACTTGGCCCATTTGTTGCCGTTGAATTTTAGAAAATCGAAAATCCAAATTTGGATCCTTGGACAATTTTTTTTTTGGTACCTATCAAATTCGAGGAATTGAAAAACATTTATCGAGACGAATTTCGATGGTTCTGATATTACGAAATTTGAATTCGAGGTAATTTTGAATTTTACGGAATGTGGAATAAAAAAGGAAATTTATGGAATTTTTTTGAAGGTATTGAATTCTAGAGTTTTCGATAAAAAATAATAGAAATTCTTATTTTAATCAATTTTTATCAGCCGGAGCTATTAAATGTTGTATTTTTAATTATTAATTTATTAATAAATTTGGAATTATTAAAATTAATTAATAATAATTCTTTTTTTATCAATTTCAATTATTCTATTCTATTTATTTGTCAATTTTAATTATTATTTTTTGAATTATTAATTTTTTAAGCGTTTAATCGTAAATATAAAAAAAAATCGACTTTTTATATCTTAATTCAGAAAAATATATTTTCAATATAAAAAAAAGTCTATTAAATATTTTTTATTTTTTTTCTCTAATTCAAATTCGCAATTAAATTAAAATAATTTCCTCACCACTCACGATTAATTATAATCATTGCAGATAATTCGCAAAGCGTTTTTACCCGAAATGGAACGTTTTGAAATTTTACAATTTTTTTTTTTCCTCGGTACACCGAATTAGCAGAAAATCACCTAGATTTCCAGCGAAACGGTGCACCGTTATGATTTCCACGAGGTACAATTAGACCTAATTGGATGGCAGATCGGTAATGGGTGGATACTAATTACGGTCCCCTCGTCTCCAATTGTTTTCAATTATCCGCAGCTATTCCCCTCGACTGAATTAACGCGGTTCGAAGATTGTTGCTTAAGCAATAATTAATAATAAAGCTGTAAATACATCCCGGGCTTGAAAATGAAAAATGTTCGCCTTCCGTCATTAATAGCATCCAATTGCGTGACCGAAGTCACAAATTTATAGATGATCATTAATTTCAGCTCTCAACAGGTACGATAATAATTCGTTTTAGATTGATTAATTGTTGATTAATAATTCATGGAGCTTACGCCGCGGAATTAACGGGGGAAAAAAAAGTGGTTTTTCCTCCGTCGAGAGCCGTTATCGTGAAAGCGGAAACGTGCAATGTATGAAAAAATGAGCATGGATGGAATTATGTACACTTATTGCCTATAGGACGCGTAGGCATACGGTTTTCATAAATTCGCTTGGTCATAAATAGGGAAATGGTACGTGAAATGAATGGAAAAGTATTCGTATACACGCAATTTTATAATGTGCCATAATGTTTCGAGAGAAGTTGAGGAGAAGAGGATGTTTACGAATTTGTGAAAGGTAGCGTCGAATATTTTATTGAAATTTTATTTGTAATAGCGACAATGCGCGCGCTTTTTACGTCTTATTGCCGGTCATAAAAAAAATTTAGTGATTATAATTTGGAAATTATTGAATTGAAATTAAAGCTATGCACAAAAAATTCAACTTTTGGAGTAAATTTTTTGACACTTTCGGAAGACCCTTATCCGATGTATTTTTTTCCGAGGAATCCATTTTCATTGTCAAAATTTCCAAAATATCAACAGAAATGCGATTTTTCCTCAAAAAACCTACTTTTTTCTAACTTCCGCTGAGATTTCGTCAAATTTGACCTTTGGAATCGATTCTACGGGAAAAATTACCCCTAGAAATGACTTGTCCAACCTCATTTTCAAAACTTCAATTTTTACCCTATTTTGGGGGGAAGGGGAAGGTATGCCCAAAAATCGACTTTTGGAAAAATCTTTTTGGGACTTTCGGGAGACCCTTATTCGATGTATTTTTTCCCGAGGAATCCATTTTCATTGTCAAAATTTCCAAAATCCAACGGGAAATAGGATTTTTCCTCAAAAAACCTACTTTTTTCCAACTTCCGCTGCGATTTCATTAAATTTGACCCTTGGAATCGATTCTACGGGAAAAATTACCCCTAGAAATGACTTGTCCAACCTCATTTTCAAAACTTTATTTTTTACCCCATTTTTGGGGGAAGGGGTTGGTGTGCCCAAAAAATTCGACCTTTGGAAACTTTTTTTTTGGAACTTCGGGAGACCCATATTCGATGTATTTTTTTCCGAGGAATCCATTTTCATTGTCAAAATTTGCAAAATCCAATGGGAAATAGGATTTTTCCTCAAAAAACCTACTTTTTTCCAACTTCCACTGGGATTTCGTCAAATTTGATCTTTGGAATCGATTCTACGGGAAAAATTACCCCTAGTGTGAACTCCGGGCCAAGCTCGTCAGGGCCCTCATTTTTCCGCTCTTTGACTACTGCTGCCTGGTTTATAACGGTATCCCCGATATCCTAAATTTGAAACTTCAAAGAGTTGTAAATTCCTGTGTGAGGTATATCTTTGACTTGAGGAGAGACACTCATATTACTCCGTTTCGGCTTAACCGGCTCGGTTGGCTTTCGATCGCTAACAGGAGGACCTTTTTCCTAGGTTGTTTCCTTTACAAACTGCTCCTAACTGGTAACCCACCTTACCTAGCCAATCTTTTCTCCACCCTCGATATTCGGATAAGGCACTCCCAGAGACTGGCTCATGATGGTGTTAACCTCATCATCCCTCACTACCGTACTGTCATCTATCAGAACTCCTTCCTCGTCTCAGGAGCTCAATTGTGGGGATCGCTCCCTGCTGTCATACGCTCAGCGCCGTCAATCGAAGTATTTCGCTCCAAATTTTATGAATATCTGCTCAACGCTGAGCTTGCTGACCAGCTCTTATAGCTACCCCACACTACTCAAACTAATTTATGCTATAACTCTCTGAACCTGCACCCTGGCTCTGGCTTCTTCATGGCTTTTTCTATATTTTTCTATATTTTTCTTGTTATTTTCTTTTGTATTTTCTTATTTTTACATCTTGTATCTTCACATATAGCGTGTAAGACTGATATTCCAAATTGTAATCTTCTCTCTTGCCCCATGGCAACAAGGGCATATTTGTAAATAAATAGAAATAGAAATAGAAATAGAAATGACTTGTCTAACCCCATTTTTAAAACTTTAATTTTTACCCCATTTTGGGGGGAAGGGGTAAGTATGCCCAAAAAATCGACTTTTGGAAAATCCTTTGAAGACTTTTGGAAGAGCCTTATCCGATGTATTTTTTTCCGAGTAATCCATTTTCATTGTCAAAATTCCAACTTTCTTACGGGAAACACGATTTTTCCGCAAGAAACCTACTTTTTGCCAACATCCGCTGGGAATTCATCAAATTTGACCTTTTAAATCGATTCTATGCGAAAAATGACCCCTAGAAAATTGTCCAACCCCGTTTTTGAAACTTCAATTTTTACCCTATTTTTGAAAGTACGCCGAAAAATTCGATTTTTCGCGAGGAATCCATTTGCATTATCATTACTATTGAATAGTTAAATAAAATACGAATAAAAATAAATATTTTATTAACCGTAAAGTTTCAGGATCAATTTCACTTATTCGTTTAGCAACAATTGTTGGGATCGCTTTTATTAACTATTATAACACACTCAAACTCTGCATAAATCTTTTTTTATAGTTCCCCTTTATTCCTTTAATAGTAAAATAAAAACAAAACTAGTGAAACTCACTAAACTCTAATTTATTTATTCGACTTTTATTTTTTTTTTTCGAGACTTATTTTTTTTACATCATTCACAAGAAAGTTCGTTGACTCTCGGGTGCCTTCGATAAAAACCGTGGTTGGATTTATGCCTCCCGAAAGAAAGTACGAATCGTTTTGCTGATTTTAATTAAACGTCCGTTAATAATATATCAAAGTGGACATCGGATTCAATTCCAAAAGGGCGTATATCCGATACACGAACACCCAGGAAACTTCTTCTCGTCTCTCGGCGGTCGATGAATACTTATATACATATACAAACTGTAATTCCGACGATATAAAAAAGTTCCTGCATACGCTTTCTTCTTAATTGTAACCCAGTTCGTGAATGAATTCGCCTTTGGGCGTAAAAGTTATTACAAGTTTTTATATAAGTTCACAATTCCGTCTAATACGACGTCGACGTCCATTCATACGTGTTTCTATCGGAAGAGAATGAGCCGCTGAAAGATGAGGAGAAGTAGATAAGGAGGCACACGGTCGCTTATCTTTGGTTTCGGGTACATCCATCCGTTACAAAGTAGGAGGCTGCGAGTGTTACTTAGATCTTCTCCGAACGTTCCATCGGAAGAGTGGTTTCGTCTAAACTCGTGTTCGAAAGAAATACAGACGAGAGCGAGACACGGGACATCTGTTTAAATCGAAGAGAACACCTGTCACACAGGTTCGTTGATTCGCAAGATTTTCGAAAGTTACCCCGTGACTTTTCACTCCCTACTTTCTTCCTTACTTCGAGTTCGTGTCACCGTGTGGCCGTTTCTTGACTTCTCTTGATTCCCCTTTTTTCTTCTTGTTTGCTCTCACGGGAAAAGTCGTGTCTGCAGTTACTGTAGAAATCACGGTTTTTCTTTCAGCAATCGAAATTTTATTTATGAATTTGTGGAATTTGCCAGGAAATATATGTACTTTTTCAAAAACAAAAAAAAGTAGGCGTATTGTCGTATAAAAAAAAATCGATAATTCGGGAAAAAATAATAAAAAATAAAAGTAAAAAAATGTGAAAGTATATTTCCATTTTCCATCGAACTCTGAAAATTTGTAATTTTCCAGAGTAGAGAAAAATATAAAATTAATATTTGGAAATTGGAAAATAACAAATATTAAGAAAGTAAAAGTACAAAAATATAAATTAGTAATTTATAAAAAAAGATGTACTTTTTTATTTTCTACAAATCTGTGAAATTTTGAAATTTTCCGGGGTAGCTGAAAATATAAAATTTCGAAATCGAAGAAACAAAAGAATTAACGAAAATGAAATTTCACGAATAAAAAATTGAAAGTATAAAATTATAATTTACTAAAAATAGGTCATTTTACTTATTCATTTTTCATGTATTTGTAAAAATATAAAAATTTTCCAAGGCAGCTGAGAATATAAAATTTCGAAATTGACGAAACAGAATAAAATAATGAAAATAAAATGACAAAAATGTAAAATTGAAAAAATATAAATTTATAAATCATTAAAAATAAGGTATCTTAACTTCCATCCGCGAAAATTTGCACTTTTCCAGAATTGCTAAAAATATTGGTTACGAAAATATCGGAAATCTGGGGAAATCTCGTCGTTTCGAAATTTAATAAGAAATCATAAATCAGTCGATTCGTAATCGCTTTGCGAAATTCCACTTCCGACCTAATTTCCTTAAAAAAAAAAAAAAAATACAGATCGGCGGTCGAAAAAAAAATGCATAAATCGCATTCGCTTACGTAAAGGCCTTAATGGGATTCAAATTGCAGAAAAATGGCGTTGAAATTGTCCTTTAAAGTGGACGCGGTGCTCGAGCTAAATATATACGTATTATACGAACTATAATTTTTCGTATAGAAAAAGGAACGGGTAAATGGGGAATTCGAGTGTACATACACACGTACACGTACGCTCCTCGTTACTTTGTATAAAATCTTCGTTGTATTAAAATATTCCAGGGGAATGGAAGAAAAAAAAAGGGAGGGGGGGGGGAAGAAAATGCGAAGTTAGTTCGTATAACTTTAATTTTTCCATATAAATATTTAATTGGTTCATTAAACGTAATTCATGCGGTGCTTATCCTCAATATTGAGTATAACTTGATATAAGATACATTCAAATTAATGTAAAATGCTATGTGGACTATAAAAGTTGGAGTACATCTTAAAGGCCATACGCATTACTGTTGCCATCGGTAATTGCGGGTCTTGAAATTTCAAGTCTGGTTAATCAAAACTCGGTTCGCCTGTGTGCGCACCAACTCTGGGACAAAGGCAAAAAAAAAAAGAAAATTGTCTTCCATAAAATGCCATTAAATTTCAGGCAAATTAAATGTACCATTCGTTCCCTTTTACACGCAACCATTCTGCGCCATAGAATCTCGCAATTGCAAGGGTTTGCGCGATTGGCGCAGGAATTTCATTTGACCTATCCGTGGCGTTTGCGAAGAAAAAAAGGAATTCTTTTGATGTCCGGGTCAAGAAATTTTATGGCAGTTCCTTAACCCTTGGGTTGCCGGAAGCCGATATATGGACATTAGCGTCTTGTCACTTGCGTAGCCCAAAGCGTGTAATTATTAAAAGTGTGTAATTATTAAATCCTGCGGAAAGAAATAACATAGCAGAGGCTTCCCCGTAAAGTCTATGTAGGGAGAAAAGGACGAACAAGGGGAAGATAAATTTTATTGCGTCGAGGAACGCTATTATATATATAAAAGCAAAATTTGCCGTGTTTTATTTATTTTTTTTCAGCCTGGATAGTAATTTTTAATATGTAGCAGCAGATATCGCAGCCTAGGGGATTTTATTGGAATTACAATAATTTTGTAGGGTCTGAAAAAATTGAAAGAAAATCCAAAATGTAAATTTTCTTACTTTTGGTATTTTTTTTTTGAGAAAAGGAAATTTTTTTTAAGGGTGGGTAGTAATTTTTACTATGTAGCAGCAGATATCGCAGCCTAAGGGATTTTATTGGAATTAGAATAATTTTGTAAGGTCTGAAAAAATTTAAAGAAAATCCAAAAAGTAAATTTTCTCACTTTTGCTATTTTTTTCTGAAACTTCAATTTATTTTTCTTTCAGAGACAAAAATTGAAGTTTGACAAAAATAAATTATGAAACCTCGAAATAAAATATTTTAAATTAATGAAACAGAATAAAATTAATAAAAGAAAAATAAAAATAATAAAATAGAAATGAAAAAAAAACTATAATTCCTTCTTTCTGAATTTCAGAATCTTTTGGATGGAATGAGACGTCAGACGACAGGAGGAGGAATCGCTACTATCATAGTCTCTCAGGAATTTTATCTAAACGATTTGTGCTTCAGCTAATTCAGTCGGAATGGAAGGATAGAAAGCAGCCGGCGGAGATTCCTACGAGAAAAACAGGTATCGTTTAAGCTTCCATATCTTCAGATATTAATAATAATTGCAAACTTCCCGGTGGGTCCATTTTTTTCTACTTTCTTTTCCCCTACACTGATTATAGGGAAAAATGGAATCGTCAAAATAATGAAAATCATTGAAAATTAACGAAATAATACATTATTATATTTTCATAGAGAAAGCATTTCTGAAATTCGCTGTGAAAATAATAAATCTGAGAACTCAGCAACTGACATTAAAAGTAGATACAAAAATAATCAAAAGTTCAACAAAATTCGGAAAATCAAAAAATGTTTTCCTGAAAAAAAATATATGAAAAAAAAATAAACGAATTTATGTACTATAAAATTAGGATGAATTATCAGCTCTTCATTTTATTTTTCGTGACCATTAATTTTTGCACCTCCACTAAATTAACTTTTTTTCATGACAAACCTATTTTCCATCATTTTGTCCATTTGAAATCCGGTAAAAAAGTATTTTCTTCATAATTATTTGCGTACCAGCTGGAATTTGGAATGCAAAGCGCTTGTTTAGCGAAACATGGCATCCGTGGAGGTTGAATGAGAAGATGCATAAAATCAGGAAAAAGGAAACGTGAGAAATTTCAATTGGGTCAATGTCGTTTAGGTGGAAACATGCCTTTGAATTGTAATACATACGTGTATCCACACGTATAATATTAAGATAACTAATCAGTGAAAATCAAGATGCTTTCTCTAAACGTTGGTGATAAATAAAACAAGTATATAGATCAGTGAATGCAATTATGTAGTAGATTAACATCAATGACTGGTATACAGTTACCACGAGTTCGTGACAGTCATGAACATTCAACCACAACACAAACACACACATACAAACGAAACACATACGTGTGCATACGTGCAAACATGCATTATTTATACCAATGTCTCGTTTTCACACATGTGCATTACGTGCACTTACGGTACGGATGCAGTATCTCGTTGTAGTACGTGTGCACAAACCCCGCGTGTGCGATTTGATACCGTAACCGCAAGAAGTGTGCATGCAAACCGCAGATTTCAACTTCTGTGTCGTTATTAGGTGTCTCACTTTTCTTTTGTCTCGCTGATACAAGCTCGCGATTCTGTTGAGATAAAAGGTAAAAAAAGAAACCACCTCATAATCAGGAAATATGCGGAAAAAAATATTCGACGCCAGAGGTTGGGGAAAAATGATTGATCATCGATAAGATAATAATTAATCATTTTTGGAATTTTTTTGCGACCAATGGATAACGATGTAGCAATTGTTTATTTATGAAATTGTGATTTAATTAGTTAGTAGTGGTTGATGCAATGAAAGGTGGTTGACAATTTGTTGGATATTCATTTTTACTTATTTTTTTCGTTTATATTAAATTGTATGAAATTTTGGAGGACTTGTTCCAGTAATAAATAAATAATTGTGGCTCTAAAAAAATAACTCTCTATTACGAAAATCCGAGTAAGGATATTTTAATTTTCTCTGGTGAAATTAGACGTTAATAGGTATCGCAATTTAATTATTATCGGCCTTTACCGGTCGAATTTTATATATAACCTTTAATTAGCCTTATGCAAATTATTATTAAATTATTGTTTCACTCCTTTAAAAATATATTTATAGAGCACACTATTTTTTTTTCAGGGTAAGCCTTTTTTATTTTTAATAAGCGATAACTATTTAATTGTTTCATTGACAAATTTTGGTTGATACAATTATACGCATTTAATAGAATGTATAATATAAAATTTAATAACATATATTGTATTTTAATAACTGTATGATATATATCTTCATATGAAGGTGTGTGTGTGTGTGTGTGTGTATCACGTATGTATTATGGCTCAACTCGTGCACACAGTAGAAGGAAAGGTAGGTAGGTAGGTAGGTAGGTAGGTAGGTAGGTAAGGTTAGGTTGTTCCTGCCCCTTCCAAGAATTTGCCCATTTTTACGGCAATTACTTGTAAACTGCAAATATCTGCCGTGCGAATGCTATAGGTATAGACAGTGCCCTCTCTATCTTTTACCTCACTTTACCGCAAAGAAACCATGAGCTGGAAATTCTTTCGCATTCCCAACATACCGGGGAATAGTGAGTTAAGAGAAGGACGGGAGCGCAGCACTTTGCTACTTTTCAACAAGAGTGACTTTCGATTTGTTTAACACTGGTATCGTCTTCACTCGCCAGCCTTGCTCCTCGCCACGAAATTTCCTATTTCAGCAACCGGAGACATTGTTTCCCCGCCTTGGATTCCCTTTATCCCAGAACAAATGGGATGTAGGCTTCGGATTCTTCCTCGAGCCTTTGTAAACCGTAAAGAGCCAGCGAGATAACAAATCTCCCCGTGCAGCGTGCATCTTTACAACGTTATACGTCCAACTTAGGAGGCTACGCTTTCTCCGAGAAATTTCAGCACCAGCGTATGCCCGGAGACGGGAAACTTACATTCCTTATGGAACCTGTCATTTCCACGAGACGCTCGAGATCGTTTCTACGACTGCGAATTCTATGCACCCATGGACCGGCGAGAGTGACAAATCGTTGAATCCTCGGTAAACACGAGTTACGAAGTCGGCAATCGCAAATAAACAGTTTCGTTTATCCTCTTTGGCGTCGACCACCTTTTCTCGTCCGATGATACAACCCAGATTTTTCAAACTATCGATCCATTGCACCTTTGCATTGCAACGACTGCATTGTGCAATTGCATGGTGTTGAATCGCTCTTTCGCAAAATGTTGACCCCAGGAAGGAAGTTAATAACCATATTGTGCAATTAGTCCACTCGTTCCGAAGCTAAAATGTTGCATCCACGTTGTACCTACTACCAATTGCCGGATCAGCTGGAATTCTGCATTTTGGAGCAGCTGGATTTCTTAATTCTGGATCAGCCGCAATTCTGGATCTCGAATAATCTGAAATTTTGGATCCCGCGTTAGCTCAAATTCTGGATCCTGGATCAGCTGCAATTCTGGGTGCACTTTTAATTGCAACGACTGCATTGTGCAATTATATAGTGTTGAATCCCTCTTCCGCAAAATGTTGACCCCAGGAAGGAAGTTAATAACCATATTGTGCAATTAGTCCACTCGTTCCGAAGCTAAAATTTTGCATCCACGTTGTACCTACTACCAATTGCCAGATCAGCTGGAATTCTGCATTTCGGAGCAGCTGGATTTCTGCATTCTGGATCAGCCGCAATTCTGGATCTCGAATAATCTGAAATTTTGCATCCCGCGTTAGCTAAAATTCTGGATCCTGGATCAGCTGCAATTCTGGGTGCACTTTTAATTGCAACGACTGCATTGTGCAATTATATAGTGTTGAATCGCTCTTCCGCAAAATGTTGACCCCAGGAAGGAAGTTAATAACCATATTGTGCAATTAGTCCACTCGTTCCGAAGCTAAAATGTTGCATCCACGTTGTATCTACTACCAATTACCAGATCGAGTGGAATTCTGCATTTTAGTGCAACTGCAATTCTGCATTTTGGTGCAGCTGGAGTTTTCACTTCTGGATCAGATGAAATTCTGTAGATTGGACCAACAGAAATTCCGGATTCTGGATCAGTTTCAATTCAAGATCCTAAATAATCTGAAATTCTGGATCCTAAATCAGTTGAAGTTCTGGATTCTAGATTAGCTAAAATTCTGGATCCTGAATCAGTTGAAATTCGAGATCCTGGATCAGCTGGAATTCGTTTTCTCTATCTAGGAACAGCATCTTTCTGGCAATCATTGCTTACACACATTGGCACCGGCGAATCCCCCAAGTTTCCCCATTTTCATAGGAAAGATCGTTGCATTGCGAAAGGATGCAAGAAGTGCATAACTGCGGGAAGGTTTTTGAACGCATTCCTTCACAGATGATATAATGCGCAGAAATGAACACCACAACCCCGTGGCTCTGCCATCTTATGTCATTTACTCTCCGTGTAATTAAATCCCAATTCTGCGAAGCCCAAGGAAAATATGCAAGGCATAGAAGAAAAAAAAATCGTCGCATTCACCGCGAGTTCTTTCCGTGGGGATCGAGAGAAAAACGCGGGAGAGTGCAGTGGTGGTAATTACAGCCACTCTTTTGTCGTCGTAGCTGGCTTCCCTTATCTGCCTTCGAGACTTTGCATAAGTCACTTTCACTCATCACCTTACACACACGAGACTTCTCGAAGAAAAAAAAAAAAAGGTATTATTTCTACGCGTGCATATATACTTTCCGATGTAATGTATGTATTTGGATAAAAGATACGATAGGATTGTGTGCTTGCATACACACTTTCCACCGTTGACTGTTCGAGGAAGTCAGTGACTGCAGCGTATACGACTTATCATCTTCCATCGTTTGTCTAAACAAAAGCATTCACGGGAACTTTTGCAAGAATGGATTTGCACTTTAATAAGTACTTTTCGCTTGACGCAGCCTATTGCGGATTAACAATGGAGATTTGATCCGACGATTTTAACCCGAGTCGTTAATAGCCTTGGTGCTTTTACTGAATCAATTAACGCTCCTTCCCCGCATTTTTCGTTTACCTACTTGTTCGCTTCATTGTTTTCGTTAATTGCTAATTAAGCTAAGTATACCAGCTTGGTCTTGAAATTGACGATTCGGAGTCGAGAGAGAGGCCTTTCTAGCGACGAAAACCCGCTCCGCGAACTCGAACTCGAAGTCCAGCTGCTCCAAAATGCAGAATTCCAGCTGATCCGGCAATTGGTAGTAGGTACAACGTGGATGCAACATTTTAGCTTCGGAACGAGTGGACTAATTGCACAATGTGGTTATTAACTTCCTTCCTGGGGTCAACATTTTGCGGAAGAGCGATTCAACACCATATAATTGCACAATGCAGTCGTTGCAATTAAAGGTGCACCCAGAATTGCGGCTGATCCAGGATCCAGAATTTTAGCTGACGCGGGATCCAAAATTTCAGATTATTCGAGATCCAGAATTGCGGCTGATCCAGAATTCAGAAATCCAGCTACTCCAAAATGCAGAATTCCAGCTGATCTGGCAATTGGTAGTAGATACAACGTGGATGCAACATTTTAGCTTCGGAACGAGTGGACTAATTGCACAATGTGGTTATTAACTTCCTTCCTGGGGTCAACATGTTGCGGAAGAGCGACTCAACACCATATAATTGCACAATGCAGTCGTTGCAATTAAAGGTGCACCCAGAATTGCGGCTGATCCAGGATCCAGAATTTTAGCTGACGCGGGATCCAAAATTTCAGGTTATTCGAAATCCAGAATTGCGGCTGATCCAGAATTCAGAAATCCAGCTGCTCCAAAATGCAGAATTCCAGCTGATCTGGCAATTGGTAGTAGCTACAACGTGGATGCAACATTTTACCTTCGGAATGAGTAGACTGATTGCACAATATGGTTATTAACTTCCTTCCTGGGGTCAACATTTTGCGGAAGAGCGATTCAACGCCATGCAATTGCACAATGCGGTCGTTGCAGTGCAAAGGTGCAATGGATCGATAGTTTGAAAAATCTGGGTTGTATCATCGGACGAGAAAAGGTGGTCGACGACAAAGAGGATAAACGAAACTGTTTATTTGCTATTGTTGACTTCGTAACTCGTGTTTACGGAGGATTCAACGATTTGTCACTCTCGCAGGTGCATGCGTGCATAGAATTTGCAGTTGTAGAATCGATCTCGAGCGTCTCGTGGAAATTACACGTTCTATAAGGAATGTAAGTGGAGTCCGCGGCATAATACTGCGTTATAACTATAAAGCAGAGAAAGAGAGAGAGACAGAGAGAGAGAGTATCGCGATCTTTTCATACCTCTGCGAAAAGTCGCTGCCGCTTAAAGACGACTCTCGCGTTCGCACACGCGTGTATATATTATACGTACACGCATCGCCAATCCTCGTATCGCCTATATAGGAGGTAAAGACACGATAAATCATTGGGAGATAAATATCTTCTTGTGCTTAGCAAACGTGAGGAGCAAAATGAACGACGATCCGTCGGGAGGAATCATACGGAAATATCGCAAAAGAAAGTAACAAAATCATTTAAATTTCATGGATGGAATCATCGCAGCTTAAATGCAAGTGTCCGTTGCACGCTGTAATTATTTCGTGCATATAAGCTGCCGAGATTTACGATCTATGCCTGGCAAATAATTGATTTGTTACAAGAATTCCCAGCGGATCTGACTCCTCGGCAAGTGTGAGAATTGACAATTATCATTCCTAGCCTCGGGCTGCCGGCTTTGACTTCACCCGGTGCTTGGCAAATCGGAATGGGCTCGATGAATTCGCAGGGAAGCGAGAAATCTGGAGCTTTAAGGATTGGGTCAGCGATGGGACTTTCGATGCTGGACGATTAGAAGGAGCTGGACCAACAATGAGGGTCCAGTTGTCCTTTGAAAAATCTTTCTAAAAAGGTTTCTATACGTGGGTTGCTCTGACGGAACAAATTTATACATGAGAAAAATGAAAAAAAAAAAATCAAAATAGTGAAGAAAAAAATTGAAACAGCTATTGCTGCCAATTGATATGGCGCCCACCATGAATTTCTATTAATTCTAATTAAGATTATTACAACTCTAACAATTTTGGCCATTGATTCACCTGGAAATTAACTAATTAGTGCATCAATATTTTTTTTTGGGGGGGGGGGTTGCTAATATTTACCAAGTAAAGGAGGTTCATTTCCAATAAATTCCCTCGATATTTAACTTATCACCATGAAACGACAAATCTTTTAATTTTGACCCATGACAATTTTTTTTTTAAATTTTGATTTTTAAATGGGACCATGGACACATTATCTCAATAATTATTGTCCCAACTTCTCTCTACTGTTCGGGTATATGGTTATGGAGCGAATCGATTTGGCAAATGAGCAGCTCAATTATGAGCAACTACCGGCCATTGGCCAAGGCACCTTCCGGTTCGTGGAGAACTGTCTCCGGAAGAACTACTTCCCACGCTGTTTTATTGACAATTAGCAGCCCGGGTAGTAATCGCCGTCAGACATTATCTATTAAAAGAAATTCCACGCCATTATATTTGTATATATGGGAACGTAACGGAATAATAATCCCGAATGGGCGATAAAATTTCAGCAAGTTACGGCCGCGCGAGCGTGTTCTTATTGTACCTGCACTATCGTAGCCATTTTATGATTGGCTAATCTTATTATTCCGACTTCTTATATAGAAAGCATCAATGCGTGACTTAACATACTTACTCCGTTTGTCCAATAAACCCGTGCAGTTAAGTCCACTTTATCCCGAGAAACGAAATTCCTGATCCCCGGTGCATAAACATATCGACAGTCCTGAGACTTAATGAAACAAACGCGTAATGGTAATCCCATCGTTTTATTCAGTTATTCGCTCGGTCTTTTTCTTCCATTCGGTTTTCTCTTTTATCTCATAATTATTATTCTTTGGATACTATATAGGAATCACGGGTGTTGAGTTCTCGGCTTTCATTACTCGCGAGTTGGTATACTATATACACACAATGAGCACACGAGCGATGGTTACGTTGCCACACACTGCGAAGAAACACCATGGATTGTGCGTATGGATAAATGTGTATGTGTGTGTAGGGATATTAGCATTCCATCGTTGCATCTATCTGATGCCTTTCTTTTTTTTTTCTTTTTTAATTTTTTCATTCATAACGATCTTCACGGTACGAAGTGTCTAATGACTTGAAGACAATTTGGTTCTGCTAAATTTATACGTATGTATCCGCTCCTCGTTCCTTAAAACCCGAGTGATTTACTGGCGGGTGAAATTCCTCGGAATTAAAAATTAATGGAAAATAAATTTGCTGCTGTGGCAAAATGATGCAGTACAAAATTTTCAATTTGGAAAATGAATGGGAAAGAAATTTAACACCATGGAAAATTAGTGGAAAATAAATTTAGTACCATAGAAAATTAATGGAAAATAAATTTGCCGCTGTGGCAAAATGGTGCAATAGAAATTTTCCAATTCAGAAAATAAGTGGTAAATAAATTTGGTACCATGGAAAATTAATGGAAAACAAATTTAGTACCATGGAAAATTAATAGAAAAGAAATTTGCCACCATGGGAAAACGGTGCAATACAAATTTTTCGATTTAGAAAATGAATGGAAAAGAAATTCAACGCCGTGGAAAATTAATAGAAAATAAATTTGCCGCTATGGCAAAATGGCGCAATACAAATTTTCCAATTCAGAAAATGAATGGTAAATAAATTTGGTACCGTGGAAAATTAATGGAAAACAAATTTAGTACCATGGAAAATTAATAGAAAATAAATTTGCCACTATGACAAAATGGTGCGATACAAATTTTCCAATTCAGAAAATGAATGGATAATAAATTTGGTACCATGGAAAATAATGGAAAACAAATTTTCCACCGTGGAAAATTATTGTAGCATAAATTTCTCAAAGAAAAATAAATTGAACCCCATGGAAAATTATTATAATAAACCATACACTTTTTTAATCGCATCCGTCATGCTGAAAAAAATTTCCGCAATTCCTAGAGAAAGAATTGACCAAGACCTGGGCATGGGAAACCATAATTCAGAGGGTCGGATCGAAAACGGTACCAATCAACGTCCCAAAAAGCGAAAGGAATTGATTTCTGGCGGAAGAAACGGTACAATGACGACTATGGGGTTGCGGTACCCTGAGATGAGGCGCTTGAAGCTCGAAATTCCATCAATCGGATCTCTAATGGTTATCAACGAGCGTCCATCTGGGAACAAAAATTTTTCCCTAGGAAATGAATGTACGCTTGAGATGCCGATGTCTGGGCATCGGCTCGTCAAAGATAAGAGGAATCCAATCGGTAATGTCGAAGCTGAATTAGAAGCGAGCGATCGAACGCGAGCGTTCTCTCATTAAAGATTCTTCCAGTCAGCGGTCGGTTGGCCTCCCATTGAAGAAAAAGGCCTGGCTTGCACCTGAATGAAAAAAATAAAATAAAATAAAATAAAATATGACGTAAAGCTGGATATCGGTGCATATGGTGGATATTGAAACGAACGACTGAGTTCTCGGGTTACTAACTATATCTTCCAGCCAGGGGGGGCTTTCCTTCCGCATTCTGAAATTCCTGGCGAGCAACCGATGATTTCTAATGGCCTCTCTCTTTCTCACTCTTTTCTTACACGGTTCCGAGACTTCCCTGCATCTTTTTCCGTTTTTCCTTCCAGTCTTATGGGTATCCTCCTTCCTCCTCGTTTTGCTACATATATTACCGCAGGGTATTTTACCTTACTTCAATTAGCGGATGCAAAAAGAGGTAACCTCTGGAACAAGAAAAAGCGGAAAGCTACAGTATTCGAGAAAAAGGAAATCAGCGAAATTCTCAGTAGAGCAGTTGCCAAGAATGCTTGAATATTATGTGGAAATTTTTTTTTTTGTTTGAAGTGGCTCCCAGTTGACCCAAGTAATTAGGAGGGTATTTTTGGTGCGATAATTAGGTAGCGATTGGACCGATTAGGGAAAGACTCGAAAAAATGAGTATTTTATTTCCCATAGTGGTAAATTTATTTTTTAAATTGAAAAATTCGCATTAGATTAATTTTTAATAATAGAAAATTGATGTTACCCTTATTTTATATAATCCCAAATTTATTTTCCATTGATTTTCTGAATTGAAAAATTTGTATTGCACTACTTTGCCATAATAGAAAATTTATTTTCAATTAATTTTCTCCTGGGGTCAAATTTGTTTTCCATTTATTTTCTAAATTGAATAATTCATATTACATTAATTTCCCATAGTGATAAATTTATTTTTTATAATAGAAATTTTATATTACCCTAATTTTATATAATCCCAAATTTATTTTCCATTTGTTTTCAATTTTGAGAATTCGGTATCGCATAAATTTCCCATGGAAGAACATTTTTACTCCAATATAAATGTATAATCAGATTTTCCAATCCAATCGATCCAATTTCCAATTTTTTGGAAATCCCTGAAATCACAAAATTCCAAGAATTTCCCGGAACTCAGAAATATCGTAAAATAATGATTGCTAAGACATTAATTTTTGGATTACGAGTATGAAGGGACTGAAACGATGCTCGTTCGTTGCCAATGTCTCTGAATTATTAAAATACGATTTTCAAAACGCTCACGTACATCCTACTAATGCTGGAAGCATAGCAATTCGCGCAATGGGTTTACCTGCATCTTAATCGACGTTGCGATTATCGAGTAATCACTTCCAGAATGAGCAATTAATCAATCAACCAATTATTTCCCACTCGAACCTCTGTTTTGCCGGACTAATTAACCGGTTACCGTTTGTTCGTGTTTTTGAACTTCGCCTGGATTGCATATTCCAGGCGACGCTCGTCCAACTTTTGCAGAAATAACAGTCATGGTAATTTCATGGCGACATTTATTTTTCCCATGAAATTCGAGCTTCTTTTTTTATTTGAAAATTTATTAGAATCCATTAATTGCTAATTTTATTGGATGCATTAAATTTTGAAATAAAGGTAATTCAATTATTATAAATTTATATTTAGAGAAAATTCTATGACACTAATTTGTGCCACAAATACTAATTAAATATATAAATATAAAATTATACAAATATATACAAAAATTAAATATTAAATAAAAATCGAATTTTTTCTAATCTGATAAAAAAAGCTTAATTTTTTTAAATTACTTCTCGAGGTTTTAATTAATCACTAGAATTTTAAGATTAATCACTAGTCCTGTGATTTATTATTTCCAGCGAATTATCCCTAAAAAAAGGTCCCCAAAATTACCGGTATTATCTCTCCTTTTTATTTTATAGGAACAAAGCACCTACGTAACAAATTCGTATATAAATATTACATACGTAATAATGACTTACGCGAAGAAATGGAGGAGTTATGTCACTTCTTCATTTAGCGACACGACAGAAATAAAAACGTAACATGGACAGGGAAGTAGGTCTCTCCACTTAACATTTCTTCATGAAACGTTTATGCTAATGTATCCTCATGGAGATTCCAGTATGAAAAATTAGATTTTTTTATTCCCCCTGCAAAATTACCGTCGATTTTACCATGAAAGAAACGGAGGAATGTTGTTTCCATGGAAAAATGCTGTTTTGAATTTTCTTTTTAATTACAAAATTTGCTTGCAATAATTATTGCCTTGCTGCGAAAATCTGTAGTAGTAATTTTTGCAAATGGTTAGAAATTGTCAGAAATTCGGAATGATAATGGAAAATTAATTTTCCATTTTAGGAAACTTATGGGACATTAATTTTCCTTGGGGATAAATTTATTTTCCTTTGACAAATTTCTACTAGGCCACTTTTTCATAGTGGAAAATAATTTTCCATGGCGTCGAATTTATTTTTCTTTTATTTTCTGAATTGAAAAATTTATATCACACTATTTTTCTATGGTAACATATTTATTTTTATTATTATTATTATTATTATTATTATTTTACCATTATATTATTCTGCCATTTATTTTTATTATTATTATTATTATTTTTATTTTAATAATAATAATTTTTTAGGTCTTTTAAAAAAATATATTCTACATAATAAATTAATACACCATATACTAAAAAATTAGTAGTTGCTGTAGAATTATTATAACCACCATAAAATCAATTTCTGTCCGAATTAGCCATTTTTTTGAGGGACAAAAATTTTGTTTTCGGTACCGATGGTAAAATTTGCCAGCAACAAATTCGCAGTCATGGGAAAATCTTCACGTGGGTCTTCTCTAACAGTAAACTTTACTGTTTCGGTTTCTCCGAGTACATTTACGTGCTTATCGGGTCCAAGGATGTCAAGAATGGTACTTATGACATACCAGATGAGTTAAAATTATATATAAGCGAAGCATCTGGGTCGGATACGTTTCATACCGATCGCCAGGAATCGAAAGGACGTTTTTCCCATTTTCGGTACCTCGACTTTACGTCCCTTTGATTCCCGGCTCTCGACAAATACACACACACACACACACTTGATATAAACGGACACTCGATTCTTCAAGCTGCACATTATGCTTCTTGTAAATGCAGCAGAGAGTGCAGCGATGCAACGAATGGCACACCCAGGACGGGGAATACACCTGCGAATAGCTCAAAATTTGGTACACGCGCTCGCACACACATACGAATTGGGCTGTGCATGAGTGTCGTAAAGCGTAAAATTGAAAATTCGTCGGCCTTTATTTTCGCGCAATTTTTATTGCGGAGTAAAAAAAAACTTTCTCTCCTTTTACGCTTATTGTTAGATTTCTCGCAACTCCGTAAAGCGTAATTAAAAATGATTATCGGTTTCTTTGGAACACAGGAGCCGACTTGAAAATTTTTGTCAGATTTTTTTTATATCCACGGGTGGCCAAAAATGGAAAAGAATTCAAGGAAAATCTTAGGTCTCCTATAATAGGTATCAATTAACGGACAGTTTTCTACGTTGTGCAATGGAAACGGTTGTGGAATTGGGTCTTCTGATTTTATGTTATTATAAATACGTACCTGAAATTGCATAGGTTCTAAAATTCAAGTTTGAATAAATTCGAAAGGTTGCAAATTCTTGGATAGAATTCAGAATGATAATGAGAAATTGAATTTCTATATTGAAAAATTCATGGTAGGAATATTAATTTTCCATGGGGACAAATTTATTTTCTTTTGGCAAATTTATTTTACATTAATTTTCTATTTTGGAAAATTTACATTCCATTTATTTTCTGAATCGAAAAATTTGTGTTGCACTGTTTTGCCATAGTAGCAAATTTATTTTCTATTAATTTTCCATAGTGCCAAATTTATTTTCTATTTATTTCCCATTTTGAAAATTCGGTATTAAATAAATTTCCCATAGAAGAAAATACATTCTGCAATATAAATGTATCACTAGATTTTCTAAAATTCTTCAATTTTCTAGGAAATTTCTAAAATCTGCAATTCATAAAAAAACAAACTGCATAATTTTTAGCGTCAAGGAATGGCTCGGTGGAATTTCGATTTTTTCGAGATCGGCTTTTCGGAATTGGGACAAGATGTTCCCGGAACATCGCCATCATCTACAAAGAAAAAAAGTGCGAAACCCCTTTCTTCGTAAACCCAAATTTACGAAATCATCTCCAATTTCTCTCGCTTGAACTCGCAAATAAGGTCGTTACGGGTCTCCTTCTTGCATCCGTATAAGTAAACTCCGCGGCGTTTTACGACGACTCGACCGTTGCCCACCCGATGATCAATTTCATAAAGAGGAATTCACGGGGGAACCCGTGAAGCTGCAATCGCCGGTCCAGCGACGGATGGCTTCTACGTTTTATGTCACAGATAAGACGCGACATTGACCTTAAACTCTTCATTCGCGTCCGTTTCGTAGCTTTGGGTCACTAGAAAGCAAACGAGCGCTCTCGGTGTGTTTATATTGCAAAAATCATGGCACACTTTCACAATTACATACCAGACAACTAGAAATACGACGGAGCGCTTGGTACAGCCACTCGTCTCAGCCGCACACCTTCGTCTCCGTGTTGCATCCAACAACGTGACACCTTTATCGCGATGTCTAATCACCGCTTTTGTCGAATCCACCTTGGGAATCCACCTTTTCGATTCCAGGGTATTACCCATTTGCGATTTTGCGCGGAACCGATTGACCCATCTTGCCGGTGCTGACGTTGCCCGTCTCGTTTGCCGATTTTCCGCTCCGGTTGGTCCGCAAATGGGTCCTCGCTGGAATCAACAGTTGGTCCCAGGGGAACAAATAAAATATAGGCGTGAATTATTTTCCCCATTTTCAAAAATAGAAAGGGGTGGATTTTTGTCTGCCACCCACTTGTGTTTCGTCGTTTATCTCGAAATTCCCCCATTTTTGAAAAAAAAACGAAAAAATCGAGGTCAAAGGTGATGTTCGTTTTGGACCAAATGGAATCTGTAGATTTTTGGAAAATAATTATTTTTTTTAGGTTCCCTTGGGGCATGGGAAGAAACTTGACCCGGATGCAACGCGAATACCGGCTTCTAATTCCATGGGGTTTTTTTATGGGGACACAGGAGGAGCTAACTCGAAAATAAATTGACACGTATTTCGACGTTTATCTCGAAATCTCCCAATTTTCAAAAAAATCAAGGTCAAAATTAGTTTTGGACCAAATGGAATCTGTAGAACTTTGAAAAAAAAATTAATTTTGTTAGGTTCCCTTGGGGCATGGGAAAAAACCTGATCCGGATGCAACGCGAATAATACCGAGATTTAATAGCATGGGGTTTTTTTTATTTTATGGGGACACGGAGGGAGCTGACAATAAAAAAAATTCCCCAAGAAGGTACATATTTTTATCAGCGCAGTAAGGGAATCCGATAATTTCTGCCTGATACGACCTAATGATAATGAAATTAAGCCGATTGAATGGGACGACTTGGCGCGATACGAAGCCTAGAATGTCTCATATAAGCGGTAATGGTGTTGTCTGACGCTGCCGAGTCTTCACGGTCCCTAACATCGGGGTAAATCGTTTCGATGCGCATCCTCCCGTATCCTTCTTCTTGTCGCCATTATCGTCGTTTCAAAAGGAAGACGAGATCTTTAATTTAACTTTATGAAAATTAAAGCTTCTTTCAGTCCTTCGTCCCTTCATTCATTCATTCATTCTTATATACAATCTTATTTTAGAAATTTTTTTGTATCTTTTACCATTTTTTATGCAATTTTCTCTAACGAAATTCTCATTTTTTATATTTTCTAAAGAAATTGTTCTATTTTAGTTTTTTATGTAGTTTTATTTTTTTTTAATATTTGAGTAAAAATATTCTAATATTCTACTTTTCTAAAAAAAATTTCTCACTTTAGAAATTTTCTTGCGTCTTCCCATTTTTTGTGCAATTTTCTCTAACGAAATTCTCATTTTTTATATTTTCTAAAGAAATGTTTCTATTTTAGTTTTTTTTTTTGTAGTTTTATTTTTTTTTTGTAAGGAATTTTCAGTAAAGAAATTCTAATGTTCTATTTTTCTAAAACAATTCTCTCATTTTAGAAATTTTCTTGTGTCATTTACCATTTTTGATGCAATTTTCTGTAAGGAAATTCCGATTTTTTTATATCTCGAAAGACATTTTATTTTTTTTTGTAAGGAATTTTTAGTATAGAAATTCTAAAATTCTATTTCTCTAAAAAAATTCTCTTATTTTAAAAATTTTCTTGTATTTTTTACCATTTTTCATGCAATTTTTTTCAAAATAAATTCCCATATTTTCTTATTCTAAAGAAATGTTCACATTAAAAAAAAAAGTTTTTTCGCACATTTTATTATTTTCATTTGCAATTTCCGCCACCACAAATGAATAAATTATTTTCTGAACAAATTTTTTTATTTTCTATAAAATTGCGAATCGAGTTCAAGGCAGAACCAATGGACAAATCGAAAAAATCTAATTAGCGATGGCGTAACTGATTTTTCCTGGCTAATCGGTGCATATTAATGGGGAATCGAATTCTCGACCTTCTTTCTTTCGGCTTCAATGAAGAAGGTAAGAAGAAGGTCTTTTACCCGTTGAAGCGATAGAAGGAGTAAAAGAGAGACGTAGAAAGAAATCTGGCGTCTTTCGTAAGACTACCGCTTAGACGTTTATTTTAATATCCACGCCGGGGACAAACGCAAAAGATTAGTTAAGCTAAGTCATATTTGCTTGCAGCTGTAGGAAGATGCTAATTAACGTTAATAGATGTCTTGCAAACATAGGTGAGGCTTTAAAAGGATGCTGTATAATATAAGGATATTGACGTCCAGGAACATCCTTTCCTTTAATTGTAGGAAAAGTGGTATTTGCACTTTTTAGCATTTACAATGCGGACTACAAGTGCCCGGAAATGCAAAACTGTGAAATTAGAATTAATTAAGGATCAGGATTTCACAGCTTTGCTCGTTTAAACTTTTAGTGTTACATAATTAGACGATAGCCGAGAATCGGAAACACGGAGAATAAGAGAGAGACTTTGATCTTGGTCTAATAATTGACCGTTACAAATATCCACGTTTTTCAAGAATTTTCGAAAAATTCGAAATCTGCAATTTTTTTTCTTAGAAAAAATTCAAGTTGAATAAAAATGTTGGGTCTGTGAAAATATGGAACTTGCCAATTTTTAAAAACAAAATCTCAAAATCAAGCTTGGACGCATGTTACAATTACAATTTTTATAAATGTTTCTGTCATTGATTAGTAATTGAAGTTGATTTTAAAAAGGTGCTACTTTTAAAAATTGGATAGAAATTTTTTTCTGTTTTGAAAATTTATACTGTTTGAGGTAATTTTTATAGAATCTTATAATTCACTAGCATTTGGATGGAGGTTTCAAATTTTGAAAAAAAAAATAAAAACTAAAATGAAATTTTTTACCATTATTTCTAGTGAAATTTAAGGATTGCCAAAATTGAAATGAGGATAGTGGGGTTTTAAAAAATATTTTTGAATTGGAGAATTTATATCCTCAAGAATAATTATTGATAAAAAATGTAAAATTAAGAGAACAACGAATTAAAAAATTCCAAACTATCGAATAGGTAAAATAAAAATAAATGAAAGTTTCACATTTTTTGAAAATGTGTAAATTTTTAAATGACAGTTTCACATTTTAAAAAAATTAAACTAATGATTTATACTTTTAGAAAAAATTCAGTAAAAATTCTATTCCCTTTCAAAATTTTTGTTAATTGAAAGATTTCTTTGGAAACCGGAAATTCGTAGAATGTAAAATTAAATTTTCCAATAATATTGGGTTGGCAACTGAGTAATTGCCGATTTTTCAATGCAAATGAATGACAAAACCCGCAATTACTTAGTTGCCAACCCAATAATAATAATTAAATCCGGAATCATCCAAAAAAAAATTTATAGGAGCCCACTTTTGACCTAAAACATTACAATAAAAATTATAATAATTTAGTTTTATTATAATAAGTCTTGAGTCACACTGTGGATTCCTTTACACTGGAATTCTTAATTTCTCTTGAAGAAAAAAAGACTATGCGCGGCAAGGACTCGCCATATAATTGACACCCGGGTGTTTAAGAATAATAATGCACGTTTTTTGCTACTTAAGAAAGGTATTCCTCGGGAATACAACGTTGTTCGGTGGCAAACAATAAGACATTATTTTGGACAATGCGAGAGTTTCATTTCAATAGAGCAATCTTTCATGAAATCCCAAGCCTTTGTTCTGCTTCCACATGCTATGGAGGAATAAATGGTATTTCTATTTTTGTGCCAAAGCGATTCTTCCGTACGTGACCCAGTAAAGAAACCCATGACTTCCTCCTCTATTTGCTCAAAAGAAACGATCGCTCAAAAGGCTGCAGATCTACACAAAAAAAAACCTCTGGAATGCCAAATACCATCGATATCTCTTTACACAGGTGTCTTGGAAATTCCACTATTCGATCCGTTCTCTTTCATCATTCGTCATAATCTTGGCTTGTAATTAAAGAAACCCATAATCTCACTTGTCAGCGAAGGTATGGGGTCACTATTGACACGTGGCTTTGCTTTTGTCATCAAATTTAGGTTTCACTTGTTTTTTTTTTCTTTATTTTAAATGGAACAACTTTCCCCTTTTTTTTACAAAGAAAATAAAAGTAAGCAGTAATTTTGTAATTTTCCATTTTTCTTATTTTGTAAAATTATTTTTTGTGAATTATTACTACCGTAATTTTTCTTTTGTAAAAAAAGGAAGGTTATTAAATCCTCGATTTTGCTATATTAAAAAAATTCTAGCAAAATTGTATCGTTGGTTTCAAAAAATATAAGATATAATTTTAAAAATATGTAATCTTGGACAGAAATTATAGAAACTCTCATTTGATATTATTTAAAATCCAGGAATCTCTACTTTTTATTTGATACGTTTCAAATTTCTATTAAAAGTCGATATAAATTCCTGAAATTGAAAATATTTTCCAAAATCATTTCTCCCTTTCTTCATTCGGATCTGGAAAATTTATAAATTTGAATAGAAAATCAGTAGATTTCATTTTCCATTTTTTTTTTTTTTTTCAACATTTGTTACCTCCACCTTTTACAAATTTCCGAAAAAAAATTACTCCATAAATTACCAATTTTCAAAGCAGAAAAAATCCTATCCAATTTTTCTCAATTAATATCGATTAATTGCATATGATTATTCCAAAGGAAATTGAATTAGCGATTTTAAAATTTTACAAATTCCTAATTTTTTTAACAGTACCAATAACTTTTAAATCACAGTTTAAAAAAAAATAACTAAAAATCTGATCCATTTATTATCAAGAAAAATAATTTTTCGCGTTGGTGGACAATTTTAATTTCGACACGTGGCACACTAAAAATTATGCAAATGATTATTACGTCCCCTAAAAATTACAATAATAATTCTTCCACCTGGATTACGTCAGAATCTGTTACGACTTCGATCCGAAAGTCGTAGAAAACGACTAAAAAAATAAATAAATAAATAAATAAATGTAAATACGCATTTCTGTGCGGCAACTGCTAGCAAATCCTTGTGTGAAATTCCAATGACGATTTACGAGTGTATTAATTAGAATTGTTGCAACAATTGATCAGCCAAGCATTGCATATCTCGGGCTGCAAAAAAAGGGAAAGGAAGCGGGAGGGATCCAGGGAATCGCATACAGGGGAAACATTCGCCGCAATCCCGAGGAAAATGATTATCTAATTAAAGCAATATCCACTATCCTATTTTTTGCTCGTCTTCCTTGACTTTCTTTGGCATTGCAATAATATCTAACCGGAGGAACTTAACGACCTGAACGTAATATTCCGTCTGAAGAACGCGAGTAGGAATGAGGAAATGCTTTAGGGCCGTTAACTTATTTCGTTCTCGGCGATACCGCAGGATCTTCGCTTCAACTTCTCGCTCCCAGCTTCCAGAACAATTCCTCTTATTTGTTAAAAAAAAAATCTCGTTCGTTGTTTTTTTTTTCTTTATTTCGCGGAAATTGGGTCCAACGATTACGAATTTTCGTTACAAATTTGGGAAATTCCCATTCCCGGTGACAACTTTTGCAAATTTCTGACAATGAGTAGAATTTGGACTCCGGAACGATTCCGATCTTTTTTTTTTTTTCAAAACTCAATATTTTTTTCTTTCATTTTCAGAAATTTGGGACTCGACGGTTTCGTATTTTCGCTAAAAATTCGGGAAATTTGCAATTTCAGTGGTTAGTTTTGAAAATTGCTGCGTAGAATTTGGATTCCATCTTACTTGAATTTCTTTCTTCTTTTTTTACTTACACAAATTAGGAAAATTTTGGGCTTGGCCATTACGTATTTTCGCTAAAAATTTAGGAAATTTTCAATTCGTGTGGCAATTTTCAAAAATTGTTACCCCAACACAGGAATTTTCGCTCCTAGATTCCAGAAAAATTTCTATCATTTTAAAAAAAAAATCGTTTTGCTTTTGTCGAAAAAATTATAGAAATTTTTGGCCCAAAACTTCCATATTTTTGTTAAAAATTCCGAGTGGCACTTTTTAAAAATTTTCTGAGTCAAATTTGACTTCCACCCGATGGAAGTTACCCCTACATGGGAATTTTCGTTCCCAGCATTCAGAACAACTTCTCTCATTTTTTAAAAAGAATCTAATTGTTTTCTTTTTTTTCTTTCTTTCGCAAAAATTCGGAAAATTTCGGTCCCAACAATTCCATATTTTCGCTAAAAAATTCGAAATGGCAATTTTTCAAAGTTGATGATCAAAATTTCGCTTCCACGCGATGGAAATCATCCCGACATGGGCATTTTCGCTCCCAGCATCCAGAACAATTTCTCTCATTTTTTAAAAAGAATCTAATTGTTTTCTTTTTTTTCTTTCTTTCGCAAAAACTCGGGAAATTTCGGTCCCAACAATTCCATATTTTCGCTAAAAATTCGAGATGGCAATTTTTCAAAGTTGATGATCAAAATTTCGCTTCCACGCGATGAAAGTCATCCCGACATGGGAATTTTCGTTCCCAGCATCCAGAACAATTTCTCTCATTTTTTAAAAAGAATCTAATTGTTTTCCTTTTTTTTCTTTCTTTCGCAAAAATTCGGGAAATTTCGGCCCCAACAATTCCATATTTTCGCTAAAAAATTCGAAATGGCAATTTTTCAAAGTTGATGATTAAAATTTGGCTTCCACACCATAGAAGTCACCCCCACATGGGAATTTTCGCTGCCAGCGATGCAAAAGTCCCGACCAATTCAATTCCCGCCGGCTTCTTATCTGCCGGGTGTAAATCCAAGTGCAGTTGCAGTTATCGTAAAGCAGAACCTTAACTTTTCATCGGCAGTCGCGGTATTGCTGAAATTACCCGGATTCGCGTTAACGTCGATTTCCTTTTTTACCTTGAACCTCACCTCGGGATGGAAGAGAGCGTCGAGCGCGGAACATATGTTTGCAATAACAATAAGTACACGCATGAACTTGAAATAACATTAAAGTAACTTTGGAGCTGGAGGAAGTTATGTCCGTTATGATGATTATCGTGCGTCGGGCGAGACCATGGAATGGAGTTATGTCTTCACATTATTACATTATACTACTCCGCGCACTATCATGATACTTATCGTTGTCACCCTCTTATCTCGCATCTGTATGCCTATTAAGCTCACCTTTCACGCCGGAGACTCGGGTTTCTCTCTCCTTCTTCCCTTATTTTTTTATTTATTTATTTATTTATTTATTTTTTTTTTTTCGTCCCTCGGTTGATCTTTAAGGATTTGTCACCGTCGTGTCAATTGGCACCTTTCAAGTGCCCACTTTGCATCGGTTCTTTTTTTTCTTCGCCGATGTCCTGGACGAAAAAAAAAAGGACGCGACACGTATTTATATTTATGGCCACACTTGTCGTTAAATACTGATAACTTAATGGGGTTGTGGAGGGAAGGAAAAAGGGATGCCTGGAAACAGAAGGTCTCAAGTGGCATATTATTGCAATATTTATCCTGCAACAGAAAATGGCAAGGTGTCCGTAGTTGATTATTTTTGTAAATTATAAAAAAAACATTAAATATTTTTTGTGTAGTTTACAAAAAACTAAATATAGTATATATATAAAACTATACATATGTGGTATATTGAAAATTTCTAGATTTAATGGAAGAGTTCCCCTGATATTTTGAAATTTGGAAAAAGAAATTTGCATTTAGTGGATTTTGTTATATATTTTATTTTAAAATAGAATAAATTTATAACATTCCACTATTTTCTTAAAAAAATATAATATTCCTATGGTTTTTTCTAGAATTTACAAAAAAATTCTTTATAGACTAATTTTTTCGGAGAGACATTACTACTACTACTACTACTACTAATAATAATAATAATTATTATTTTCACTTGTAAATAATTAAAATTTTGCATATAACAAATATTCTATAATAATAATAATGATAATTATTATTATTATAGAAATAAAATAGAATGAAATTACAAAATCTTTTCCAATATTTGTTATATGCAAAATTTTAATTATTTTCTAAAAAAAATAATAAAATAATAATATAATGATAATAATAATAATAATAATAATAATAATAATAATAATAATAATAATAATAATATTTCTATGGCTTTCTCTAGAATTTACAAAAAAATTCTTTAGAAAACTGATTTTTTCCGAGAGACATTCTATGCCCGAGGGTAAAAATCTCACAAAAATGCCTGTGAAAGTGAAAATAAAACACTCGAACGTCAAATCGACGGACAAAAGCTAACAGTCAATCCTCGATGGAGAATTCTCAGACTCTCTACTCTCCCGAGTTTCTTAAAACCCCATAAAACCAACAGACATCCCATAACGATACTAGCGCCTCTATTCTTCACACGCGACAACGATAATGATTTCGAGGAGTTATGCGTAAATATTAATACACACACACACACGGTAAATGGTGGTAAACACGCGAAATCCACGGTTTCTATTTGACTTTCGAGACCAACGAAAAAAAAAAAAAAAGAAACGGGCAAAGGAGTTTCGAAATCTAATTTACAGATCAGTCCACACCTAATATCTTCCTGAAAAGCGTGTCATTTATCAACGAGCATTGCTTTAATGGCGTAAGAGAATTTGCGTAGGTATCGAGAAATTGCGTGGGTTATTTACTACTACGTATTCCATCTTTATACCATTCCTTATGGGAGTTGCAGCCTTGCTACCTACATGCACGCTGCCGTTGCACCTTTTCTTTTGCCCTGCACTTTTGTTTTTTTTTTTTTTTTTTGTTTTTCTTCCAATACATCCTTGCACGCACACATCCACGGCAAATGAATACGTATTACCGTGCACTTACGCGCACTACGTACGTCCCGTGTTATGCAATAAACACGTTTAGCAGTTTTCACCGTGAACTTTGCAAAGCGAGGAAAAATCGACGCGCGAGTGTAGGATTCTCACCCATACCTGGTACGAAAGTACGATTTTGTCGGTGGCTTTCCATTGAATTACCAAAAAAAAGAACAAAAAAAAAACGAAGGAATAATTGGAATCATGAAATTTTTCGAAAAAAAAAATTAAAATAATAATAAATATAAATATTCTGGGGAGGTAAAATAAGGGAATCGGAAGGAAATTCGATTGAAGAGGGGGGCAATGAGGGGATTAAATCGAATTTTATTGCAAACTATTGCATTTAAATATTATTTTACGTGCCTATAATTTATTTGTAAAAAAATTCATTTTAATTTTTCGTTTTTTTTTTGGATACTAATTATTATTAATAATTTTTACGAATAAAATCGTGAGGGAACTTGGATTGTTTTCGAAATTTTTCTTGCAACTTTTATTACCTTTAGCAAAATTCTAGCAAAACCCTAGCAAAACCCCAGCAAAACCCCAGCAAAACCCTAGCAAAACGGAGGAATAATTGGAATCATGAAAATTGTTGGTAAAAAAAAACAATAATAATAAACATAAATATTCTGGGGACGTGAAATAAGGGAATCGTTTGTTATTATTTTTTATTTCAAATTTGTTCTTCTTTATTTGCAAATATTATTTTTCATTCGATAATTTTTTAAAATCTAGTAGAAAAAAAATATTAGGGAATTTAACTCTTATGTAAACATATAATAATAACAACAACCACAATAACAATAGTAATAATAATAATAATAATAATAATAGCAATGCAACAGCAACAGCAACAGCAATATTTGTCTGTGAGAGAAATTTTCCGAAAATTCCATGGAAAGTGAAAATACGACAATAGACATGCCTCTGTAGGATTTTCCGCGCCTTTATGGGGTTTTCGCATAAAATTCACAAGCACACACACACACACACACACATAAAACATATGTTGGAGATACGAGTGACTGATAAAACGACCTTCTAAATTCGCCTACGTAATAGCATTAAATTGTGTGTAAAAGCCCGAAGAAACAATAAAAAAGAAAAAAATAAGAACAAGTTTGCAACGATCATGGGGAGAATTATTCCCACTGTCCATTGCAAACAATCGGACCACAACTGTATATATTATAAATTATACTATAGTATTTGCCGCATAAAGAGAGAGAAAGAGAGAGAGAGAGAGAAAGAAGCAACGACGGTAGTGGTAGTAATAGTAATAGTAGTGGTATTCGACCTTTAATAATAATTTTTATAATAATATCATCCGCGTGTACGGTGCAACAATAACACATAGGAATTATGAGAACAAACGTTACTCATTCGTTTAATAACAATCTCCAGGCTCAGAGGCAAGAAGGCGTTCGGCTCTTTCAGATGAAATACAAATTACTCGAGCCGTAATACCATTGTTCTCCTGGAAAATGAATATCTATTTGAGTTTAGCTTTGATACGGCGATGCAATAAATTGTTTAAATCATATTGTTTCTCCTTTACGGAAACCGAGCGGAGTAATTGGGTTTACAGTTGGAATTTACTGTTCCTCCACGGCCGGGGTATAATATTATTAGAGCGAATGTTACATATCCAGGAATTATCCTGCTTGGATGCGTTTCCTCTAAAATTTATATCCTCGCAGTTCCGAAATAATTCATGGACCCTTTCAATTCTCTCGTTTCAAATTTTTCTCCAACGAATTTCAATATTTCAAAATATTTCAATTCCTCGATAATTGGTATTAATTTGTGGCCGTGGTTTTATAATTAAGGCAGTGATTTTTTTTTTTTTTTTTTCAAATTTAAGGTGGTATTTATTTAAAGAGGAAAAATTGGAAAAGTGGAATAAAGAGGAAAAATTTGTGCGTGGAAGGTTTGTGGAGAAAATTAATACTAATAATAAATTGGTACTAATAAATTGGTACTAATAAAAAATGTTTGTCGCTGTGGTTTTATAATTAAGGCAGTGATTATTTATTCCCTAGGAGGTAATATCAATTCATCACTGTTTTTCCAAAATTTAAGGTGGTATTTATTTATTGCTGAAAAATAATATCAATTTATTTCAATTCCAGAGATTTTTGTGGAATTTTTAATATTTCTTTTCTTAACGAATTTTTTCTGAATTTGGGTTTGACAAATTTTATAAAGGAAAAATATTTAGATTTTTCTGCCATTTGTTAAAGTTTTTCAATAATAATGATAGCAATATACTTTATGACCACCCTAACGTTCTTTAAAAATTTATGTACGTTTTCAGGCAATTTTTAGTTGAAATTGATAAGAAAAAAATTAACTTAATTAGTTAAATAATATTAAACGTAACTAGGATTAGATTCTAAAAATAGATTGATGCCATATTAAATAACAATGATTATTCAAACAATTATATAAAAGTACTAAAATAATATTTTAATAAATCCAATGATATTCTTTTATCATAATAACATTTTAGTAAAAATGATACACGTTCAATTAATTTCTAAATTTATAGTAAATATCTAGTGGAGTCAAGCTTTAGTTAAAATTACCAGAAATTTGTTCCACCCCATCCATAAAAATTCCAAACCGTGACCCAAAATCCCTATTTCCGAGAGTCCCGGGGGGAGGAGTCATCGATTATATTTCAATAATTTTACTATAATAAAATTACATAAAATAATAATATTTCAATCAAGATTCTAGACATTTCATTAATTTCTGAATTTAAATTCCCAGTGGAGTCCAAGTAATTTCTTCCAAGAATTTTTATATCGTTACTATATTCTAAATTTTATATCCAGGACTTCGTTAAAATTACTAGATTTAAATTTTATATTTTACTAGATTTTTATTTTAAAAATTACTAAATTTTTAGATTTTATTACTAGATTTTTTTTTGCCCCTTATCCATAAAAATCCCAAACGATGACCCAAAATCGCTATTTCTGACAGTCCCGGGGGGGGGGGGGGGGGGGTCGCCGATCGGAAGGTCCCAACAACAGGGGACTTCTCGATCGAGTGGAATCTGGTCCAGGGAACTTTTGACCCCAGCACGTGCATGTGAAACGCAATGAGTCGCACTTGTCTCGATGCGATGTGGCAAAGGTACATGCCTTTTCGAGCATTTCTTTTTCTCCGTCTGACCGGTGACTTTCTACTTCCGGTGATACGTCTCCCGGGCCAGCGTGAATGCCTACTTTCGATTGGCACAACATGTGGATTTTTCGGGGACTCGCGTGTACCAAATGAACAATTTTCAGGTCGACGTACAACCTCGGGGCTTTTTTTTAGGAGTGGTGCTGCATAACGAACGAGAGACGTCTTCTCCTTCGTTCCATTCTACGACTCTCACCAATCCGATCGTGCCTCTCGGTACGTACACGCATACGTAGCATCACTTCTTCAAACATGACTCTCTCAAAAGACTTTCTTTTTCGCACGACCTGAATTTTTTTCACATCCACCAACTTTTGTTGGTAATACCTTCCTTTTTTTTCTTCTTCTTCTTCCTCTTCATCGCGTAGCTCCTTTCGAGTCCTTTTCTCGATCCGAAACGAGAGAAGGCCCCCCGAGGACCCATTTTTTATCGACCAAAGGCGGAATCTCGAAGAAAATGGAATTTTCTGGAAAAAACCCCCGGATCGATTTTCCAGATCGCGGCATTCGATTTTGAAGCAAAGAAAGCGAATTCTCGAAGAAAATGGAATTTTTGGAAAAAATAAATCGGAATTTTTCGGGGCAAAAATCATTCAAAAGGCCCAGATCAATTTGTCAAGTCGCGGCATTCGTTTTTAAAGACCCCAAAATCATAAGTTTGGGTCCATATTTTGACCTACCCCCCAGAATGGGGAAAAATAAAATTTCCTAAACCAGAATTCCTCACTTCAAAATGAGAAAAAGCGAATTCTCGAAGAAAATGGAATTTTTTGAAAAAGGAAATCGGAATTTTTCGGGCCAAAAATCATCCAAAAGGCCCAGATTAATTTGTCAAGTCGCGGCATTCGTTTTTAAAGGCCTCAAAATCATCAGTTTGGGTCCATATTTGGGCCTACCTCGTAGAATGGGCAAAAATAAAATGTCCTAACCCAGAATTTTTCACTTTAAAATGAGACAATGCGAAATCTCAAAGAAAATGGAATTTTTTTGGAAAAAAAATCGAAATTTTTCGGGCCAAAAATCATCCAAAAGGCCCAGATTCGTTTTTCAAATCGTGGCATTAAGTTTTGAAGGTCCCAAAATCATCACATTGGGCCCATATTTCGTCATATTTGGCCCATCCTCTACAATCGACAGAATTGAAGTGTCTTAAAAATCAGCTTTGACGATCTGGTTGTTGTTGTTGTTGTTGTTGTTGCTGTCGCTGTAAAAAGTGCATTTTTTTTATTCACATTTTCATTTGAAAAAACAAATTTTTCATTCGACGGGACACACATTTCCAAAAATTCACATTCTTTCAAAATTTCGAAAAATTGGCTTTGACGATATTGTTATTGCTGATGTTGTTGTTGTTGTTGTTGCTGTTGTTGTTGCTGCTGTTGCTGTTGCTCTTGTTGTTGTTGTTGTTGCTGTTGTTGCTGTTGTTGCTGTTGCTGCTGTTGTTGCTGTTGCTGTTGCTGTTGCTGTTGCTGTTGCTGTTGCTGTTGCTGTTGCTGTTGTTGTTGTTGTTGTTGTTGCTGCTGCTGTTGCTCTTGTTGTTGTTGTTGTTGCTGTTGCTGTTGTTGCTGTTGTTGTTGCTGTTGTTGCTCTTGTTGTTGCTGTTGCTGTTGTTGTTGCTGTTGTTGTTGCTGTTGCTGTTGCTGTTGCTGTTGTTGATGTACGTTATTTTGATTAGCAGGAAATGAAGTAGAAAAAATCCGTCGAGTCGTCAGCTGAGTTGAGTCTTAGACGCGAGTTGAAAGTACCTCGGGAACTGTACGCTTTGATAATTACGTGACAGATTATAGCAGAAGATAGAGGTGCCCACGTAGACAATAGCGAGAGGACACGGAGATTTTCCCACATGATTTCGGAGGCTGAAGGATGGAGGAGGCGGAACAGAGGAAGAAACCTTTACTCACATTCTTCTTTGGGACAATCTCTTGGTTCCATGTATGAACGGTAACTCCTTCGTTTTACGATTAGTCCCGCTGGTAGATTCCATCTTTCAAATGGGAAAGTGAAAAAAAAGTGAGCAGGGAATCACCGACAGCGCCACCTAACGTTCATGAAAAAAAAAAAAGATCAATTCGAGGGTAATTAAAAAATGCCGCTTTCAGATTTGAGATATTATTTTCCAGGTATTTTCTTTGCAAGAAAATGAAAAAAAAAAATATTCGTAAAAGGAAGGAATAAAAAGGAAAATTTTTGCGTGGAAAGTTTGAGGAGGAAATTAATACTAATAAATTGGTACTAATGAAAAATTACTAATTTCTAGATATTTTCTTTCAAAAAAAGTGGAAAATAAATATTCGTAAAAGGAAAGAGTGAAAAGGAAAAATTTTGTGTGGAAGGTTTGAGGAGAAAATGAATACTAATAATAAATTAGTACTAATAAATTGGTAGTAATGAAAAATGAGTATTTTCTAGGTATTTTCTTTGCAAGAAAATGGAAAAAAATATTCGTAAAAGGAAGGAATAAAAAGGGAAATTTTTGCGTGGAAAGTTTGAGGAGGAAATTAATACTAATAAATTGGTACTGATGAAAAATTACTAATTTCTAGATATTTTCTTTCAAAAAAAGTGGAAAATAAATATTCGTAAAAGGAAAGAATAAAAAGGAAAAATTTTGTGTGGAAGGTTTGAGGAGAAAATTAATACTAATAATAAATTAGTACTAATAAATTGGTAGTAATGAAAAATGAATATTTTCTAAGTATTTTCTTTGCAAAAAAATGGACAAAAAATATCCTTAAAAGGAAGGAATAAAAAGGAAAATTGTTGTATGAAGAGTTTGAAGAGAAAATTAATACTAATAATCAATTAGTACCAATAAATCGATACTAATAAAAAACGAAGGATATATATTTCCACATTTTTCCAAAAAAAAAATATCGAAAAATGGCAAATGAAGGCTAGAATTTAATTGAAAATACACAAATCTGCTATTTCCTCCGAATTGAATTCCTCTCGAATCGTTAGGTGGCGCTATCGGTAATTCAAATTCCATTTTGCAAAGGTGGCATGTCTCCTCGTCCGGGAAAAATGCGGATTTAATCGTGAATTCATGGCGAAGTGCGAAATTTCTTTGGATCGTGGCGGGATCCCTGCGTGTAAGCTGCTGCTGCTCCTGCTGCTGCTGCTGCTGTTGTCGCTGTTGCTAGGAAAAATGCGATTTTTCGCCGAGACGAAATAAGCCTTCTTAAAGTTAGCAGGCTTGAAGTTGAGCAGCCTATGAAGTTAAATTAAAGAATCCCAAAGGTATCCGAAGGATTTCAGCGTCAATTAAGTAAGAGTTGTGAGACAGCTCACTGACTTATACTATGGCACAATCTGCATTTATTCCACCTTTGCCTCGCATACTTGTTGGTTTGTCCTTCACATAAACATATCAAATGTTCTCTCTTTTTTTTGGTTTTTATAAAAAAAAAAAAGCCGGGTGATTTAATGAATCGATGATATATTTTCAAACGCGTGTTTATATGTATATATATATATATACACTATGTATATGTATATACTATATTTATATAAACATGGATCCGTGAACATACGGGCAGGTATGAGTATGTAGATCGTACCTTTTCCGTTGAAATCTGTCTTCCCAGAGAAATATCTAACGAGATTAAGAAATATAAAAAGAAAAATGGATTATACGGATGTGGGATTTTTTTTTTGTATGTCTGCAGCCATCGCATCGTGGCGATGCGAGGCAAGATCCGTTTCCGTTCGATGGAATCAAGATTAAGTCGAAGGATTCAGAGAAATGGAAATTGATCTAAATCGAGTTAGAGAAATCATTCTCAAAATTATATATTATTTTTTTTATGTAATAATATATTTTACAGTATTTTTGTCAAATTATTATTATTATTATTATTATTATTTTTATTATTATTATTATTATTATTATTATTGCACAAATTATAATAATAAACATATTCAGGAAAAATTGATATATTTGGAAATTATTATTATTAATTTCCTGTTAAATTAAAAATGCGTTTTACTTATCGCAGGACTGATGTCTCCAATATCGATTGATTATTATTATTATTATTATTATTATTATTAAAAAATAATCCTGAAAATTACTGTATGTTAATTAGTTCCCTACAATTTGTCATTTAATGATTTTTCTTCCGGTTAAAACTGGAATTTGAATCCAAAATTATACTATAAAGTGTTGGAAAGCTTCGTTCAGATTCGTGGTTTATAATATTTTAAAATATTGTTTCTTATAAAATTGAATTTGTGAAATTTTGTATTATCGTGAATTTTTAAAATTCCAAATACTCCCCGTTTTTGAATTTCAAACTTTTTTTGGATTCAAATTAAGATCCTTACCATCGTTATTATTATTATTATGACAAATTATCCCTGAAAATTAATTTATGTTGATTAGTTTCCCCTAAAAGTTAGAAATCGAATTATTTAAGTGCCATTTTCTTCGACGCATTAAAAAGAAAATATATAATTAATTGATCATTCAGTTGATGCTGTAAAACCAATGCTGTAATAAGTAAAATCCCTTTTTTTTTATTCGCCAGGAAATTGATACAAAATTGAAACACATAATTTGAATGTTGAAATACGAAAATATTTCAATATTAAATTACCAAATATTAAATATATAAATTGTTTATCGGCATTGCGTATTATTCCAATTTGTGAAAATCCAAAGTTTTTAAATTTTTGTGACACTTTTTTTTTCACGAACAAATTTTTCATTCGGCGGGACATAGATTTCCAAAAATTCACGTTCTTGCAAAATTCCCCAAAAATTCACTTTCCAATAAAAAAAAATGGAATTTGAAACCTAGGGTTCAACAGAAAATTGAATTTTCCAATTCCCCTAGAAATGATTTTCCTCCAGGGACGTTGGGTGGCACTTGGGTGTCGTGCCCTTCCATTTCCCGGCTTTTCACTTCCTTATTTCCCCGATTTTTTTTATTCTTCAACCTTTTTTCCATCTTTCTTGGGCGAGTTTACTCCAGGGCAGTTGCAACGCCGTAGCTCGAAGTTACCGGTGGGTCGTAAAAGCTTATTATTCGCACTTAAAACACTGCGCTGTGCTATAAAAATCATCGCGGTATGATCGTAAAAGTGAAGAAACACCGAGTCTTCGGTAACTGTAGGAAACACAGGTATAAGAAAATTGTAATCTGCCTCCTCCATATATATATACATATATATATTTATATATACATAAGGAAATCCACGTGTATTTGTTATCCTTATTATATTTCTAAGCGCACACACGCACGTTGATAGACACGTAATTTTATGAGAAAAGTGTCTCAAGGTTTAACAATTATGTAATGGAATGCGTAATGCATTGTTGGCGAAGGAAATTCCCCTGAAATTATGAGGTACAGTTGAAACGGCAACTGGTAATTAGAATCATTTGGAAATTTGTAGTTTTATTCTGCGTCATTTTTGGAATTTTCATTTATTATTATAATTTTTCTTTTTTTTTTTTTTTCAAGTGGTGTCATCCCTTATTTGAGCCGTTTATTTTGAAAGTGGCCTAAGTCCATTTTTAAAGAGTCATAAATAATTAGTTTTCAGCAATTTAATTATAAATTTTCGAGTTTTTCATTTTTTTTATGAAAAATGAATTTAGGCCACTTTCAAAATAAACTTGAACAATGATTTCCAAATTAATTGATATTGCAAGTCCCTTGCAAATTTTAATTTTGGTCTTGTTTTAAAGGAAAAAAGAAATTAATTTCCACCCCTCCTTTTATTGCGATAGAAATTTTTTTTTCCCTAGTTATCGAACGAAGAAATTGTTATTAATAAATTGGTATGAAAGTGAATGGCTTTCTATTGAATTCCAGCTTTGAAATTTCGTTTTTTAGATTTTTTCTTTGCAAGAAAGTGAATATTTAAAAATGCATTTTACTTGTTGCAGTATTAATTTGCTTAATTTTAATTAATTAAGTAATTAATTTATTACAGACGAACGTTAAGAAAACCTGGATTTTTAAACAAACGATGATAATAAAAATTTCCAAGAGAAATTTGTATATTTAGAAATATATAAATTTTCTGTTGAAAGAGAAATGCATTTTATTAATTACAACATTGATTTAATCGATTACAATTAATTGATTAATTACGGACAAAAATTGAGAAATTTTAGATTCACAAAAAATTATAATAATAAACATACTCCGGAAAAATTCATATATTTGAAAATTATTATTAATTTCCTGTTGACCAAAAAATGCATTTTACTTATTACAACATTGATTTAATCAATCACAATTAATCGATTAATTACGGACAAAAATTGAGAAACTTTGGATTCACACAAATTATAATGATAAACATACTCAGGAAAAATTCATGTATTTGGAAATTGTTATTATTAATTTCCTGTTGAACAAAAAATGCATTTTACTTATCGCAGTACTGATTTCTCCAATATCGATTGATCAATCAATTAATTAATTAACCATCTCGTTATTTAATATACATTTAATCCGCTTAAATCATTTATTTCTTAACTTTAGCCTGTAAATATAAATCTTTCGGTTGCCATTCAGGACGTTTCAGTGCTGGTAGAGAAAACGGTGAGGAACTTTTCGCTGCCCACGACAGTATACGTTTAGCACAGCTTTTTTTTTTCAAATACTCTTCCGTGACAGGGAATAAAAGAAATGGGAAAAAATGAGAAATAGAGGTTCCAGTGAACTCAAGAAAGTCGAGTTAGTCTTTACACTGCATCGGGTTACCTTCCGGGATTCATTCACTTCAGAGTCACATCACATCCTTCGTGATGCAACGACGTGATGTATACTCTTATACCGAGGAATTCGAATTTTTCCTAGAGCGCACCTCCAAGGAGCGAAGAAAAATTGAAAGGAAGAATAGAAGCGTCTATTGAACAATTGAAGAATACATTGAACAGTTATTGATTGGATCCGATAGTTGAGCGAAAATCGGCCGATTTGCGCATCCGACATTTCTATGCGTCGCCCAATTTTTATTTTCCGTGTTCAATTGCAGAAATTTTGCCAGACTCCTGGGGGTAAATTTATAAGAATTTAGTATTTCTAATTTATTTTTTAATTTTTAGAAACTGGAGCTTTCAGGTTCGCAATTGAAAAGCCATAACTTTTATTGGAAAAAAAATTCAGTGGCAGTTTTTTTTTTGAATTTGGATTTTTAGTTTTTGCGGAACAAATGTTAGAATTTAGAAAAATATATTTTCCAATTTTGTAACTTTTAGAGAAAAAATGGTAGAATCTTTGGGATTTCGTTATTTCATAAATGAGAGTCTCTAATTTTTACTCTGCAAATTTCGAGATGATTTTTAAGGAAAATTCTAAAATCGTTGGTAAGAAAATTCGAACTCCCACGGGATAAATCCATTTTCTTACATTTCTCGAAAATTCCAATTTTCGAATAGGTAAATCTTCTTAGAAAATTCGCAACCTTCAAGAAAAAAATCGTAAAGCCTCGGGACTTTTTTAATTTACGACTTTGAAGTTTCTATTTTACACCATGCAAATTTTAGGATCCACAAAAATTTCTTCTTGACGCTAGGATTTTTGAAACCGTCGAAGAAATTTCCATTTTCTTCTGTTTTCAAGAAAATCGCAATTTCCAACTTCGCCTTCGTGATTTTTTAACGAAAATTTCGGAGAATACAAAAATTCGTAAATTTAAAATTTCTCGAAACTTTCGTTAAAAAATTACGAAGGTAATTTTAAAAATTATTTTTTTTTCAAAAAAATTTCTGAGATGCATCTCTCGAAATGTAATTGCAATTTGTAAATGTAACTCAGAAATTTAAAAAAAATCACAATTTTTAATATTTTCATCACAATTTTTTTTAATTTCGTGAAACGTTTAATTTACGAATTTCTGCATTTCCCGAAATTTTCGTTAAAAAATTACGGAGGTAATTTTAAAAATTATTTTTTTTTTTAAATTTCTGAAATGCATCTCCCGAAATGTAATTGCGATTTGTAAATTGAAATTAAGAAATTTTCAATTTCTGAGTTGTAATCAGAAATTTTCAATTTTTGAGTACAGATTCCTTAGTTTGCAATAAAAATTGCATTTAAAAATTGCTGAGTTGCATTCAAGAAAGAAACCACTTTGCTTATTGGAAAATTTCGCCTCTCTCTCTCTCTAAATTTACAGCTTCCGGGAAACGTTTTTCCCAATTTCGAAATTTCTAAACCTCGCAAGAAAGTTCCACTTCCTCGTGTTTCTCCGACTCGGAAAGCTCTTAATGTCACGTTTAAATTAAGTTCATAACTTTTGAAGAGCCATCGAGCTGGCTGCGAGTAAACGGAAACCGTCCGGTTAGTTAGCAATGTGCATACACCGTCGAGAAAAACTCGAGATTGATTATCAGATTAATCTGGAGAAAACGGCATTTCCAAGTACGAAGGAAGCTGTACTTCCTGAATTATCATTATTCAAAATACGCTTCTAATGAACAACTTTAGAAACCAGTTTGGGTGCGTTTGGTCTTAACTTATTGTGCACGTGTGCGTTATTGCGAGATAAGCCAGTGGAGGCTGCAGAGGATGCAATCCAAAATGCGCCTTGGCTTTGCGACCAGTCGAATAATTTTTTTCTTTTTTTTTCCCCCTTCTTTCTTTCTTTCCATTCTTCCTCCGATTTTTTTCCCATTTTTTTTTGCTTTTTTTTTGCAAAAAAGCACAGTTGTTAGTCATTGACTAGCGGTACCGGTTGGGATCGTGTGCAGGTTGGGCAGGTGCTCAGACTGCTCTCATGTTAGGTGAATGGAAAGAAACTCGAAGACTACTTTTAGCTAGAAGAAGACTGCCCTGATGCAGCTGACACAAGGTTCAAACTACATAGAGATGCAAGTCTATAGCTCCTAACTGTAAGATAACTGGCTTATCCGGATTGCGATGTCGAAACATTATCCTCTTTTTCCCTCAATTCTACTCTTCTCTTCTCTATGAATGAACTTTTCCTCAGAAACATCCTTACTTCTTCCAGAGACCGTCCCAGCTGCGTCCAGAATTCTGGAGGAATGGGACAAGAAAGCTCCAATCCAAGATTTTTCTTCTCCAGGATCAGTGGATTTCAATTCTGAAAAAATTAGAGAATCGTTAATTTAGAACTTTTTTAGCATTTTTTTTTTTTGGAAATTTCTATAATAATTTATATTTACAAACGGCGAGTTTGAAATAACGAGGGATTAAGCAATTTTTTTTTTAGATAAAAAATGTACCCCAGAGGCTTGAAAAATTGGTGGAGAGATTTTAGGCGAAATGGGAAAAAGAATAGGATTTTCTTTGACCCATGAAATTTCAATGGAATCATTGCATTTAAATTTTTTTAATTTTTTCAACCCCAAAAATTTTGAATTAGGTTTGAGATTTTTTGTGGGATTTTATAATAATTTAAGTTACAACTTTTAGTGAAATTGGAATAACGAGCGATTAATAAATTGTTGCAGATGAAAAATGACCCCCAGGAGCTTGAAAAATTGGTGGGGAGATTTTAGGGAAAATGGGAAAAAGAATGGGATTTTCTTTGACCCATGGAATTTCAATGGAATCATTGCATTTAAATTTTTTTAATTTTTTCAACCCCAGAAATTTTAAATTAGATTTGACATTTTTTGTGGGATTTCATAATATTTTATGTTACAACAATTTTTAGTAAAAAAATTACAATATGTATTAAAATTAATAATTAATTATTTCGAAGAATTTTTAGTAAAAAATTGGATTAACTGGAAATTGATATTTTTTTGCAGATGAAAGATGAACCCCAAAGGCTTGAAAAATCGGTAGAGAGATTCTGGACAAGATGGGCAACAGTGGCAGTTCCCATTCCCATCCACAGAATCAAGAGATGACTCGTGGATGGGCTCATTCGTTTCCCCGAGAACTCGGAAGGCATCATCAACACGCCCAACCAGCAGGGCACAAGGTTTTACCGGAGCCACCAAATCAAAGGCTACGCGCTACCAATAATGGTAATATCATTCACAATGGTGGTACCATAAGCGGACGCAGACCTTCGACTCTTACCCTACCTCACGATCTTAATAAGGTGAGAGCCTCTCATGGAAATAATAAGGGACTGATTTCGTAGTCGGATCATGCTCCAGCGAAACAGCAGATCTCTTGGCATCGATAGAAATCGTTGCTAAGTTTGGAAATTAACAGAGGAATTGCTCTGATTTCTTTTTTTTGCTGTTAGGAATTACGTTGATTTTAATCGGATTTTTAGATTTTTCCTATTAAGGTTTCCTATTTATTCAGATTTTTTTTTAAGAATTTTCAGAATTTGATGAAATTTTGCGGGTATAAGGAAATTGAAATTTCGAAGCTTATAAATTCAGGGGAAGATATTTGCTAGGGGAAAATATTTTTTTGTTAAAATCGAGAAATTGCTTTATTAGAAGGTAAAATTTCAAGTTAATTGTGGAAAATTTATAAATATTAAAAATAAAATTGCAGATATTTGAATTTTTGCCCCTTTTGAAGTTTGAGATTTCTAGTTATTATTTTGCAAATTTCAAAATTTTGAAAAATTCTCCCTCCAGGTTACGAATTTCTAAATGATACGAGAAAATCTAGAATTTTTATTACCGGCACGTCCGGTGGCACCACGTTGGTGCCATGCGAAAACTATCGGGCTAACGCCGGTGGCACCACGTTGGTGTCGTACAATAAAGACTTAGTTTTCAACTTGAACTTTGGAAATTCATAAATTATGAATTATTATTATATTTATTGTGAAACAATAAATTATTAATTTATTATTTCATAATAAATTTTGAAAATAGAATTTTTAAAAATTTCAGTATTTCCTTCTTTTTTTGGGAAATAAAAAATCTTTCTGGAAGTACAATTTCAGAAAGAAAAAACGAAAATTTTTCAATAGCAGTCCTTCAAACTTCTGAATATTACAAAAATAAAAAAAAAATAAATAATCCATAAAACCTTGAATACCCAATTTGCATCAATAAACTCGGTGGAATAAATCATGTAAAATCCACAAGATTTTATATTTCCGGATACCGGCCTCAGGTTTCTACCGGTTGAAACTATTATCTTTCACCTTTTTTCTTTTTCTTTGAGAATTTAATGTGATATATCGATAGCGGTCGTTCCAATTTTATGTTCTGATAAATACGATTTATTCCCATATAAAAATTTGGGTTCGCATAGTTATGAAAAATCTCATATATTACCCGTGTCCATGTATGTATGTACATTTGCACAACCGAGAGATACATGTACCACTTGTGAGCTCATCTGGCACGAATGCGTTAATGTTTAATTATTTTTTTTAAATTTTATGGAGTATATATACAATTATAATCGTTCCAAGTCCATTTAAAATTGAAATTGAAATTGAACTACGATTATATGGGATCCGATTCAATTAGATATTAAATAAAAAAATAATTTTCTAACGAATTTAACGTGAAAACCAAAAAAAAAGAAAGTCATCGACTTCAACTGTGAAAATTCACAAATTCTGAAATTATAGTTACAGAAATTTCGTTATTTTACAATTATATTTTTTTAAAATATTCTTGCAGTTTTTATATTATTATAATTAAAAAAAAAACGAAATGTTTATAAGTTTGATTTCAAAATTTTGTAAATTTTCAAGGTTATCGACTTCAATGGTGAGAATTCACAAAATTTTGAAACGAAACTTCGAAATTTCTTTTTTTTACAATTATCTTATTTATATTTTTTAAAAATATTTTTAAAAATTTATTATATTTTATAATCACAATTTTTTAAATTTGTACAATTCTATAAGAAAAAGTGCCTTTGGCCCCGAAATGGTAAATTACCACCCTAATGAAAAAAAAAAATGGAAAAAAAATTCTCCATTTTAATTCTTACTCAACTTTCGTTTCAGAACTCAGGAATTTTTCGTAGCAGAAGCACATCGGCGACAAACTTCGCTCGCGCCAAGAACTCCTCGGGGCAGGAATCGCTGTCCTGCTGCCAGTACCAACCGGGGGAGTACCGTTCCTGCTTCGACAACGAGATGCGGGAGCTCAAGAGATTCGGCAGCGAACCGGATCTCAGGTGTTCCCCGGGGGAGAGGCAGGAACGCGGGCGACATGAGCGCACGCAGCATCCGGGTTATTACGGCGAGAGGGACGCCAGGGAACGGGAGAGCCGGTACCGAGGCAAGAAGAAGTACAAGGCGCCCGCGCCGCCCGTGAACGGCACGAACGACGGCTCCTCGCCGGACTCCTACAAGTGGGAAAACCAGAATTCCGAAAATTCCCGGTTCCGGAACCCGGAGGAGATGCAGGTACAACCGCCCCCGAGGAGGTCCAGGCTGTTCAAGACCCGCGCCGAGACCAAGAGGGCCCAAGTCAACTGGATGGTGTCCTCCAGCAGCAGCCCCTCGCAACAGGACCATCGGGAGATCGATAACGATCGCAGATGGAGACAAGAGAGATTGCGGCCGAGCAAAGCCTGGCGCGAACAGGAACGTCCGAAGGAGGATAACAGGAGAGGGAAAGTTATTCACGATGGGAAGAATACCTTGCAGCGGAGTATGAGCAGCCCCGAGTTTCAAGCTGAGTTGATGCAGGTGCTTATCGTTGAGAAAAATGAGCGTGGTCGTTAATTGGGGCCCTGTAGGTGGTAGGGATGCCGATCTCGAAGCCGATTCCCCCGAGGATCCGTCCTTTTTGGTTCTGAAACGGTCGCAGAATTTCAAAAACGATTTTTTCAACAATTTGGAAGCTATTGTATTTAACGGAAATTTATGCTAAATTTTTGTTATTTATTAAATACAAATTTTATTGAATTTTGTATTTTAATAAAACATTTAATATCAATTTCATTGATATCGACACTATGCCGTCCGGTGGCACCACGTCGGTGCCATGCGAAAACTATCGGGCGAGCGCCGGTGGCACCACGTTGGTGTCGTACATAAAGACTTATACCGGCGCCAAACGAAAGAATCCCGATCAGACGCGCCGGCGGCAAAGTGTTGAATATTGTAATATTGAAATTTTTGTAAAAGTTGCATAAATTAGACCTCCAAGAACCTAAAATGTGCTTACATGCACTTGAGAACCATGAAAGAGATCAGAAATATGAAAGAAAAGGTTAAGTGAAAAGTAAGTGGGACGTATACGCCCCACTGCCTCTAAAAGAATGAAATTTTTAATTAATTTTCAAATTGATTCGAAATCAAAGCCAAAATCTTGAAATTTGAAAGAATTTCGTATCCGAAAACGAAAAGAAACTTTTATTTCAGGGAATTTAATATTCATGATTGAAAATAATTTTAACTTTCATAAAAAAAATGTCCCTTCATTTAAAAAAAAAATAAGAAGAAATGTTTTTTAGTACAGCAACTTTTCAATTCGAGAGAATAAATTTTGCAATAGAACAAGAACTTTTTCAATGTCAAAAACCAAATTTCCTCTGTTCTTGCACTTTTGATACCAAAAAAAGAAGCGAATTTTTTGCTGAAAGCATTATTTGGGAAATTTCAAAATTCATTTAAACCTTTTTCCGCCGATTTACTAAAAATCCCTCGTTTCTCTAATATTCCAGGTGGCGAGAAAAGTGAGGAACAAACTGAACTACAAAAAATCAGCTCCCGCCGGAGAACCCACGGCTTTGTCCTACAGCAAAAACGAGGCAAAAGTTGCGCAAGACGATCGACTGTTGGAGCCCGAGAGGAGAATTCCAAGATCCAAGCAGGAACAAGGCCGTTGCTTGGACCGAAGGATATCTCGAAGCCAGGAAAACTTCGAACTGGAACGTGCGAACGTGGACGTCCAGGAAATTCGGAAAGAAATTCGACTGGAGGAGAAAAGATACGAGAAGCGTCTGGAAATCAAAGCCGTTTCGGTGAAGACCAAGGAGTTGGTGGAGAACAAAGAAAGCCATAATCGAATTTCCGAAAAGAGGAAACCCTTGAACGAAAGGGTCGAGATTCTGGAGCAGAGGCACAAAGATGTCGCGAGGACGAGGTCCGAGAGTCCAATCGGTAGACGAACACCCAAGTTGGGGGTCCGCGGGCAAGGTTCGGGCCGAGAAAGCACCCCCGAACCACCCGAATCGGCTCTGCAACGGCACAAGGACAAGGAGAACTCCGACCCCCAGAGGAGGAGCCAAAGGTTCTCCGAGAGCCTTTTGAAGAAGGATTTCGAAACGGCACAAAAGATAAATCGGAAGCAGGAGTGCGTTGGCGAAGACAACTGGCACATGTGAGTCCCCAAAGTCGATTCGGAAAAATTCATCATTTTTTGGGGACGGATTTTGGAATTTTGAAATTTATGGGGATCAAAGAGGAGACTTCAAGCGTTAGAAGAAAATTTCATGGAAGGCGATTCAACCTTTTCTTGCTAAATTGGGAATTTTTTAAGTTGAATTTGGTAAAACAATATTTCAAGATCAAACGGGAAAGACTATTTTCGATTCGAAAATTTATCATTTTTGGAGAAGAATTTTTGGAGATTTGGAATTTATGGGGAAGCTTCAGAATGAAAGTTTATGATAATTAACAAAAAATTATCCTCCAAAATTTGAAATTTTTCAATTTTGCTGACTTGGAGGAAATTAAATTTTAGGTTAAAAGAAAAAAAATTGTATTGGATTCTAAAACCCCTAATTTTCGGAGAACATTTTTAGAAAATTTGAAAGTTTCAGTGTGTGAATTTCTGTCTTTATAATTATTATTTCAATGGGTCACCTGGAAAACGTTGTAAGGTACAAATTGCAAATTGTTCAAAAACCCCCGACAATGAAAAAATAACCGAATGGATTTTTTTAAACAATTTTTTTTTTAAACGGATGAATTTTTAAAAAATGGACGGAGTTTAAAAAAAAATCCATCGGGTTATTTTTTTAATTTTCGGGGGTTTTTGAACGATTTGCAATTTGTACCTTACAACGTTTTTCAGGTGACCCATTCATTTGAAAAAATGAAAATGCTACTTACTTTGAGTATGAGCTTTGAATTTCGAAGTGAATTAATTTTGAATGACTCTGCAAAATTTCCATTGTTTTGATTCCTCCCCTTTGTGGTTGTAAATAATCGTCCTTTTCTTTAATTTCCAGAATTCCACCGCAGGAGAAAGTAATTCCAAAGACGTTTTACTTTGGGATGGACGAACCATTGAGAGAATCCTTGGATCCGATCCAAATGCGTTTGAACAATTCTGTAAATGATTTCGATGAGGTAAAATATCCAGAAAACTACAACAATTATTGCTATCATTGCTACTACTCATACCATTTATTATTATTATTATTATTATTATTATTATTATTATCATTATTATTTCTATTTTTATTAGCAATCATATTATTGCCACTATTATTAATATTACCACTACTATTACCCGTTCTATTCTACGAACTAGAAAAAATATGATGTATTCGTTTCCCACTATAATCATTTTTGATTTTGGGACATTTCGTATAAATTAGAAAATTCTTCTTTTTTTTGTTGTTAATATTACTACTACCACTACTACCATTATTATTATTATTCATACCATTACGAAAACAGTTGGTATTTCAATTAAGATCCCTCGGTCGCATAAAATTTCCTTTGTTCGGAGATACCCTTTGTGAGATCCGCTATTCTTTGCAATTAGGGTAAAGGTCAAAACGGTGTGGAAGACATCGCGTTAAAATTGCGACCGACATTACCGAAGAAGCAGTTGGAGATCCCAAGGTTCTCGCCTTCGGCTGCATGGAGATTGCTGTCCGCATTAGAAACTCCTGGACCCACAATGAGCACTGCGAGCGAAGAAGTCCCGGTGAGTATGATTGCCAGCGCGGAGACAAGAGAACTTGGACAAATAATTTACGAGCAGACTCACTGACTCACTGACTTATAACTTCCTTTATGTATTTATTTGTCCGCCCGTGTGCATGTGCATGTGCATATACCGAAGCTCCTTCTTTCCTTGGAGCTTCATTCCTGGTGATTGACGTATAAATCATTCGACACGACTGCAGCTCATTTCTGAAGTGGAGCACTTTGCATTCATAAAAGCATGATATTTGAATCCTTTATGCTCTCCTTTCGGGTACTTAGAGCTCCTTTCTCTCACGAAAAACTGTTGCAAGACTGCAGATAGACTTGGAGCGGAACTGTGAAAGGAAAGAAGGATTATAATAAGCCTTTGTATCAGAATTTTATAGAATTGTAATCTTTGATTATGGTTATTCTTGATAAAGTATACTAATTTTCGACATTTTCAATGAACTAATTTTTCGAAATCAGTTTTCGAAAATTTCATTTTCATAAGTACTAATAAATAATCCTACCAATAACAACAACCCAATTTTTATTATTTTCAATTACCCAAATTCTCCCAGAATAATAAATTAAATTCCACAGTTTTCAAGAAACTAATTTTTCCCAATTATTTTTTTGAAAATGGAATTTTCATGAACACTAATAAATAATCCCAGCAAAAGCAACCCAATTTTTATTATTTTCAATTACCCAAATTCCCCGAAAATAATAAATAAAATCCCATAATTTTCAAGAAACTAATTTTTCTCAATCAGTTTCTCGAAAATTAAATTCTCATAAATATTAGTAAAAAAATTCTAACAGAGACACTCTAATTCTAATTATTTTCAATTACCCAAATTCCCCCTAAAATAATAAATAAAATTCCATACTTTTCAAGAAACTAATTTTTTCTCAATCAGTTTCTCGAAAAAAAATTCTCATAAATATTACCAAAAGAATTCCAACAACACCAATCCAATTCTCACCTCCAGGTGATGTTCGAGGAACGGATCGAACGCTTGTCGCGTCCACCACCGCCACTGCTGGCACTGGGACCTCGAAGCTCCCACGACAAATCCGGCGATTCCGGGATCTCCGGTGACGCTGGAGCTCCGAACGACGATTCCCTGGACGTGAGCACCTCGAATCGGCTGAAATCCAGCGGGCCCGCGCGGCCCGCCTGGACTCCGCAGCAGGACCTGGGCGAGGAGTCCAGCAGCGACGCCGGCGTGGATTCGCCGCCTCCGCCTCCGATGCCGACGAAATTTCAGCCTCGGGCTCACGTCTTCTCCCTGTCCCTGCCGAGGGACGACAACCGGATGTACCTCTACAACCCGGACGCCAAATCCAAGGAAGGATCGTCCTTCAACTCGTTGCAGAAGCTCAAACGATCGGTCTCCGGGGCCTTCGGGCTCTCGACGATGGACGTGGAGCGGAAACGCAACGCCACCACGACCTCCACCAGCGACGCCCTGGACGACAACTGGCTGTTGTCCAGCAGCGCCCCGAATTCGCTGCAGCACAACGTGTGCCACGACTCGGTGCCCGCGGTGGCGGCCTGGGACCGGACCTTCGACGACGACGGGGGCGACGAGGACGACGACGACGAAGACGACGACGACGTCGACGACGAAGACGAGGTGGAGTCCGAGGACAAGACGGACTTCCCGCTGATCATGAAGCCGCCGTCCTTCTCGTACCTGGCCTCCGGTGGGCACGTCATGTACCTGCCGGCGGATTCCAGCGGGTCCGGGTACAAGCAGCCGCAGAGTCTCGGCGTCAGCTACAGGAACGGCCGGGAAATGACCCCCGAGAACCTGAAATTCAACAAAAAAAATGAGGAGCACTTCCGGAACGGCAAGTTCCCGTCGACTTACCACTCGTCGAGCTTGAAGAGCGGCGACAAGCGCACGGATGCCGGGGATTTCAGGAACCGGTCCTTCACCGGCGACTCGAGTCTGAAGAACCGCAAGTTCTCCAGCTTCTCCAAGTCCTGCGAGAACATCTCCGAGATGAGGCAGCGACCGAGTTCCCCCACTGGACCGGAGAACCTGCAGGACGTTAAGAAAGACCCGGAGATGAAGTCGCCGAAGCAGCAGAATTCCAAGGGGAAGAGGTTCACGTTCCAGTCGACCGTGCGGCAGATCGAGAGAAGGAGATTGGCCGAGAAGCTGTCCCGGGAAGCGGAAGCCAAGGAGAGGCAGAGAAAAGGCGAGCTGGAAGCTATGAGGAAGGTCGAGGAGGAGTTCCAACGGAAACGGGCCCGCGAGAAGGCCAATATCCGGCAGCAGCTGCGGCTTTATAACATGGATGATAATTTGAGGTGCGATGGAGGGGTAGAATTTGGTGGATTTTGTGGAAAAATAATTTTTTTTTTTGTAAGTCGAGGTGACGAATTTGTTATGTGGGAAATGAAGTTTCGCGTGAAGCGAATTAGTTAAGTGGGAAAATTTCAATGTTTAATAAATAATTAAGCGATTATTTAATTATTTAATTTAATAAATAATTAAGCGATTATTTAATTATTTATTAAATTTGTATAATTTGGTCAATATTTTGTTTTTTTAATTTTTAAATGTTACGGAAAATATGAAAATTAAGGAAATTTATCAAAATAATCATATTGACCAAATTATCCAAATTTCATAAATAATTAAGCAATTGTTTAATTATTTATTAACACTTTGCGGACGCACGTCTGATCGGGACTCTTTGGTTTAACGCCGGTATAAATGTTTATGTACGACACCAACGTGGTGCCACCGGCGCTTGCCCGATAGTTTTCGCATGGCACCAACGTGGTGCCACCGGACGGCATAGTGTTAAATTTGGATAATTTGGTCAATATGATCATTTTGATAAATTTCGTTAATTTTTACAATTTCCGTAACATCTAAAAATTGAAGAAAAAAAAATTATTCAACAAGATTTGTTTGGTAACAGGACAGAAAATTTATTTTTTATTCCATTAATTCTCTGGAATTTAAGAAATAGCGATAATTATTGAAAAATAAATTCTCAGCCCAGAAAAAAAATTCAAAATATTTCAGCGAATTTTAATTTTTCCTTTTTTAAGAAAATAAACAAATATAAATAACTTACATCTCTTATTTTCTTTCAAGCAGCAGCCTTCCGACAGTTTGGGACAGCTCACAATTATCTCGAGCGGATCCGGATGGTGCTCCATCCTCCTCGGCATCCTCGCCGACGTCAGCACCAGCCGGAAAATTACCGGGTCATAGAAAATGCAGCGTCAGCAGCGACGAGTACCATCGGAAATCGACGGAGCCCAAGCAACAGCAGCAAAGGGAATACAAAGATTATCGCCCGCGTTATCACGAATCCTCGACTTATAATATCGAGCATAAGCAAACGACCGTCCATCCGAAAGTCGTCTACGATATTCCGAAAAGCTCTCCTGTATTCGTTGACGCTAATATTCACGGCGGTGGCAAAGAGCGAAACGTCAATTCCGCCACTCCTCGGTCGGATAATTACAGGTGACTTATTCCTGAAAATTAATTTACAAATGTCATATTTATAAAATTGAATGTGTAGAATTTTTTATTATTGTAAATTTTTATAAATTGCCAATTCTCACTGTTATTGAATTTCAAACTTTTTTTGGATTTAAATTAAGGTTGTTGTTATTATTATTATTATTATTATTATTATTATTATTATTATTATATTAAAAATTATTAATTAATAATTATTACTTTCAATTATATATTCGAATTCCTCAGAATATCAAGGAAATTTAAAATTCTACTCAAGTTTTCAGTTTACAAATTTCTTGTCTTTAATTTAGAATTCTATATTTTCTATAATTTCATTTCCAAATATAAAAACACTTGAAATTAAAAATAACAGATACAGTAAATAAATGTGCATTTATTTTTATATTATTAAATATATTGTTTATATGTCAACAATAAAAGAAAATTTTTGATTTCTCACCTTGACAAAATCGTATCCTCTTGATTTCAGGAAAGATTTCGCACACGGTGCAGTAGCGGCAAAGTCATCCCTTGCAAGCAGCGATAGCGAATTGTCACAACCAAATACCAGGCCGCATTCCCGACAAAATGTTAACAAAGGAAAACCCGTACGTTCGAGGTGAGCCTTCGATTGGAAGCTTCGGTCATTTTGTAGAAATTGAAATCTTGGAAACTTATCGATGGCTTGGTTTCTTCAAAACCTCCGGCAAAGAATATTCCCCAGATTTTTTTGTCCCGGTTCCTGCATAAATCTGAAAACTGAAACCAAAGACGGTCCTAATTAATGAAGTCCCAATTAAAAGCATGATAGCGGTAGATTGCATGCCTTGGATTCCCAACCCGTTCTAACGCTATGCCGTCCGGTGGCACCACGTTGGTGTCATGCAAAAAAACTATCGGGCAAGAGCCGGTGGCACCACGTTGGTGCCGTGCGAAAAAACTATCGGGCAAGCGCCGGTGGCACCACGTTGATGTCGTACATAAAGATTTATACCGGCGCCAAACGAAAGAATCCCGATCAGACGGCAAAGTGTTAAAAATTCGATTTTTTTTTAGCGATTTAACAAAAGCAAATCGATGATAACGTAATAGAGAAAGCTTGATTCGGATTTTTATTTAATACAGGTTTTAAAAAGATGGGCATGAGATGCAGTAAGTGGAATATGGAAAACTTTTAACATACTTCTAGTCATCTAACAACGCTTCTTTGAACAATGTATCATCAGTAAGCTATTAAGGAAACAAACTATAACGAGGAGATAATCTTATTTTTCTATACAATGGAGAGAGAGAGAGCGAGGAAGATAATGAGCTTTTTTTTATGCATATAATTTATAAATGCATTTTATTGGGAACTGCATAATTCATTTAACGTATCTAGCGATAGTTAACCCACTGCTAAGTTAAAAATGCAAGTATTCGAGTTATTGTTTACTTTAACAGAGTGAAAGCAATTACAAGTAATTCTTTCACGGAGAAAATGGAAAAAAATTGTAAAATGCAGAAAGATTGTGAATAAATCGAAAAATTAATATATTATGACGTAATTTTGCTCTTTTTTTATACAAAATCGTAAAATTTTGGAACCCGCAATATTAAATCGTAATTGAAATTAAATAATAATAATAACAAATTAAATGACAATTTTTAAAAAAGTGCAATAATTGAATGGGTTTTGTTTCAATTGTTTAGAATTTTTGTTCCAGAAATGATTCTCAATCGAGAAAAGAATTAAATCGAAATTCATTTTTTAGAAATAATAAAGAAATTTTAGATTCCAAAATCGAAAGGTTTACTTGTAAGTCGCTTCTATAGAATAAAAATTAAATTATAATCTTTTTTTTTCAAATACCTTGAAAGTATTGCTTTGATACCAATAAATCAGTGGACTAACAAACGATTGATCAGGTCCGCTAGTCCTGCAAGGAGCGAAGAAGCGCGCAGCTCCGAGGAGGAGAGTCCCGTGGAAGCTGTAAAACAAGAAAGAAGCCATCAGGTCAATGGATTCATTCTCAATGGAGGAGTTCAACCTTTCGTGAGGGAGAAGAGTTATCGTCCGATATCGTTCAATCCTCAGCCACCGGCTCCTCCAATTCCGTCATGAAGGAAAGGATGTTTTCGTCCTTCGTCATTCGAGAGAAAGATTTTTCGAGATGAAATAAATTTTCTCCTGGAGAAGTAATTTCTAAAAAGAAAAAAATTTACGAATTTGCAAATTTTTGAAAAAGAAAAAAATTTGCGAATTTTCAATTTTTCCAAAAGAAAAAAATTTGCGAATTTGCATATTTTTGCGAAAGAAAGAATTTGCGAATTTGCAAATTTTTGCAAAAGAAAAAAATTTGCTAAAAAGAAAAAAATAGCGAATTTGAATTGAATCAGAAATGATCTTTTCGGAAAATTTAATTCCATTTTACCTTTTTAACAAAAACCATATTTTTCCAAAATAACATTTGAATGATTTCGATTTTTTGTAATTTTCCATGGGGTTCCTATGGGATTTCCCATAATCGTACGAGTGCCTTCGATGGAACGAACCTTGTAGGAAGGACCGTGAATTTTCTTTGTGGGAAGAAAATTCTAAAAGAAAAACCAAAAAAATGTCCCGTAATTGCAATTTTCCTCCTCGGGATCTAAAAAAATAATCTAACAAACAAAAGTTATTCCCAGCTTCAATTTCTTATTATAAAGTACAAACTAACGACTAATTCTTCTTATCGCGAATTTGTTGCGTTTGAAGAATCTGAGAGCAATCCTTCCTGCGAAAAAGAAAATTCGAAAATGACGCGTGAAATAGAAAAATAATAGACGTATTCATTTTTGTAAAAGAAATTGGAAAATAATAAAAAAAAAATACGATGTCGAGAAAGACGCAATCGCTCTTAACCAAATGTGTTCCAACGAATTAATTAATGTTACTTAATTATTAAAAATCTGTATCTGTATGTGTAAATATCTGATTTTCACTTTTTCAAAATAACTGATAGCAATTAACAAAGAATGGTTTAGGGAATCTCGAATTTAACACTCCAATATTCCGTTGAAATTGAAATTTGAAACTTTTGCGATACTTTTCGCGTTTTTTCTTTAAAGCAAAAATTACAATTTTCAAAAAAAGATTCGTGAAATTTAGAGAAACTAAAAAAATGAACCAGAGAAAAAACGCGAAATTTTGGGAAAAGTTTCGGTTTCCACTGTAATCATTTTTTTATTATTGTAATTATGTAGATTTACAAGGAGCCTATATACTTAGAAATCAACTACATGTAAAATGTATCTACTTTTTTTCTTTTACTGAATTATATCGAATAGGAAAAAGAAAAACGACTCATTTGCTCACGTTAAATGTAACGATACAGTTAATCAAATAATAATTATACGAGTTAATTTGTTAATCACCACTGTCTATCAATTATTTACCGATTCTACCCTAACTCAATAAATGCTGTGCTTTTTTTCAACAGAAATTGAATTGAATTTTAAATTGAATAAGAACAAACTCGTTTTCCCAGGAAAATTACTCGGTAGTAATTAAATAAATTCGATAATATAAAATTTAAATTAAATTAACGATAATAAATAAATAAATTTAAAGCAACTTATCGCAAGCCACTGCGCGAAGAGTCAGTTTTTTGATCTTCTCCATGTCGTACTCTTCCTGATCGGTTAGTGTCAGGTACTCGAACAGTTTTAACATTCTAACGTAAATAATAAGAAAAAAGAAATAATAAATATATGGAAGAAAAATTTTAAAGGAAAAAGGAAAAATCTTTTAAAAATTAAAAAAATTAAATTGTCAAAATTTCTTACGCCTCTGAACGTTTTTTATCATCGACCGATTTCTCTGGTAGCGATCCGACTTTTTTGTGCTGGAAAACCTTCACAGCGTGATTCACAATTTTCGGATCCAAACCAGAATTTAAGGCAACGTTGTGCGCAAAACTGCTCTCCACGTTTCCAGGAATTAATTTATATAGAAAAGCGGTTGAATTGGAGTCTCCATAATACTCGAACGTCTAAATTTTGAGTGCAAAAAAAAACACAATTTTATTAATATTACCTAATAAATATCTGTAGTAAAAATAAAAATATCCTTCTAGAATTTGTGTGGAAAAAAAACATCAAATTAATTGATGATTTGATCCGAATTAATTAAATTCGCTGTTAAGTTATTAATATTATTAATATTATTACTATTAAAATTAATATTAATAGTTATTAATATTATTAATATTTACTTTGGAGAAATTCTTTTTGGACGAATTTTGGAAAATTTTTGCGCAAGAAAAAATTCTATCGATTACTATTGATTGAAAAAATTTCTTACCAGTGCCTCGACCCTCGAATCTTTCGGTAGAAATTCAAAAACTCGGTGTATGTGAGTGGCAGCCAAAACATGGGGACAATTATCGCCCCTTTCGAGAAATTCGTTTAAAACTGATGCCAGTAAGGCTAAACCATCAATTTCCGCAGTGCCGTTACCAAATTCATCGATTATCACCAGAGCTCGTGGAGTTTCTGGATGAAGGCACAAATTAATCTGGAAAATGACGTTACCAGAAAATTGGGAAATCGAGTTTCCAAAATTGCGTAGGATCAAAAGCAAAAAAAATCATTTTTATATAATTATTGCATTGATATACTTTTTTTTAAAGAATCCTAAAAAAAATCTAAGTTTCTATAAATTAGGTAAAAATCCTAATTTTACAAGTTTTCAGAGAAATTGGAAATCCTCTGAAAAAATTTCAAATTTACATTTCCTCTGTTCAATTCGAAACAAATCAATGAAAATATATTATAATTTATTAATGAAAGAATTTTCACCTGGCGCAGATCCATCAGAAAGTAACTCAAATCCAGCCCAATTGCTTCACAAGAGTGCATTTGTGTGAGAATGTAAGACACCGTACCGATCGTTGCCGATTTCGCGGGTACGAAAGATCCGATGTGAGCCATAAAAACTATCAATGCTACTTGTCGCAGATAAACGCTTTTCCCACAGGCGTTGGGCCCCGTTAGGATTTTCATTTTACTGTATTCTCCACCCGAATGGGTATCGTTAGCTATAAAATTGTTATTCATTATCTCATGAAGCGGGTGCCTTCCTTTCTCTATGGAAATTATTTGAGAATCCACAATTTTAGGTCTCACGTAATTTAGCTCCGCAGCTACTGTCGCAAATGAAATCAATCTGCAAAAAAAAAATTAATTATTTAACATTTTTATAACTTAATCAAATATTAACTTAATCATTAATTAATGTAATTATTTTATTTCAATAAAAAAAATGTACCGGTTGCAAATTTTTAAGAAAATACTTGGATTTTTTTAAAAATAACATGATTTTCGAATTTTCACAAAATAAGAATAAAATTTCTTCCTCAAAATTTATAAAAATGCGAAAAATTTCATCTTTAACTAGTCTTTGAAAAACATTATTTAAAAGAATCTTTCCAAATACCGTATTTACGTGCAAGTTGAGAAAACCTTTTTCCGTCCAATAAAAAATACGAGAAAATTTATTCTATTTTCTAAAACTAACGGGTATTGGTTATTTGCATACTCGTGTATCGTATAATTTTTCAGTAACATTAGCTTCCGTTATAATTTTAGTTCCGTTACAAGGATAAACAGCACATGCGGGAAAACAAAAGATCGAAAAGATTCCAGGTACCGATTTTTCCCGCATTTTTTTTTTACAAACCAGTTTCAAATGGATCCATACTCACACGTCCAATTCTCCGCAATAATTGATAGCCTTCGTTATCGTATGAATTTCATTGCCAATGAAGGAAATTACTTGCAACATTATATGACCCTGACGTCTCGTGATTTCCCTCGCGATGTCTCCCAATTTGCGATCCATTTCTTTGGCAACTGTACTTTTATAAAATCTGGTACCCTCGCTCTCGAATTTGAATTCCAGGTGCGACGTTAAATTCTCGCTGGGCGATTCTCCCGTCCAGTTGCTGATCGCCAACACGAATCCGATGTCCGGGAAATAAACCATGCGGAAATTTCGAATAAATTGCGGCAATGTTCGTTCCTCGATTATCGCGGCTTTCGATAATAAATTCGGCAAATCTGCTTCGATCGCTCTCACTGAAACATAAATTTTTTTGTATCGGATAGGAAAATTTATACGATGAAATAATTTTGTTTAATGTCCAACATATCGGTCCTTGAAAAAATTAAGAAAATGGAAATTTAAAAAAAAAATCCTTTTAGGAAATGATTAAATCCAAAATAAAAATAAAAATTCCACTCTTGCCTTCGAAAACAGGCACTCACAGAGAAACATAAGAGACTGAAGGGATTTCCAGAGAAAAAAATATCGATCCTGAAAATATTTCGAATTTGATATTTTTTTTTCCGGGAAAATCAAAATTTGCAAAATCCTTCACGTAACTTTGCAATAAATCTTTCTTCGGGATAACAAAGCAGCAGTAACTCACGCTTATCTAATTTGGGATCGATCCCACTCCGCACAGTAAATTTCTTTCGACTCTTGCTCGCTTCAAAATCGACGACATGGTCTATAAAATATTTGGCATGGTGTATTTTGGTCGTGACGCTGTCCGTGATTTTTTCGAACATTTTAAACTGTTTACTGTAGCCACCAATAATCTCGGAGACGGTGATGATGGTGCTGAGAATCTACAATATTTAAAAAATTAATTTTCTATTTACAGTGAAAAAAAAATGCAAATTATCCAGTTTCTGATTGATTCAATTATACAATTAAGTTAATTAACAATAAATATGACTAAAAATTACTCTGCATTCCATTTTAAAATACCTCTTTTCCTTTTTATATTTTTGCAGCAATTTTCAAATCTATTTTTGTTTATTGTTCTTTACATTAAAAATAGAAATAATAATAAAATGTAATAAAGATTCCCATATTTTGCAATTTTTATCCCTAATCCATTTGGATAATTTCAGTTTTGTAAAAAATGCAGTAATTTTTCTCATCGTCGCCGTAATAATGATAATCCATTTATTCCAGAAGGTATGGATAAAAAATAGAAAAATGGTAACAACCCTGTGCAGACTTAGCCACTCCGAGACTTTCGCTTGAACAGCCGCGTAATCGTTCAACATCGCCGTGGGTAATCGGTCGATGTTTTTCAAGCAATATCCAAGATTCCGAGTAATATGATTTTCGTTCACGAGGAATTCCACGACTTCCAGCCTTTCCTCGAGCTTCTCGATGTCGTTCGTTGGATGTCGAAGAATCTGCCTGTCGAATAACAAATTTCCATTTACTCTTTTTATTTTGCCATAAGTATAGAAATTATTCGATATCGAAGGACTGCGATCGACGTTTACTTGCAAATGGATCCAAGGGTTTGCGAACAAAATCTCCACACGACTTTCAAAATCTTACCATAATGTGGAAACTCCCACCGACGACTGACACTTGTTCAATAAACTGAACAAACTGATGTATTGTATCACGGATACTTTTGTCGTATCGGTTACACTGGTGGCCTGATCTCGTTTGATGATACCCAAAGATCGGTAGGTTTCCTCATCCATCATCACCATATCGGTCCTTAAAAAAATTATAAATATGGAAATTTTATGATCAGATCGGTCCTTGAAAAAATTATGAAAATGAAAATTTTATGTTCGCACCGTTCCTTGAAAAAATTAAGATAATGAAAATTTTATGTTCGCATCAGTCCTTAAACAAAACTATGAAAAGGGAAACTTTAAAAAAAAAAAGATTCTTTTGGGAAACGATTAAATCCAAATTAGAAATAAAAATTCCACTCTTGCCTTTAAAAACAAGCACTTACAGGGAAACATAAGAGACCGAAGCGATTCGAAAAGCGGAATCGCGTTCCAAAATAATGCTGCTCCAGTTCTTGTCCAAATACTTCAGCAGCAATCCAGTAGCATGGACCATCAACGGTGCTTTAAAGTTGAAAATGGAATTCAGAAAAGTTAGTCTCTCCTTGTTGCTCATATCCGTGGGCTCGAACTCCAGTTTCAAGCAGGTCAACCGATGGTAGCAGGACTCGAAGTTGTAAAATCTTTTAGGAAGCAGCTCCAGCTGCACTTGAACCTGTTGACTGGAGCATGTGTCGTTCGAGGTGGAATCATCCGACTCGTTCTCGGGTTGGTTATTAGCAGGGATGATCAAACTCTTGACGACATTGATGACCTGATCCGCAGTGGAAGTCTCCATCAGTACGAGTCGAGGCTGGCATTGATGATACAGTGTCCTTAGAATTGCGAAGTTGAATCGGTCGTCCATGATATCGTTCATTATATGCAACTCCGAAGTTGTTATGTTGTAATAAGCAGCTCCTATGCAAGTGTTGCGACCAATTACCACGAGGATGATCTGTAACAATTGACATTACATTGTGGTATAATTATTTTAGTATAAAAATACCGAAACAAACAAAATTCTAATAATTTGGAAATATTTTAATAAAATAAGTGTAATTATTATTATATTAAATCAGAATAGAACTAATTAAAATTTTCAAAAGAAGGGAACAAACCTCATCTTTACTGGAGTTTTGTGAAACTCGGAAAAGTGTTGGTTGCGAGAGATTTTCTAGATTTGGTTGAAATTGCACCGATGCACCTTGCGATTGCGAGGAATTCTCAGTATTCGACTCTATAGTCCCTGCAGCCTCTCCTTGCAAATTTTGATTTTGCAGTGAATTGCCAATTCCAGTAGACAAATCTGGAACTCTTGCGGAATCCTCTTGTGTTTGTTCGTTCAACACTGGAGAGGAATATGAACGATGTTCCGATAATATATTCCTATTTTCTTCAATAATATCAGCTATCTCATTGAAATTATCGTTCCCTGAGGAATCCGTTGAAGTTGATTTGGCATTATTCGTCTCCTTTTCACCATTTTTATCCAAAAGACCTTCGTTCGGATGTTCTTCTTCAGAATCGCTCCTCAGAAGGTGCTCGAAGATCGAACTGCCAATTTCGAGACACTTGTAGATTCAACTTACACTTAATATTTTATTATTTACATCTGATACATTAATTATATATTATTTATTTATACTCAAAATATTACATAAAGGAATTTTACAAATATTAAAAAAAATAATAATTTCACCTGAAAAATCTAATACATTGCGATTTCTGCGATTTCATAAGATTTTATAAGAAACATTGAATATTGTTATTGTCAATTTGTTCCAATTATACTGATAATTGCATGCAACGCATTGGCATGAATTTGTGAAGATGCAAATAAAAACAAAGTACAGATCTACCTAAGTACATATACATATTTAAAACCTATATTTACATATATGTATATACATGTCTTACTTGCTACTATCCGAGTTTTTTGTAGATGTTGACACGTTCCCTTCATCGATTTTGCTCGATAAAGTGGAAAGTTCCTTTCTTTCAAGGTGATTCATTGTTTTCTTCCGTTAAACAATCAATGAAAACTGTAAAACGCTAGTGACTTGGTCACATATATAATGTAGAAGCTATATTTTAAATTTGAACTCGATGTTCCCTTTCACGAAGTATAACTGTAGTCAAAGGCACTACTAACAACTTCTTGTCAGTAATGCAATCTTTATTTTCTTTTTTTGTCGAACCTAGAAACACCAAAACAATTCATAAAATATTCAAAATGCCGATCCTAGATTTCGAACAAATAGAATTTTTTTCATAATGGGTGTTCTAAAAGTTACACATTAGGGGTAATAAACGCATTATCATTATGATTATCACCGTAATTGTAATTATGATTATATTATTATTAAGGAATGATTGGACGTAATGACGTCACTTCTTTCGAAGTACATACCCCAGTATAAACAATAACAATTATAATCATCATTTTTACAGCGTAAAATAAAAAATTGAATCTTCTGAAAGTTTTCAGTTATTCTGTAAAACGGTCGATCTTATCGGTCACGTGATCTGGAAATTAGTTTTTAGGGACGGTAATCCATCACGATTATTGTTATTATGCTTTTTACTATTATCATTATAACTTTTTGAAGAAACATTGGGTATATATATGCATAAAAACGTTACTTCGTTGAAAGCTCGTGGGGTTTTGTACATTTTTGGAATGTAAAAAAAAAGACTATTATTATGTTGCCATTATTTAAAATGGGGAGTAATCTCTACAAAAAATTTAAAAATTCGAATTTTTAATAAAAATATAACCTTTTTTTAACGAAAAACGTGCCCAAAAGAAAGATATTTATTATTCTGGTATAAATAAAATATTTTAAATCGAACAAAAAATCGAAACACCGAGATTTCTAATAAAAATATCATTTTTATAGCCTGAAAATTTATTCAAAAACATACATTAATTAATTGACATTAATAATACTCTTTTAAATGAGGCGTTGATTCTACAAAAATGGCGACCGCCGGATTTTCAATAAAAATATAATTTTTTCGAAACAAAATACCACCACTAAGCGAAATTCAACCACAGAAGTTTCATTCCACGCGTTTCCCTTATCATCCCGTTTCCAAAAATCTCGAAATCCAAACAAAAAAAAGAAGAAAAGTCTCACCTATCCATAAGAATCTCCAAAATCCTCGCGGCTTCCGATCCATTCAATTTCAAAATCCCTCGCAACCGCCATCGCGTCGAGCAACTCCGGCGCGGTCCGTCAGGTGTCGGTAGGGAGCGTGCTTGCGCGTCCCGCCGCTGACCGGCGCTCCTAGTCTTTGTCAATAACGGACCAGTGAGGAGGTATACAGAGAAGAAGTATTATCCCGGTAACGAACGTTTGTCTCCTTTCCCAAAAAAAAAAACCCGAAAAGCCAAATCCCTCTCGCGAGAAAACGAACGTTCAGTGACAAATCAGACATTGAAACACCTCGTAATCCGCGGGACGGATATCGCCTGGCACCCTTAAAATTCCCATTGTTTTGCACAGCTCCCCTTTCACGCGTTATATCGGGCGTTGTATGCCATTAACGGCGAATCAAGAAGCAACTTTACATTTGACGTTCTCCCCCTTTGCAAAGAAAAAAAAAAAGTACAACACGTAACGTATCGTCTGAAATTTTGAATGCGAAGCCTAACTGTCATTCCGCTGGTTCCCCGAAACCCATCAGGATTTGGACGACCGCTAGCTCGTAAATAAACGGAACGAAACGGAAACGAGTGTCGTTTAATAAACAATTTATACTTAACGTACATATATATACATACATATATATATATATATATCTGTATAGATCGCACATTTTTTTTTCTCGCAAGGGAAAAAATCGTATGGGATAAACCGGGAGCAACCCCTTTGGTGTTTCATGCCGTGTGAATTGTTTCATTAAATGGTCATGGATCATCGCGGAAGTATCAACATCGAGCCCGGAACTAGCATAGATATTAAAAGAACTGACGGTAAGTTGCAATTTCTCGTAAAATCGATTTCAAGGGAAAGAAATTCGGGGAAGGAAGCGAGAATCGGTTCGATTCGATTTGCTTTGCTTTTGCTTTTTCTTCAACGACCATCAGTTTAAATCAAGTATTCACGCGTGGGCTCTCTTTCTCGATATACGCACCTTCTGTCTCTGTCTGAAAACGCCATGACCGGCTTCAACCGGTTTTTCACATACGATTTGTAATGCAACCCAACGCGGTGCGATGTAATGTTGTGTTTGTTACTAACAGAGAATCGAATCGCACCGAATCGTTGTTTCCATATTCGGGAAATTCACGAGGCTTTATTTTTTTCTTTATTTTTTTTTCTTTTCGAATTGGAAAAGGACATGACTGGAACGAGGGAGAGGATGCTGATTCCTTTTCCTTTTTCCACTTCTTGGGTGCCCAGTATGGACTTTGCAGATAATATCGATTGTGCGCTTCAAAACTGGGGCAGTTTTGAAGCACGTTTCCTCTCTTTTCACGGAATTGGTTTCGAGGGTCTCGGTTTTTGGGGTCCCGGGAATGAGATAAAAGTGCGGTTACTAGAAGTAGAAATTATTAATTGATTAGGTTGCTTTTTTTGTCTTTGTTTTCTCTCAAGAGTAAATTACTGCAGGTTGGGAATTATTTTTTAAGCTGGCAAAGTTGAGAAATAATTAGTGGGAATTTAATTAATGGTAAAGATTTATAAAAAAAAGAGAGGTAAGAATAATATTGGAAAATAATTGAATTGGAAAGAAATTAAATGACAAAAAAAGTAAAAACAAATTTTTGTTTTCTTCTAATATTTTAATTAAATTCATATTTCTATACGATATGTATTAATTTCATTATATATTTTATTTTATTACATTGATTAATTTATATATTCTAGTTTTTTACATTTAATATTTATATATAATGGTATTAGTAACTAAAATCGCAACTATCGAATATTAAATAATCGCATCCATAGTCAAAATATTATTGGAGCTATTATTGTTTTTATTATTATTGATATGAAACGTCACCTTCATAAATATTCTTCATAGGGACAATTTTTGAAAATCCTGAAAAATTAAATACATTTACCATGTATCTTAAAAATGTAGAATTTTTAATATTTCTCCAATGCTTCATTTTCCAAGTCGCCAAACTTATTAAAAATTCTGGTCACCCATGTTCGGGAATCGCTTCTACTGAGAAATAGTAGCCTCGTTTCCAATTTCCAATAGTTAGTCCTATGCTTTTGACTTCTAGTCACTTATATTCCGTTATATCGGGATCCTGGGCGATACGAGATATTGTTTACAATTTTTTGTTCCTCTCATTTTGTGCGAAAGAGAAGCCGAGTCTGGTAATAACAGCAGCAAAGGTAGTAGAGATATTATTAGTCATATATATTAGAATAGAAAGGTAGACTTTAATAAGATGAAAGGCTGTCCGACGAGAAATGCAAAGTACAGGGTGTAACTTAAGATATCTCTGTGCAAGGAAATACGGGTGCTCTTATCTCAAATGCTATGCAATTGATAGAAAAGAAGGAAACGGGAAAAATGGTAACGAGAGTACAATATCGTTACTTTTGACATTAAAGTTATGCAAATAAGAGGAAGAACCGCTAAAGGCACCATGGAAAAACGGTACCTTTAAAGTCCTAGGCGAAGTCGGTCGACGTCTTTTCAATATGCGGGAGGAAAAAAAAAACATTATTAATTTATTCTACATAGAAATATAAATTGTTTCACGATCGAGCCAAAACTTCGTTAGGATCATTGGTTATAGTTTTCGGAGCCGAGGTTCATTTATAAAAATTGAGTGTTCGCTCGAAAGCCCGAGAGTCGCATAAAACATGCGAAATAAATTTTATTAAGAACTCTCGCAAGATTCTGAAATAACCAGGGCATGGATGAAAATGACACTTGGCGTAATTTGTTCGGAGTTTCATGAACCAGAAAATGCAGCGATTTTGTTTTGTAATTTTTCTAAAAATGAGAAAATTAAAATTTGGCAGCAAATTCAATGAAAATTCCACGGTCGTGTTTTATCTCGTTGTGGGATTGAATGAAACTTTATTATCGCTATTGTTGTTATCGTATCAATGAAGTAGCCGATAAAAGCTGAATGAAATTTTATTGTTGTTATTACTGCTATTATACAAATGAAGACGCCGATAAAATTAACGCTGCATGTTAAGCAAAATAATTAGACCGTGTAAAATCTTTATCGAGACCGACCGTTCCGAGGAGAAATAAACCAGTTCGTGTATGAATCTCTGGGAAAACTATTTTTTCTAACAATAAGAAAAAATTTGTAGTTTCTGCAAGGGTTAGATTTTTAAAGTTTTTGGATTTTTAATTTTTATGGAAAAATGGGGTAATTGCAATGGACACCATAGAAAAATTGCGATGGTATTATATTTTATAACAGTTTTCAATTTTTTAATAACTGCTATATAACAATTATTGATCTTTTCATAACAACTTTCAATTTTATAACCATTCAATTTTATAACTTTCGATTTTAGAACAATTTTTAATTTTCGAGTAATTGTTATGAAATAAGAAAAATAAAAATATAACTTTGTTTCATACATTTTTTTGCTTCAGAAAGATTTCCCAGAAATTGTGTTCTTTTTTATACTTTTTTTATTTTTATTTTTTAAAATCTTTTTGAAATTCAAAAAATATAAATTTAATTTAGTTTCAATTTAATTTAAATTTACTAATGTTACAATATATTTTCAACCATTACTTTGCAATGCATCTGAATATTCAACCATTTCCGAACGAAATTTCCATAACGGGGTAGTTGAAAATCAATAAATTGCTGCGACAATTCTCGGAAACTTTGCAATTGCCAAGAATTACTAGTTACTTTTTTTTTGGAGAATACTTCCGCTAGATGCAATTTAATTCGAAGGTCAAGCGGAAATGCAAGAATCCACAAAAAAGTGAAGTAAAGCGAACCACCAACCCCGGGTGTTCGTGTCACCTGTTTACGCGTGTTTCATAAGATAATCGGTTCGGTTTATTTACGCATCCACCTTACAGAATGACTCAGAACATTCACCATGAAAGGAAAGGGTTCGCCATCGGTAGGCTAATGTGTGCATGGAAAGAGCGTTTACTTTATTTACACTTTACACCAATCGGTAGCCAATTCTGGAATCTCGCGTTTTTACATTTTTGGAAATGTATAAAAAAAAGACAATTATTTAAATCGCCATTTGTAATACATGTATTTAAAATGGGGAGTAATCTGCAAAAAATTGAAACATTCGGATTTTTAATAAAAATATCATTTTTTTAGCCTGAAAATTTATTCCAAAAAAGGACATTAATTAATTTGACATTAATAATATTTTTCAAATGAGGCATCAACTCTACAAAAATGGCAACAGCCGAATTTTTTATAAAAATATAATTTTTTAACGAAAAATGTGTCCAAAGAAGGACGTTAATTAATTTGTTGGTATCAATAATATATTTTGAACGGAATATCAGTTCTAAAAAAATCGATTCACCCTGATTTCTAGTGAAACTATGATTTTATTTTAATGAAAGATGGTTTTTAATTAATTTGCACTTGTGGTCCCTTTTAATTTTCCTTCGGCTTTTCTCAATTCTTTTTTACAATATACATATTTTTTAAATTTGTTGAAATTGAAAGATACATTTTTTTATAACTATTTCCAATTTTTTTTATAAAATAGAATATTAATGTAACGCAACTGTTGCTATATTGTTGCTATAAAATCAAAGCGAACATTAATATTTATTTTATTTTATTCAAATTTTCGAAATTTATCTGATTCCAAAGCGAGGAAATCCAAGAGGTTCTCACGGTTCCAGGACTCGTGCGATTCCACGTTAACCGTGGAGTGCGTTAACATTGAACTTGACATGTATATCAAGTTTCCACTGAACCTAATGATTACAGTGTCAACATATATGAGTATGAGCACGATGATAAGCTTTTGTCTCCTCCACGCATACATTCTCGTTTAATAATAAATCCAGTACACGTTTTTCTCTCTCGTCTCGTGTCAAAGGTCGTCTAATAACGATTAATCTCACGACTTGGAAATTAATTGAAATTATAGCAAACAATCTACCCGTTTCCTCCCCCTCTCTCTCTCTCTTTCTCTTTCTTTCTTCTTCTCGCATTTGTTTATTTCATTAAAAGAAGAAGAGGTCATTCACTCACACAAGCTCGGTCCTTCTTCTGAGCTATTTTCGGTGCTCTGTCCTATTTCAATCCTGCTATCCAGAGATTCTAGAGCTCATGTGACAAAGTATGTATCTGTCTAATTATATATGTACGCAAATTTGCGGCAAAAATAATGAAAAGCGTTCGCTTCGTGGTATTCAAGCTCTGAAGATTTTTGGAAGCTTTCTTTGAACCACCGTGTGTCGTTGATAAAAAAAAATTGAGATATTTAAGGTTTTGCAGTTACAAAATAATGTTTTTTTTTTTTGGTTTAACGACAAACTATGCAATCTTATATTTGTATTCTACGGGAAAAATTACCCCTAGAAATGAATTGTCCAACCCCATTTTCTAAACTTTAATTTTTACCCCATTTTTGGGGGAAGGCCAAAAATTCGACTTTTGGAATCAATTTTTGGGCACTTTCGGGAGACGCTTATCCGATGTATTTTTTCACGAGGAATCTATTTTCATTATCAAAATTCGAAATTGTCAGCAGGAGATACGATTTTTCCTAAATTTTCCCCAAAAAACCTGCTTTTGAAGACCATCCGCTAGAATTTCATGAAAATTGACCCTTGGAATCGATTCTACGCGAAAAATTACCCCTAGAAATGAGTTGTCCAACCCCATTTTCGAAAATTTAATTCTTACGCCATTTTCGGGGCGAAGATCGGTTAAACTTGTTGCCGAAAAAAATCGAAATCGATTTTTACGAGAAATTGATTTTCATTATTTACCAGGAAAATGCTCGGGTATTCGTTGAAACTAAATTTCCGATTGAAATATTAAGGTCGGTGTACTTATTCTCAAGACTGGGAATAGTAGCGAAAATAATGATAATACCGCATCTCGTGGAAATAAATAGAATAGTTGAAGTAGATTTAGAGCACAAAACGCTTGGTGTATAGAGAGAGGAAGATATGCGTGACGTAAGGTACCTAGTGTAATGCTGTATGTACACCAGAGGATACATATAATGCTCTCATAATTATTAAAGTGAGGTAGACACGCTTTAAACTTTAACGTCTTGTGTTCTGCAGCATTTCTTTGCAGTTTCTCTTTTTGCACGAACGACAAAAACGGACATGAATGGGTTGGGTGCCCAGACGGGAATGATAATACACCAAAAGTCTGTATTACTCCGCTGAAGTACGACATTCAGTTTCTTGCCCCTAGACTTAATGAAGTTTTTGCTGCACACTTGCCGTGTCTTCATTTTTACACGAACTTTTGCGACCCTTGTTTTTTTTTAAATTCTCATTTACAATTTTATCACAGCTCTAATTTAAAATACACTCGAATTTCAAATCTTTCGATAATTCGGGCCCGAAACCGCGGGAAACTGTTGCCGAAATAAGCCACGCCCACGGGCCGCCGTCATTGGCTGTCGGGGCAGTGAATACTCGCCTTGAATTCGCGAGCGTGGAGCGCTCGCCTTTAGGGTTCCATTATTCTTCGTCATTTTGGGTCGCGTTCAAATTTCTCGCGGAAAGTAGCAGTAACCGGAAGCGGACGTTGCAATGTCAAGAGACTCGAAAGAAAAACGTCGAAAGATTTAGAAGCTGTTGACGATATTTTCGAACTTTGACGTGGGCATAATGAGAAAGATCGAATCTTTCTTTGTCTCTGCAATTTTTTAGAGAGATTTCGCGAAATGAGATTTATCGACGATAACAAAACGTCTGGTATGCAAAGTAGCGACACGGAGATAGTCCGGGACCTTATTCAATTAATTCCTGTGTCAGCCTAGCTTACGTACGTTTCTCCACCCGGCGCACTACGCTACTTTTGTTAATGTACTTGAAATTCCAGCTCTGTGGAAAGTGTAACACAGTTAAAGTGAAGGCTTCGAGAGACTCTTGGAAAAACAATGCTCGGATCAGAATAGAACGGGAACCTTTCAAGTACCTTTACTCTCTACTTTCTTTCTTTCTCTTTTTTTTTTATCAACCAAGTCACTAGAAGCCGCTGATAATTTTGTAATTTTATATTTTTCTATGCTATCGCGCCGAAACTTCCAACAATTGTTGTTGTTACAATTATTATCATTATTATTATTATTATTATCATTGTTATTATTGTTATTATTATTATTATTATTATTATTATTATTATTATTATTATTATTATCATCATTGCTGTTGTTGTTGTTATTATTATTATTATCATTGTTGTTGTTGTTGTTACAGATCGTCTAATTTGAAAAAAAATTACAAAATTTGTTTAAATGCGAATAAAGAGGAAAAATAAATAATTTCTAATACTCATGCAAAGAGATTAACGAGGTTCGAAAGCCGTAAAAATATTAGTAAGGAAATGGCGATTAAAAAAAATTGAAATTCAATGGAAGTAGAAAGTAGAAGTAGTCGCCTGGGCTGGCGAAAAATGGTAAGGCACAATGTGACGTAAGATAAGATAAAGCGATGTTTGGTACATTAAGAAAGAGTGAGACTCCTTAGGTGGATCCTTATAAGGCTACATCGCCCACGTGCATAGCTTCGACGACTTGCAATGCTTTCGGAGTTCGGACAAGGACTACTATGCGAGTCGTGGAAGATTTTTCTCTCTCTCTCTCTCTCTTTTTTTCTTTACTCCTCTTCGAACTCCGCAACGCCGTGAAAATCAAATTGCAAGAAGTTGCAGGAAATTTCGATCGTGTTCCTGCCGAAAGCGCGAAAAACAATAACGTGGCACGTGCTCTCGAAGAGACAAGAGCGGATCGTCAGCTAAATCGCGAGAGGAAACGAAATTTTCGGATGAGAAGTCAAAGAAGAAGCGCTAAATTGGCGATTCTTTGCTGGAAAATCGCTAAAATGGCAAATTCCAAGGTTTTGGGGAATTTGCGGTTGCGAGGGAATACAAAATTGTAGGTGATCTTTTGAAAATTGATACTCAGCCGGAAGCTGGGAACTTCCATGGACTTCTGTGGCACGTGGCGTCACGGGGAAAGGGCGGACATATTATATTTATAAGCCGAACGATTATAATGTTCATTGGAAGATCAATAATTGAGAGAAGTCAAGTAAAAGACACCTACGAGATTTATGTCAACTAATGGAATTGCGTCATCGACGAGTTGAGAGCGATGAAACATCTATTTCCAGTGGTCTACGAGCTACAAATATATACACGATCGCTTTTGTCGCAACTGGAAAACTGGAACTGGACGGAGTGAAAGTTTCGTCTGGTAGCTCGTGTCTAACGAAACAAATCATCCGTGAGCAGTGTTGCAAATGGCAAACTGGTACCTCTGGTTCAATTGGAGACTGATTTATGTCACATCGTTGGGAATTTTGCTCAACAATGTGCTGCCAGATGCAACAACATACTGTTTTATTCACTTAAAAATATCGTTGCTCGTTGTGACTCATGATTTTAAAGAGACAAGTCCCGATCCACGCTATTAAATTTATCGCACCTTTATTATCACATATATTAACACTCATAAAAAAATTACTACACCTGTGTGTGAATTTTTTTAATGAAGGAAAAAAAATTAAGTCCTTCCAAATTGTATTTTTTTAGAGAAATGTTTTGAAATTCTCCTGATTCTCCATGAATTCCAATATTTTCTTTGAAAAATAATAAATCAAAAAATATTAAACTAAGAAAAATAAAATTTAAAAAAATGTAAAACCCTAGCAAATGATTATTCTGAACGCTGACGTTATAGAAACCCATACATGATTTGTCAAGCAACCTAAAAATTGCGTCAGAGAGTGATTAGAAGATTAGTTAAGAACTGAAACTAATACGGAATTTCATCCCAATTGCTGAAATTGGGTTTCCTCCATATCTAATTCGGAAATACCATGTCAAGATCACAACGACTTGATGGAAATACACTCGTGCTACCCTGACAGAGAAGACAAAAAAATGTATAAATTGTAGCTTTTACGGGAAAGTGTGCCATACGGAAGCTTTTGTTTCAGAGGAAAATTTGTATCCACGCTAATCAAGTTAAATTCCCACTCTGAGCGTAAACTTCCACCAATAAACTGAATAGAACATCCCACGCTAACTCTATAAAAGTGTAAAAAATATTATTTTTCTCCGGTAACATCGTATTTTTTGTATCACTAGAATTTTAAACAAACGGATTCTGGAGTTTCTAAAATTAAGAAAAACCAAAAGAAATTTTATATTTTTTTATTTTATGTTATTTTATTTTTCTTAGTATTGGAGTTCATCAAGAATCAGGAGAATTCCAAGACCTTTCTGTAAAAAATATAATTTCTGTGATAAACAAAAATGTGGCTTCCGGCACAAAAGTGGTGGTTCTACCAAAACTTTTTAGAATTTGAATGTCGAGTTATTTTTAAGGTTTCATTTAATCTTTTTTTGAAATCCACCAAAAACTCTTTGTTTTCAAACCAAATTGTGGCCAGAGTTAAAATTATTTATTTCAAATTCGACTTTTGGGATCCCGAATTTTGTAAAAATCGCGGTGGATTTTTGAAACCTTGGAACCGATTAATTTTGAATTGCTTGAAAGCTTGCAACAAAGTCACAGGTTTTTCTTTCAAGGGTTTCGTTTTTACATTTCACAATAATGACGGTGGCATTGAAAAATAACGCATATGGTTGTGAATAAATAAATGTCAAGGTACAATTACAACTACAACAACAGCAACAACTTCCACCACTACTACTACCACCTCTTGGCGATTTCATGTCTTCCCCAAATAAGGAAAGATTTTGCAGTCCAATAAGGATCGAGATCAAGATCTAAGTACTTAGTAAAAGTCTTGAATGACTTTCATGCCCCATTTTTTTTTTTTTTTTTTTTCAAAGCAACAGTTTTATGAGTTATCAATGAATTTGGAATCCCAAGGAATCCGTGGCAAGGATTTATGCTTTTTCAGGGATTGCATAATTGTCAACAGGAAGCCGTGTTGAAATCTGATTGAATTTCTGTTCTTTAAATGCTTTCGTTATTAAGATATTAATCCTTTGCTTTGCTTTTAATCATTTCAGGTCGAGTGCACTCGGCTCTTGTATCTGGTGTCAATTGGGAGCAACGAACAGTCACTGTAGAATGGTTCGAAAAAGGAGAAACAAAAGGGAAAGAGGTATAAACATTTTTGAAATTCCATTCCAAGGTGGAGAAAAATAATCTTTTGCTCGTCATTTTTTATCCTCATTCTTATTTGCTCTTGTTATTTTTTATTTATTATGGAATTCAAAAAATCCTGAAAGGATTTTAAAAGTGGGAAGTAAAAGAAGGACTTTCCGTCTTTGAAAATTAGCAACATTTATTTCCAAAATAAAAATAGACAAAATTTTCATAGCAGATTGAACATTTCTCCTGACAAACTTGCAAAAAATTTCCAAACGCTCAGAAAATAGTCTCCTAATATCTTAAAATTTACTGTGAAAATTTACAAATATATTTAAATATATTTAAAATCGAGTTATTTGCAGTTTGTGCAATAGATTGTTGTTACAAAAATTTCCAGACTTTCAAAAAACATTCTTATGACATTTTAAAATTTATTCTAGAAATTTAAAAAAAAATTTACTGTGTTTAAAATTGAGTTATTTTCAGTTTATGCATTCAGATTATTGTTAAAAAATTTTCCAGACCTTCAAAAAATATTGTTATGACATTTTAAAATTTATTCTAGAAATTTGTAAATATTTACTGTATTTAAAATTGAGTTATTCTCAGTTTAATTTATCGAATTATTGTTAACAAAATTTCCAGTTGCTCAAAAAATATTTGAAAATTTACTCTACAGATAAATCTCCTATTTAAAATCGGGTTATTCTGGGTTTGTGCTGTGGATGATTGTTAAAAAAAAAGGAGCGAGTATCGTTAATATGTTATATATATATAAAAAAAAGCTCCAACCGCAAGGTCAAAGTGTAAAATTTAATTTCCGATGTAAACGTAGGTCATGGTTATTATTGGCTATTTTCAAATCCATCCACGAGTAGAGTTAGCTTATGCAATGCCAAAGAGACAAACCCTCCACGAGTCTATTGAGAACACAGGTCTATTTCCGAAAGCCTTTTCACGAGCCAGTTCGACGTGGTACAAACTGCCAGAACAACTGGAATTTTACGACGTTTTACGATAGGATCGTTTTTCTCGCTTCCCTTCCGATCATTTTGCGTATTTGTGTCATCTTTCCATTTATCATTTGTCTTTTTCGAGCGGTTAAATAAGGCAAGAAGAGAAAATGCCACAACACAGTTTAATACCACGTCGAAAGGTACCGAAAATATTTCTCTAATAATGGTTATTCGTTTACTTTTTTTAAAAAAATAGGAATTTTTCTGGAAAAACTTGAAAAACGTTTCATCCCATTTTGTTTTAATAATTGTTTCTCCGATGAGACTAATTTTTGTTCGTTTTTATTATCACCAGGTGGAGATGGATTCCATTTTCGCCCTGAATCCTGAGTTGTCGTCCAAAAACATGGGTCCACCACCGCCTCAAGTGCAAAACCACATGTTGGCTTCTTCAAGAGCGCGGGTAATTTTCATAATTTTTATTATTTCTTATCGAATCCTTAGGTTAAGGCAAGTTCCATAAAAATCTCGCAAAGTATCACGAAATTCTGGGAAAAAAATCGTCGAAATTCACTCAAATGCCAAAACTCAAATTCAAAAAATTCAGTTTATAGGGAATTATAAAGAAATGCGATTAATTTTTCTTTTTTGGTGTTAGAATTTTCATGAAATAATTTTGCTAGACAGATTCTCCAATTGTTAAATAGAAAGAATAAGAAAAATCGCGATTTTTATGTACAGAATCTTCTTCCTAAAAAGTAGAAAAGAAAATTTCGAAATTTGAGACCTTGTAATTCCAATTTGCAGCATTTTGACTTTAGAGATTTTGTCTCCTTTGCGAAATTCCTTTTTTTCTACTAATAACTGCAAAAACAGGTAATAGGAGTGTGTATGTGTTATTATGCAGAATCACATTCGCAATTTTTCAAAGAAAACACAGGCAACCTAATTTAACCCATAGAAAAAAAGGATATGTTAAATCAATACCGAACGCCTCTAAAACACGTCCAATTTACAGGATCGAATTTCGCTGCATAGAGAAGAGAGGCTTTGATTCCTCTTTTCTATACCGTAGATTCAATTTATTCAAGTTGAATCTCACTAATTGAAGACACACCGGAAGGTTCACATAATTGTGAGCGATTCCGACTCATCAGGAAGAATTAAAGTTTTGGATGAATGACTTTTCTTCTTCCGATGGGAATGAAATTTCTGTATTTTTCCACTCAACCGTTCATACTCGATGTTTTTTTTTGCAATAATACCCCAATTTTTTTCATCCTTGTAACACTAATTTTAACGTTATTTTGGAATTCCTGGAGAACTCTGTGGTAGGACTGTCGAAAATCCAATCGATGCTAAATTAATCTCAGAATTTATTAATATTCTTAAATTTTTTTTTCCCCAAAAACACTAGATTTCCATATTTTTTTATTACGTTTCAAAATTTCAATAGAAAATCCGAATTTGTATTGGATTCGACCAAAGTATTCGATTAAAATTGACAGAAGTCAAATTATTAATTTGATGACATTAGCAAATTCTGTCGAATAAATCTTTTTTTTTTTTTTTTTTTTTAATTTTTATTCGACATGAAAATTTTTAGAAATTCCTATAACCACATATTTTATTTTTAAAAATGTCAAATTAAGGATTAGTAGAAATATATTTGGAGAATCCAAATACAATTCCAAATTTGACTTGAATTCTCTAAAATTTAGTATTCGATGAAAATCGATACAAGTCAAATTATTAATTCATCAGCAAATGCTGTCGGATAAATACTTTTTACTTTCACATCGAAAAGAAAATTTTTAGAAATTTGATTAATAATACATATTTTATCAAGAAAAATTCGAAATGAAACGTTAACCCGATTATCGACTGGAAAGTCAAAGAAGCAAGAGCTTTGTTGACTCGTTGCCGAGGATACTCGTTGTCTTAACCCCTTTGCTTAGCCCGATAGAAATGCCAGTAGGAAAGAAATAATGTGCGTTCAAGAACTGCCACGTTTAACATGTTCCAGTATTCGTTCGTCTTTGAGGTATTCATTGATAGTTAATTGTGATTTCCGAACGACTTGACCGGTCTTTCAAACACAACACTCCTACCTACTTAAAGCAGTTCCAATGTCGAAAAAAAAGCATGACTGCCTTTGGTGTTTCCTATCTCGTTTTGTGCAAAAATCTCCAGAGGAATGTGTACGTGGATTGTAATATTATCATTTAACGTTACACAAAGCTCGCAAAAAGGATGCCGTTTATCGGCTCCTTCCCCCAGAATCCCTCACTCGTGTTAATCCATTCGTCGATAACACCCGGTTCATTAACAAGGCGAAAGGAACAATTTGCCCGAATTTCCTCTGCCCAGTTTTTTTAAATGGAAAACGTAATTAACGAATCTCTTTTCTCATTCTCCTGGACGCTGCTCCTATGGATGACAAATTCTCCACTGGACAAAAACGCTGGAAACCAAATTTCCCTGCGACCAATTCAAATTCGAAACCGTCGTTTTTTTTTCCCTAATCGCTCCTTCTGCATTTGGGGACGTGACAAAACGGGGTTTGACGAATTCCTAAAAAAAAAATAATCGTACCCTCACGAATAATCCGGGGGACGATGTTGACGCAAAATACAGGACTCTTCCGGAGAGGAAGACGAAGAAGGGGTTGATGAGTTGGAAAATCAAGAAGAAGGCTCCTTTGGACGTCATCGTAACACAGCGAGAAATGGCCTTACCTCTGCAACGCTTCCTGTACGAGTCACATCTCGTCTTTCGGTAACGCGCCAGTCCCCCATCTTTCATTAAAAATCCTTTCCCTTAAGTAGTTTGAATTTTCTTTCACCACTTTTTTTAAGAGATTTTGAATGTTTCTGCTTCGGGTACTTCCACGGATAGTCTGGGATTTTTTTTTATTTTAATAAAATACCGCAAACACCGAAAGTGCAACAAGTACTAAAAATACTAAGAATACTGCAATTGCAACTGTAGGCTGAAAATAAAAAATCTTCCAGATTTCCACTGGCACTATTGAAAAATGTGAAATTGATTCGAGCAATTTTGTGATTGGTTCGGTAGCAAAATTAGATAAAATTATTAACATATAATTGTGGCAGCCTATAATAATATTTTTTTTTCTTGACTCAATAATATTTTTTTCTATGTTAGTACTTTTGTATTTAAAAGAAATAAGTATATTTAAAATCTGGGGTAGAACAAAAAAATTCTGACTTTCCTAGAAACCCAGAATAAAATTATTATCGGAACTCCAGAAACTGGTAAATCTGATAAAACATAATCTAAAATTTGTAATTTCAAATTAGAATTATTTAGTACTATTCAATTAACTTCAAAATCGCAATTGGAACCCCATAAAAATAAACTATACCATCTCTGTCCCATAATAACAGTACTGGATGGCAATTGCAACCCCATAAAAATAAACTATACCACCTCTGTCCCATAATAACAGTATTTTCAATATTATTATGGTATTATTATTATTATGCTAATATTGTATTGCTACTGTTATTATGGGACAGAGGTGGTATATTATATTTTTATGGGACATTATTTTATCAATGTATGTATAATTAAAAATCTATTTTTTTAAAAATATATTATCAAACAATGAGTTCTGAATGGCAATTGCAACCCCATAAAAATAAACTATGCCACCTCTGTCCCATAATAATAATAATAATTCCATTGTTCACTTGCTACTATTATTATGGGACAGAAGCAGTATATTATATTTTTATAGGATATTATTTTATCAATGTACGCATAATTAATAATCAATTTTTTAAAAAATATAAATTATCAAGCAATGGATTCTACATGTAAGTGGCATCCAAAGTCTCCAAAAAAAAAAAAAAACGGAACCGATCTGCAAGGACAAAAAGAAAACCAAAATTGGACTCTCTTACGATGAAATTGGCACTTCTTTATTCTCACCAACACCTCTCTGATTTCATTCTGAGCACATCGCAAAAAACAATTCCTGGGAACTTGGAATGGTAACCACGGGGTTTGAATTCACCACGGTTTCAATTGACTCTCACACTGTACATAGTCGCAAAAGGTGCATTTCAAAAAAAAAAATAACGATAGCGGGACCAAACAATTTTGAAGGGAGAGAAAAAAGGAAAGAAATCCCCAGGAGGCGAGCCGAAAAACTTCTCCTCGACGTTTTCTTTCTCTGGGGGACAAAAATTACACCGAACAAAACTGTATTATACACCCGTGCCTCGTCCAAAAATCAATGCGATGCCGGACGAAAAAAAAGGCCGAACTTTATTACCTTTATTCTGCGTCACCACTTTCATGAGTGTCTGTCTTTGCTTGAAACGCACATCAAATCCTCTTTTTTTTTCTTTTTTTTTTAACGACGTTTCATTAATTGCCCGACTTCTAACGACTCCTTTTTCTCTCTTTTTCAGCAAAATCCTGCGAGGCAATCGATCCCGGTAAAAGGTACGTTTGGCCAGAAGTAATCAATCAACCACGAAGTTAATTATAAGGTATCCTTCGGTTTTGTGACATATGGGCAGAAGCTTTTTTCTTTTTTTTACGACACATATAAAAGCATGCGGCGGGTATACAGGTACCAGAAAACTTTACAAGCCGAGTATCGATATTCACACTCATACGTGTGTTGCCTCGACACAAGGGCAAGGACCCCTAGGAACAGTCGTTCTAGTCTAGTCGTTCACCCTCGACTGATAGGGTGGCTCCTCGGTACTTGAAATTTTCACTCCCCTGTGCATTAAACGCTGCGGAATTTTTTTTTTTTTTCTTCAAATTACACTCAAGTTTCGCTAATTTACTGGAAAAAGTTAGAATGAAGTTCGTGCCTCTGACGTATTGTTTTAAGCGTAAGAATAAAATTAACGAAAGTCCCAATAATGTTTCCCCAAGGGAGTTCATTGAGGAACCGAAAGGTAATTGCGTTGAATTTTCAGAAATATCGTAGGCAAACTGAGGAAACAGAAAAAATGAAAATTTTTATGGAATTACAATTATTCCAATTAGAGCAATTTTTTATTTGCAATTTTAATTTGTAGTGTTTCAAAATTGCAACATTCTATTATTAACACTTTGCCGTCTTTATGTACGACACCAACGTGGTGCCACCGGCGCTTGAACGATAGTTTTCGCATGGCACCAACGTGGTGTCACCGGCGCTTGCCCGATAGTTTTCGCATGGCACCAACGTGGTGCCACCGGCGCTTGAACGTTAGTTTTCACATGGGACCAACGTGGTGCCACCGGCAATTGTTATATTACGTCCAAATAATATCAGCTGTATTTTATTTGTTGCTTCGATAAAGTTCAAATTCTCGAAAATTCATTTTTTCAAAAACTGAAAAATTCAACCTTGATTTTCACAAAATTGAGGCGCCCAAAAAAAGTTTAAAATGGGATCCAAAATAGATAATTTTAACTTTGGTCACAGTTTAATTTCTACACAAAAATTACCTATACTTTTTTTAAACATTAAAATAAATTATTTCCATCAGCAGTTAAAATTCAATATAAAAAAAAAAATTCTCGATTTTCAGCGAATTCCGTGAGAACATCGCGGCAGCAAACAGGACGTCCGACAAACATTATACCACCGTCCACGGTTTCCCTGAATGGCCACGGTGACTCCTCGGGGCTAGGATTGACTGGGCGACGAGAAGTTGAGAATATTCCACCGACACCGACGAATCCTCCAACGCCCGCAGCGCTCTCGACACCGTTACCTAAGCAGAAACACTTACTGCAACAACAGCTGCAGCTACAGCAACAGCACCAACAACAGCAACAGCAGCAACAACAGCAGCAGCAACAATACCAGATGCAACAATCCGCTCAGGTGGAAAATGGTCGCGGTAGACGGTCCAATGTCGTGAAGGAGGTCGAGAGATTGAAAAAGAATCGCGAGGAGAGACGACAACGTCAAGCGGAACTCAAGGAGGAGAAGGAAGCCTTGATGAATTTAGATCCCGGTAATCCGAATTGGGAGTTTCTAGCGATGATTAGGTGAGATTCCCAAATCGGGAGCTATAAAATTAATATTCTTTTTTTTTTCCTTGTAAACCTAGTTTTAATTTCCAATTTTAACTTTTTCTTTCCTCGAAATTTTTAATTCCACTAATTTTTAGTTTAATTATTTTTATTTTTATTATTTTAATTTTTGATGTTTTTTTTTCCTTTTCCCTCCCCCGAAATTTTAAATTTTACCTTGAGATCACTTTTATCATTATATTGAAATTTATTTAAAATTTAACAATTCAATAAAGAAATGGGAAAAATAGTATCAATTAAATGAGTCACCTCAAAAATGTTGTAATTGCAAATTGTTCAAAAACCCCCAAAAATGAAAACAAAAAATAATCTGGTGGATTTTTTTAAACAATTTTTTTTTAAATGGATGAATTTTTTTAAATCCATCAGATTATTTTTTTCATTTTCGGGGATTTTTGAACAATTTGCAATTTATACCTTACAACGTTTTTGAGGTGACCCATTCAATTATTTAACACACAACATTTTTTTTCAATTCAAATTATGTGAATTTTGGGAGAAACTGATTTTTTTCGTTTTTCTTTTCTCACAGGGAATATCAAAATAGTATAGAATTTCGACCATTACGTGAGTCAGATGTAGTCGAGGATCACCAGATAACAGTATGTGTAAGGAAACGTCCATTGAATCGCAAAGAAGTAGCGCGAAAGGAAGTCGATGTGATAAGTGTCCCTAGCAAAGATCAAATGGTAGTTCACGAGCCAAAGTCAAAAGTTGATCTAACGAAGTACTTGGAGAATCAGCTGTTCCGATTCGATTACGCTTTCGACGAGACGTGCAACAATGAAATAGTTTACAAGTACACGGCGAAACCCTTGGTCCAAACGATATTCGAAGGTGGAATGGCGACGTGTTTCGCGTACGGACAAACTGGCAGCGGGAAGACGCATACGATGGGTGGCGATTTCAATGGAAAGACGCAGGATTGTAAAAAGGGAATTTACGCGATGGTAGCTAAGGATGTATTCAAGTGCCTCAAGTCAGCCAAGTATCGACCGCTTAATCTCGTCATATCGGCCAGTTTCTTTGAAATTTACTCCGGCAAAGTTTTCGATTTGCTCGCGGATAAGGAGAAATTGCGGGTTTTGGAGGACGGAAAACAACAAGTGGGTATTCAAATTAATCCGATCACGAACGATTTTGACAATTTTTTAGTTAGGAAATGTTACCGATCGGATCGAGTTCATGATTTGTTCTTTTTCAACGTATTATTCATTGGATAATTAATTTTTAAAAAAAGCGAATATTAAAACCTGTAAATTTCGAGCAAAACCGACAGTATTTAGAAAATTTTGATTTTTATGTATTGCATATAGCTTTTTTATATTTTTAATTGTATAAAAAAAGTCGAATATTAATAATCATAATAGTATTTATATTTATATTGGTTAAATTCGACAGATTCCTAAATTTCGTATTTTCCAGGAACTCGGATTCCTAGTAAAAGCTTTGTAACCATAAATTTACAAATTTAATCATTTTGGATTTGAATTTTGCATACAAATAAATTTTTTTTTCTCCAGGTTCAAATCGTCGGGCTTACTGAAAAAGTCGTTGAAACCTGCGATGAGGTGTTAAAGCTCATCCAACATGGGAACAGTGCTCGTACAAGCGGTCAGACCAGTGCGAATTCCAATTCCTCGAGATCCCATGCGGTTTTTCAAATCATAGCCAGAACTCCCGGGACGCATAAAGTGCATGGGAAATTTTCACTCATCGATCTTGCGGGTAACGAAAGAGGCGCTGATACGTCTTCTGCTAACAGACAAACTCGTGAGTTTCCCATTTCTACAATTTTCCAGTTCTGAATAAAAAATAAATAAATAAAAAATTTTTTTTAATATAAATAAAATACAAAAAAGTAAATTGTTTTCAAGATCGAACCTTGAAGCGTTAACGATAAATTTGCATTTTAATATAAATATTTATGATACTAAAAAATTGATACGCAAAAAATAAAAAATAAAAATAACGCCCACAATTCTCATTTTTGATACTAACGAGTACTAATATGGAATTTCCAGGAATGGAGGGAGCTGAAATCAACAAATCTCTGCTTGCATTAAAAGAGTGCATCCGTGCGTTGGGTCGCAAGGGTACCCATTTACCATTCAGAGCCAGCAAACTCACACAAGTACTTAGGGATAGTTTCATCGGAGAAAAATCGAAAACTTGCATGGTAAGACACAAGACGACATCTAACAATTATTTTATTAACTATAAAAAGAGGTCTCTCTTAATATTTGCTCAATTTGTTACAAACAATAAATCTCAAACCTAAAAAAAATGTGACTCAATTTCGAGTAACACGAAGTGGCCCTTTTTCGAATGAACGTAAATTCCAACACCTTGTTTCACCAGATCGCAATGATTAGTCCCGGAATGAGTTCCTGCGAGCACTCTTTGAACACACTACGGTATGCCGATCGCGTGAAAGAATTAGCGGCGACCGATCCTACGGAAATGAAGGCATCCCCTACCGATGAAACCGAAGCTAGTCTGAAAATCGACCAAGCCAATAACAGCGTTCTGTCGGATAGTGACTTGGCACAGCTCAGGTCTCTCAATGTAAGTTCTCGTATTTGTGACAATTCACTTTCGTTTGGCGCCGGTACGAATCTTTATGTACGACACCAACGTGGTGCCGCCGACGCTTGCCCGATAGTTTTCGCACGGCACCAACGTGGTGCCACCGGGACGGCATTGTGTCAATACAAATGCAAGTTATCGTTGATTTTTTTGTTTATTAAGTTTAAAAATTTTTTTTTAAAGCGCTTTAACACTATTTCCACCAGAGGTGTCTTTTGGCACCTTTTGGAATTTTAATTTCGAATTATTTTCGAGGTTTAATTTAATCCTTTTTTTTTTGAAATCGACGAAGGGGAGGTGCTTGGTAGAGCAATTATGCGCCTTTGAGAAAAATTTGTATTAATTAGGAAAATATATTTCAATTTTAAATCCGTATTTTTTTATGCGTTTTTCTTTTGTGCGATTTTTTTTTCTCGATATCCTCATATCGCACAAAAATACTATAAAGTCGCAAAAAAATTAAATCGCATAAAAGAAAAACGCATAAAAAAAGACCGCACGAAAACGGGTTTCGCGGTAGAAATAGCGTTAAAGGGTTAATAATGAAAATTTTCGTCATTCATTGACGGTCACCCTGATTTCAGGAAGGAGAAATCTCGCAAGATCTGTACACTTTCCACGAAGCGGTGTCTGCTTTGCAATTGCTGGAGGAGGAAGTCGTGGATACGCACAAAATGGTAATGGACAATACCACGAGATTTCTTAACGACGCGCACAGTGTTTTTAGCGTAACACACGAAGTGGATTACGATCAAGAAGGTAAGTCGACACGTGACAACACATGTCTCCTATTATTTTTTTCCACGATGCACTGGTACAATTCTCGCACGTGTTCGTGTTTCTCTGTTTAAATTCGTTTTTACATGGAAAATGAAAAGAAAAGAAAAGGAAAAAAAATCTAGAAAAGTAGAATTGGGGGTTTCTTTAGTGGGTGATAAAATATCGATAGAGTTACGTACGTTTTTGTGAAAGTGACATTGGCACGTCGCCTTTGTATGACAGATACGTGCACTAAGACTAAGGCAAACACGATCTTCACATTAAACCACAACCAAGAAGGCGACGGCAGTAGTACGACTCTGAATACCACCTTTACCATAAACAACAACTCCGCGAGGAAATCCGATAACGATAGCGATCAATCGGCAAAGTCCAATGTCACTATTAACTTAGCCATTTCTAAGAAATCTTCTCCGTGGAGGACCCAATCGCGGAGGAACTCCGCGTGCTCTAGCTGCAATTCCAGCGTGACTTCCACCAAACGAACTCCGATAAAAGCGCAGCTTAAGAAACGACAGACGTCGACACCGCAGATATCGAGGAGAGCCTCCTTGACGAAAACCGGCAATTTGAAAATAACGACACCCACGAAATCCACGCCCACGAAGCCCACGCCCAGGGCCAAGTGGACCTTGCCACCGAGGCTCAAATGTCCTCGTTACAATTGGAGTGGCACCTTCAAGGCTCCCAAAATGTCCCTCGCGAAGAAGCAACAGACGACTTTCTTGTCGGTCAACGACAACGATTTGGCCAATCACAATTTGCTGAATTTGTCGAACGAGTCCACCGACAAGGACTTCATTTACGAAAAAGATCGTTTGACGATGGAAGCTCGAGGTTTCGGCTCGAGTCCGAGATCGGCCACCACTTTTAACATTCAAAACGAGGAGAAGAATTTGAAAGACGACGCGAAAGATGTCGAGTCTCAGGACGAACAGCAGATTTTCGAGGATAACGATACCGATGACGATTGCGCTAACGTTTCTACGAAATTTAACGAGACTTCTCGGTCGCTGAATAATTCGCAACGAGAATCTCAAGGAAATGACGACTCGAAATCGCGGCGGAATTTTATAATCACAGTTCTGAATAATCTGATTTTGTTCTTGATTTTACCGGTTGCTTATGTTGCCTCTTTCGTTTATATCCAGTCGAGAGAACACAAAGGAGCCTGAAGTGTAGCGTGACTTTAACACGAAGTGCTTTTTTGTTTTATATTTAATTTGTTTAACTACTGGTTGCTACTGTTTTTTCTTTTCTTTTTCTTAAAGTAGAGTTTTGAGTTAGAAATTATTTTTTGAAGTTACATTCCATTAATTTTTCCAAATTTCTTCCATATTTCATTAGAACGAGACGTTCATTTTTTTCTAGTTGAAACTTTGGAGAAAATATTTATTAATTCCTTGATAAAATATATTAAAGATCTTTTTTTAATTGAAAACATTTTTAAAAAATCTTCGGGATTTTAAAGGCGTCTTAATTTTCGTAGGGTTTATGTCTTATTACATTTCTTTGAAAATATGTTTTATTGTAAACCTTGGAAATATTTGTTTAAAAATTTTTTGAGCTTTTATGGAAAATTTTCGAAATTCAAAGAAACAAAAAGGGTGAAAAAAAATATATTTTTCAAGTTGGCCTTCAAAATTTTCCTAAAAATATTGAAACTACAAATATATTTTTTTTAATTCGTCCTTTTTTGTTTTGAAACTGAGTTTTTTAAAAGCTCCAAAAAAAATATTAACTTTCAGAATCCCATTTCTCGAAATCGTCCAGCAAATTAGAACTTTCGGAAAAAAACTTTTTGAATAGAAAGAAAAAAATAAAACGTGAAAAATAGTACCGGTAGCAACCAAGTTTCGCATGCTGGCATGTACAGAGCATTTTAAATCTAAAAAAAATCTTTATATTTCTTTTTTTATATAATTCATTTTAGGTATAACTGAAATCGAAATCAAAAGACATGTATATAAAAAAAGTAACTTTAGAATGATTTTATATTCCATTACGATGAATTCCAAGACAAGAGTTACCTGAATCAAACGATAATTGTAAAGACAATGCGTGTGATTTCATAAAAAAAAAAGATTTATTTTCTGCTAGAATTAATGATAAATAAAAATAGACAAATAAACGAGAATGTAGTAAATAATTAAATTTAGCGTGATATGAAAACTCAATGTAACATGCAGGAACCCTTCCAGATATGAGACGGAAAAGAACAAAGTTTAAATCGCCCTACCTGAGGAGGTTTTCATTACGTAGACGTCTCATAGAGAGAAAACAATTTTCCGATGGTACGATGAGTTCAACAAAATACGTACGATTAAAAAAAAAATCAAATCAAATTTCAATGCAAATGAAATTCAACCAACAAAATTATCAATGCCTCTTTCAATATCACTCATACTACTATTAATGCACTCAACGAATTCTACCACTAATGTTTTTTCGATTACGTTAGTAGAGGAATCGGTCACTTATTCCATCACATATGAGAAATCCTCAAAAATAATATGTATATATATATATAGTCCTTTGTCGCCCTAAGCTTTTTTCTTTTCTGCTCGGGTTTCCTTTGATCACGAATTTTCTATTGTACGAATCCCCAAGAATTTCCGACAGACTTGGTGATTAATATTTCTCTGGATTATCGCTATCGCTGCTATTTGCACTTCTTGCTCCAGTTCTGTTAAGTAACACAGCCGAATGAAATATATACATTTTTGCTAAATGTTATTTTTGTGGATTCCCCATCCTTAATGAGTATCATCTCGATGCACTAACAAATGCACGCGAATTAATTATGATTTTTAGTACACAATTTAACAACTTCTTGAATGATTATGAACGAATTGCTTTTTTTTTCTTCCTATTAGGAAATTCGAATTTTTTGGTTCCGAACAGCTTGACATTTCTATTTTTTAATTTATCAAAATTCCTATTTATTATTATTTTTTGTGTATTTAAATTTTTACAGACGTTCCGAATTTAAATTAATAATTACGCCAACGAAGGTCTTAAGAGAAAAGAAAATTCGTTTTTAGCTGAAAAAGTTTATAATCGAAAAGAAGTTTTATGTTGTGTATTTTTTTGGTATCGACTAATTACTGGATTTTCGCTGAAATCATCGAAACAGCTTCGAAAAAAAAAGAGTCCATTAAAAGGGAGAGATTATATTTTTGAGAGATGGGTGTCTTCTTTGAGAAGATACGTTATTAAAAAAAAAATTTAGCAATTTGAAATCGTTGAATTAGGAATAATATTTGAAAATTCGAAATTTAAAATTAAAATAACTCGAAATTCATTCAAATTGAAATTGCAAACAATTTTTACGGTGACTCCTGAATTTCGAAAACAAAAATTGTCGCTTACCTCTTTTATCATATGTTCAAAATTAATTAAGAAAAATAATGTATTTCAAAATTTGTCAATTTCAAAAGTCGAAAAAATCAGAATTTCAAATTTCAAGTATTCGGATAAACTTTTTCTTCCAAGTAATTCTTTCAGAGACCACGAAAACTCAGTTTTTTATAAATATATTGTAATAATTCCAAACTACTGTAATAATTCCCGAAGAATTTGAAAAACTGAAAAAAAAAAATCTGGAATGATAAAAATTGGCACCCATCTGTTCAAATTTCGAATAATCACATTCAGACCCTCTTCCTCCGCAAACGCATATTTTTCGAAATTGATAAATTAATACCACCATCGCTCCTGAGAGTGTATAAAAAAAGGAAACCAACTAATAAAATTTTGATGTTTGTCAGTAGGGAGATAAAAACCATGGAAACTAAACTAATTGTAAGGGTCGATCAACAACTACAACTACTACTACAACAACAACAGCAACAGCAACAACATCATTGTGCTTCTTTTTTTTTTCTTTTTTTTTTCCTTTAACCATTTTCAAGACTCATTTGTGTGGTTCCCCGTTTGGCTGATGGATTTAAATGTTGTATGTTGCAGCGTACGCTCAAAAATGGGAACAGTTATTGGTCCAACAACGTGACACATTAAACGCTGCGTTGGATCAAGTCAGCCAATTTCGATGTCAACTTCTACAGGAAGAGCAAATTAGTCAGAAGATGACGCGTACTCGTAATACACGATACAACTAAAGAAAAAAAACAGAAAAGAAAGAGCAGAGAAAAAAATAACCACCCCCGAAGAACCACCCCCAAAAAAAAAACCATCTTTCTTCTTTGCCCTCGACTTGTTCTATTACTTTCATTGATTCACGCGTACGATTTTTCTCCTCAACTCTTCGATTCAACTCAAATCGACTCAATTCTTGCTCTCTTTCTCTCCTTTGCGCGTACGAATTCCAATAAGACAACTCTCAACTCCTCATTTTACCAAAAGGACAAAAAAAAGAGTATATTTCAATATTTGAAGAGAGATAGAACAAACAAAAAATACACATTCTACGCTTTTTTAAATTATCCATCTTTAAATTATTCATTTTGCTTATCGTTACTTTTGTAAAGCTGATTCTTTCTTTTTTTTATTTTAATTTGTATCTCGTTTTATTTTTTCTTTTTTCTATTTACCTACTATTAGTATTCCCAAAACACGAAAGATCCGAATGAGAGATGGATCACTCCAAGTACGACTCGATCGCTGCGAACAGAAAATTGTCGATGCGAGGCTGCGATGTCGAGCGAACGAAGAAAACTCACAGAAAAAAATGTGAAACACAATTTAGGATTCGATAAGAAAGAAAAGAGTGGATATGGAAATCTCTTCGAATCAGTTGATACAGAGGATACAAGCTGACATTTTTTTCAATTTACGTTTTTGAATTCGTGCGAAAAGTACTCGGAACTTCATCGAACCAAATAATGACTGATTTTTATCACCGGGGCCATCGGCTTCGAGGCCCCGTAATGTATTTTAAGTTGTTTTAGCCTGTTTTCTCCTTCTTAGTATTAATTAACACGTTCGATTGCTTTTACTTTGCCTCATGGAAAAAAATGTCTTTGCGATTTTTTGCGAGGAAAAGAAAAAAAAAAGAAGAAAATTATCAATGATAAAGTTTGTCTCTAGTTTTGCAGAAAGTATCGTACTCGAATTTTCCTTCGGCTCTAAAAATCTAATTTCTTGTTTTTCTTTTATTGGTGGTAACGAGGAGGGAGGATACTTTGCGAACGAGGGCAAGGTGATATTTTAAAAAAATAAAAGAGAGAGAAAATGTTAGTGGATAAAATTTAGCGTGTAAAAATTCAACTAAGTTATTGATATTAATATTATTGTTATTTTAAGATTCGGAATTAATAGACCAGCGTAGAAGGAATTTTTGTAACATTTTATTATAGAATTTCAACAATTTTTTTCTTTTCCCGCTTCTCTTTTTTCTATCGTCTATCGTAATTATTACAAAATGGCTTTCTGCAACTCTAAAGGCACCGATCGGATTGAAAGTTACGAAAGATTTCATATCATTTGCAGACATTCATGATAAACGTCGTTATGTATTTAATAGAATATATTAGGAAGAAGTTTATGATTGTCACCAATTTTCTTTAAAAAAGTTCGACGGATTTATTGGATCCTTTCTTGCTGTAAAAAAAATATACCAATAAAATATTTCTAATGAAATTGGTTATCGATTGTAGGCTTCGAACGAGAGAGGAAACTGTTGTGAATTTTTACGAAATTATTTTACGAAATTCCTCTTGCCAATCGGTCGGTTCTTTTAAGGAAAAAGAAAAAATATTGATTATATCAACACCGGTATTTGTTTTGAAGACGTTCGCATTTTTATCGAATGCTCGAAAATGAAGGAAAATCTGAAAAATTGCTAATTTTCATGAAACGAAATCATACGAATTTCGAATTTCAAGCGACCGAAGAAAATTGTTTTTCGAAGTCATGTTTTCGGGAGCATGGAAATCCAATTTTTTTTTATTATCAACCATCCTGTTGGAATAATTTCGAAAGAAAATAGTAGAATTTTGAGGAAATCATCGAAACAATTATTTTAAAAAGTTTTAGTGAAAGAACCTCACCTTGAGAAAAAAAAAGAAAGTGTCACTTTATATTTAATTATTATTTTTTGGGAGAGTGTTAGTAATTTTTAAAAGTGTAAATGATGAAAAAGCTTTTAAACATGAAAATAAGAAATCGGCTGAAAAATCCAAATATTTTTCGAAATTTTCCAAGTTACCAGAAATTGCCTTTGGTACATTTCAAAAATATTCTCGAATAGTTGTAGTCCCGCATTACCGGGTATGAGTTTCATGTTTTTGGAAACATGAAATAACCGGGTTGCAAAAAATTACTAAATTTTTTTGAGGAAAAAATATTTGAAAAAAATCTGCCCAGCCCGAAGACATCCAGATTTTTATGAATATTTTTTTATCGTAGTTGGATCTTTCAGCATTTCTAAAAATCGTTCTAGATAGTTAAAAATCTACATTGAAATCACCAAAATTCCTTCTTCTTGTAAAAAAAAAAGTTCCATAGAACTCAAAAAAGAATGCTCTAATTAAATTTCCAATATTTCTCGAAGTCTTAAAATTCTCCTCTTTTTGCAACATTGTTACAAAGTCACATAGAAAATTAGAATCCCCTCGGTTTATTAGAAATTTCCAAAAAAAAAAAAAAATGTTCAACAGTTTCCTCTCAAAAGCGAGAGGATGATAAAATTGAAAGAATGTAAATTGATTTCAAACCGAGTGAAACTCGATATACAAAGATTTTTTGGAAATGTTAGAAATGCCTATTATTTTTTTATATATAGTATAATGTACGAGAGAATAATAATTTATCGAAAAAAAACAAACAAATCAAAAAAAAGACATAACGAGAAAAAGAAAGAGCATATGGTGAAACAAAAAATTAGAGAACCAAGTTTCCGACGAAAGCTAGCGAGTATAATCGAAAAAAAAAAAATTATCTTTAAAGAAAACAAGTAAATGCATTTCAAATGTTGTCTTTCAGGAATTACGAAGAGATCGTTTTTTTTCGCTAAAATTCGAAAATTGCTCTCTCTTCTAATTCTCTACTCGAGCTGAGAAGAAATAAAGTGTCATAGGAAATTTTCTGCTCTCTTTACTTTATTTTTTCATTTTGAGTTTGTCAGTTTTACTTTTCATCGCACAAAATTAGCGAAAAACGAGAAATTTTTTCTTTAGATGTAGGAGGAGTAGCGGGTGAAAATGAAAGAAAAATGGTAAAAACGAGCATATTTCGGATACTTTATTTTGAGTTTGAAAATCATGCAATTTTCGATCCTTCCAATTTTTTTTGTCAGTTTGAGTCAGAAAATGATTATTTTATATTAACGCTTTGCCGTTTGCACGTCGCCGGTATGAATTTTTATGTACGACACCAACGTGGTGCCACCGGCGCTTGCCCGATAGTTTTCGCATGGCACCAACGCGGTGCCACCGGACGGCATAGTGTTAAGATCACATTTTTAGCTGATTTTTATTCTCCTCGTGTGCGTTATTGCATCTTCAAAAATAAATTGGATCGTTTCAAGTGTGATTTCGAACGTTTATCAGTCATCAAATTTTATTTAGTGACAATTTTTATGTACACACGGAAAAAAAAATCGGGATACTCGGATATTAGCACTGATATGAGATTGAGGCGAATTTTTCACAAACTTTGGGAATTTCTTTTCGAGGAGTTTTTGGAAAATTCGAAAAATGATGTTTTTAAAATACTCAATTATCGTCAACGTCAATATCGTTTTCAGAAAATTTTCAGATTCATAATAATTAATAACAAATAGAATTACATAATTTTCTCATGATTTGAATTTGAATTTTAATCAGAAATTAATAATCAGAATTTTAATAAAATGTGAATCTGTAATTTAAAAAAAAACCAATCAAAAATTGCAGCAATCTTGGAATTTGTGAATTTTGAAGCAAATGAAAATTCTGAAAATTTCTTCAAAATTGAATATTCTCTGAAGAAAAAAATTTTGAAATTCGAAAAATACCTATATTTATTTTTAAAGTTTTCAAATTTTATAAATTTAAAATAGGTGTTACTACTTCCATGAAAAAATACCCAAGGATTTGAAAATTCGCATTCTCTTATTTTTTAAAGAAAAATGTATCTAAATGCTAAAAAAAGCAATAAATAGTCAGTCTTGTAATAACTTTTTTTTTTAGATCTAACAGAATATAGCAACATGATGAAAAAAAAAGTTAATTAATCCGCGAGAAACAAAAAGAAAATCCTAAAACAGGGCAAGTGAAATTAAACCGATTCTCATGTTTAACAATCAGTTACCTAAAATTTTCTAAAATAGTTGCAATGCGGAAGTAAAATTGTATACTACATAAAGCCGAAGATTGGAGCCTTTTTCTTTTTATATCAATTTTCAAAATTGTATTTACAAATCACAGATACGTATACTCTTTGACCCGGCAAATTTAAGGAATTTTCAAGAACTTCGTTCGAAAACAAAAAAAGTTACAATCTTCATTTTTCTATCGTCGTTTTGTCACTTTTGTTTTTGTAAATAGCGAAAAACAGCTGGTTAGCAAATATTCGATTGCCCGGAAAATCGCTCGATTTACACGATTCGAAAATAACGGAATCTGGAAATTTCTCACTATTTTTTCTTTTAATGAGTTCGACTCATTTTTTTTTCTTCTTTCATGAATCTCAAAGTTTTCGAAGACGAAGGGATTCTCGGATATTTGTTAAACAGCCAATTTCAGCTATCGGAGGTATTTCATAGAAATAGTTAATTAACAACGGACATACTGCTGAATCTTTGGTGACGAAATACTCGAGGAAATCGACTACGGAAATACAAGATCAATCGTTCTCGTACTCGTCATCGTCATCGTCCTCGTCGTCCAGGACTATCGTGTTGCGTTTCTCCTTCAAGAAAGGCTCTTCTTGGCCCAAGGCTGGCACTTGGCGGGAGAATTCACTGGTCGCCCAGAGGAACAAGTCCAAGGTTTGTTCGGTGCATTCGGCGATAAATCGCACGAATGGCCTGACATCGCCATCGTTGGCTATCTGCAGATTCTCGTAATATTTATGACGATGTTGCTTGTGAATGATTACAGGTGGATATCCGGCTTGCATGAGAATCATGTTCATCAGCAACCGCGAAGTCCTTCCGTTTCCATCCGAAAAAGGGTGAATGTGGACTAACTTGTAATGCGCCAGAGCTGCGTACCTGTAAATCAATTCCAAGATGATCGGATTTATTTATTTTGGTGATTTATCAATATTTTAATCGGGTAGAAAGGAACTCTCTTAAGGTGAGAAGTTTTTGAAATCGGTAGAATACATTTTCTAATTTGAATAAGTGGATTCGACTCGAATATGAATTTTGATAAATATCGATAGATCGATGGCTCGATAGTGTGATTTTTTTTTTCTTATTTTTAGGAAAATATTCGACTACGGTTGAGAATTTTATTTTGTTTCCGAACGATAAGTCGAGTAACAGAAAAATAATAACTTTAATGCAGGAAAATAATTCCGAAAATAGAAGAATTTAGAAAAGTTAACACTCGGGTATTAAAAGAAAAATTATCGATCGATCGATAGATCGATGGCTCGAAAGATTAATTGTTTTTCTTATTTTTAGGAAAATATTAAATTTTGTCGAGCAATTCTTGAACTCGACTACGGTCCAGAATTTTATTTTGTTTCCAAACGATAAGTCGAGTAACAGAAAAATAATAAACTTTAATGCAGGAAATAAATTCCAAAAATAGAAGAATTTAGACAAGTTGGCACTCGGATATTGGAACAAAAATAATATTTAATTTATTTACCAAGAAAAGAAAAATGGAATATTGCACCTTTGAATTTCATTAAATTTTCGAAATATCATTCGAGCAATTCGCATACCTTACGGGATGCATTCTGATAGCTCGTTCGCTGTTCAACCAAAGAGCGAATTCCTCCATCAAATAATGAATATCTCCAGGTCCTGGAGGAATGTGTCCCCCGACGTAGACTTGAGTACGTCTGAACTGACCTCCTTCCACGGGATCCACGTGTCCCAAAACCCTCCTATGGATCTCCAGTATGTCTTTTATGGAAATCGAACCGACCCTGGATCAAATAAATATAATGTAAATGTAGTTCGACTCATACACAAAAATCATATCGATCCCATAAGTGCCTTCCGGAACTCAATTTTTCATTTTAGCCTCGAGAATTCCGGTCCAGATCATTTCTGGAACTGGAACTCCCATGCATCGACAATAACAGTATCTAAAATTTTCCAGGATTGCTGGAACTGTGCTAAAATGTGAGATACAGACGGAGAACTGTCTTCGGAAAGCTTATCCGATCCACAAATTTTCAATACTCATGATTAAATCTAGAATCGTAGGAAATTGAAATTTCTCGATACCAAAATGCTCGAAGCCCGAAGAGAAACCTTCCGAAGCTTCTCCGAGACAGTAAATGTGAGAACAAGTGGTGACTGATAACATCGGTTACAAGTATTTCTTAATGCTCACGTATGATACGTTTGATCATTGTCGCTATTGCAGCAAGCGGTATTATAAGCATTCCAAATCGGGAAGTTGAGTCTAAGCAAAAGCGAAGATCGATCAAAGAGAAATTTGCGAAGGAAAAAAGAAAAGAGTCATCGATTAATTCTCCAACCATGAAATCCACCCACTGCGAAGTCAAAAAAAAGCTGTTGTCCTACCTGTTGACCAAAGTGGCATTGATATACTTCATGGCGGCGTCCAACCCCAAGATCTCGTTGTGCTCGTCGATGCTCTTCCCAGCGACCGCGGTCCTGGTCTCGACTATGGCTCGGGTCTGGGCCAAATTCATGGTATTGCCCTCGATACCCACCGTGTGGTAGATGTGTTGGAAGTAAGCTTCCTTTTTAGCCCTAATCAGGGCAGCGTTGTTATCAGGAATCGCGGATAAGGCGTTTCTCTTCTCGTCGATTCTCCTCAACATCCTCCGATCCAACTCCTCGACGACCCTCGCTGTCCTCTGACTGTTCGTCAGAGCGCCTTCGTGGTTCGGTTGATAGGTCAAAGCTCGAATGTAAAACTCGTTAGCCTTGATCACGTCCTTTTGAGTGTACTCCAAGAATTCTCCGTAACAGTTCAGAACGTCGGGATGTTGAGGAGCCAGAGCCACTGCGTGTTGGAATAGTTTCACAGCCTTCTTCTCCTTCCCCGAAAGCTTCATTTCCAAGGCTAAGTGCAGGGATGTCAAGGCTTCCGATATGGAAGCTGCGTTTTTCGAGTTATCCAGAGTGTCGATTTCCAAGGTCCTCAAAGCTACGCTCAGAGTGTTTTCGTCGTACAGGTTCAAGTAGCTTTCGGATGGTAGAGGCGCGAAAGCGTGAAATTTGGTCTCTGGAAGGCAGGAAAAGTTGTCTTAATTAGGGAAAATTAATTGAATTTCAATTTTTCTTTGGAATTTATTTATTTTGAAATTTTGTAATTTTGAAAATATTCCACATCAGTGGTATAATATTTAAATAGTATAGGAATTGAAAATTTAAGTCGTTTTCGGGTCACGGATAATTAGCAAATGAAAAAGAAGAATCTTCAATTCCAGGAAAACTTGGAAAATGCTGAAATCATGAAAAATAATTAATTAGCACAAAACCCTGGGGAAATTACAATTAGAACCGATGTGTAATTATTACAAGTTCGCTAATTTAATTGGACTTAATGGAATTTAGGTTGGATTTCATTCGCTTTGGAATTTATTTATATTGAAATTTTGGTATTTTGAAAATATTCCAAATCAGTGATAAAATATTTAAATAGTATAGGAATTTAAATTTAAGTCATTTTCAGGTCACGGATAATTAGCAAATGAAAAAGAAGAATCTTCAATTCCAGGAAAACCTGGAAAATGCTGAAAACATGAAAAAAAAGAAAGGATTAATTTCCATAAGATCCTGGGGACGATGGACACGAACTTACGTGCTACGTCCACTGACAAGCCGCGCAAGTACTGCGAGAGGAGGGTCCCGATGACGGCGACGGCGATTCCAGATACGAAAACCGTGAAAACGACGATTCGGTTCGGAGCCATCGCCTTTATATTAACGGCATCGTCGCGCTCCTTCACGTCAGCTGACTCTTTCTTAAAAGATAAATAACATTCCGTTGCAGAAGACGGTGGCATTTTGTATAAAAACACCAAGAACTGGGACGCGATGGGACTTCGGACGCTTTCATCACTTTCATCGTTTCCAGGAGACTTAACCTCTCCACGGGATTCTCCCTTTTCTTACGCCTTTTTTTTGCGATATGACAACCGCAGGAGGAAAATGAGGAGAAAGGGTGAGAAGGAGGGGGAGGGGGAGCGCCACTTCACACGTGGAGGCAAACGTCAAATGATCATCTCATGGCTCCCTTCGAAGGAGCTGCACTTTTATCCAAAAGATAAGGTTTGACCAATAACGCGTTACTTTCAGTGATAAGACTTATCTATCGCACGTGGTGGAATTTCATTGGTCCGTTATTTATAAATAAAGCGTCCGATTGGTTGGAGATAACGGAAAGTTGCGTCGGTAAAGCAGGGATTCGAATCCGCGCGATTTTCAAACTCGATTTGATTTTTCGATGAAAGGATGGGGCAGGATTTTGGATTTGGATTCTTAATAATTTAATAGGTCACCTCAAAAACGTTATAAGGTATAAATTGTAAATTGTTAAGAGATCCCCGAAAATGAAAAAAATAACCTGACGCTGACTGGGGCCAAAAACTCGCCTTATGGACCCCCATCCTTCAGAAATTTAATTTTTTATTAAAAAAATTCGAAATATATGTATAATTTTTAAACGTAAATGTTTTTTTAAAAGACAAAACCTCAAAAAAATGATTTTAAATTAATTATGTTAATGTGATGTAGTACTTCGTTGGTCAATTAAAATTTTATATTTTATCAATTTTCTTCGTTTTTATTAATTGACCGTTGTGATATTAATTATGTTAAATTAAATTGGTGTATTTGTTGGTATGTTTTATTTATTTGAAAAAAGTATTAATTTAAAATGAGTTTCATACTTAATGAGCTAATTTTTCATTTTCCTAAAATACACCAATTTTCTAAAAAAAAAACGATTAGATAAAAATTAGGTACTGATTTGATATTTGAAAAAAATGCAATTCATATATTTTCGCTATTGACCCAATTTCGTTTAAACCGTATTAAAAATAAAAACACAAAATGCATATTTCTTAAAAATCTTATATTTTTTTTTTATATCAAACCTGTATAAAATGTTTTTAACGGTACATGAAATGACGTAACTTTTCTAAACGCTCTAATTTTGAATTTTTCGAAACACTGAAAATTTCTCTGCTTTCGAAAATTTGAGTTATTTTCAAACGATTTGTGTCGAACTGTTCCAATAGTTACGTAATTTCACGCGTTCTTAAAATAAAGCTAAAGACAAACGTTTATCTTCCATCCGCGACAACTTCAATAAATTAAATTAGCAATAAATCTAAATAATTTTCCTAAATTATTAACTTCCCGAATTCACTTGAATAAATTAATAAGTAAAATAAAATTGGTACTTCCGTATAACGAATTCCATACAAAATTGAGGAACCAAACTGACAAATGAAATGGAACACGTTTTATCGAATCGATCAATAAAATAAATAAAATATATTTTCAAAATTATATATTCAACAATATTCTTCCTGAGAAAACTCAAAAAGAAAAATTCGATGCTACTTTTACCTCGCAAGTATGACTCAAGTGACAAAATCCACCTTTATTACATCTTTATTGTATTTTTCCCATTAACATCTTTCCCCATAAACGTCTGTAGTTCAAAAATAAAGTTTACATGTACCAACACTTACTTAACAATAATTAATGTACGATGATGCGAAATGATAAAAATATATTTGTAGATAAAAATCCTATCTACGATTATATTTACTCTGTCTTTTTAGCACCCCGTGCTTTCCATGCAGTCAAGAGGTTCCATGAAAAGTACAAGGAGAAGCTATGAACTTGCGATGCAAGGAGGATAAAAGCGTACCATAACAATCCATATGGCAAATCCTGAAAAAAGAAAAAAAAAGGAAAATAATTCCTTGAAAAATTTTTCAAAAGTGCAATGGATATTTGACATTTTGAGAAAAAATCAGATTCATGGTGAGTTACAAAAGAATTATTATTTTTTTTTAAAGGTTATTTTGAAAAATGAAATATTTTGGAATTCAATCGAATCACAATTATTGAAAAAAAGTCGCTCAATTAAATTTGAAATTTTTTATAATAATTTTGAAAATATTCCATCCAAATCAGTGGCATAATATTAATATTACAGAATTAATTTTTTCAATATCACAAACATTGTCGACGTTTCGACTTTCCTTGATATTCAAACTTTCGACCGCGACCGTTTGAAAAATTCGGTATATTTACTGTGAAAACACAGGAAGGGAAAGATTACCTGCCAGATGTGTATTTCATCGGTCCTCCCGATGGAAAGATACGTCCAGACGTCTTTGAAGTAATAAATAAAGCCGTAAAGTAACGGCCCATATCCGAGTAGGACGATGCCCGCCATATACTGCTGCAAGGTTTTGATCTTGTTTTTCTTGATGGCCGACAACCCCAGGAATGACAGTAATAGACTGATACACCAAATATACTCCCACCAAAGTGGCTAGAAAAGAAAGAGCGCAATAATGAATCCTGCGAGAATTATTATATTACAGAAAATGCATCCGTCCTTCCCTTCGTCGTTAATTGTAGCGGAACTTACTTGAGGTATCTGAAGTTCTTCGATTTCTAATATGAAAATATCTAAATGATCTAATATATCTGCGGACAGCTTCGCTAGCATTACAAAGAATAGTAGGTAGTGAAAGAATATACAGTACTTCAGTCTCGATTTGTTCATTGCACTGAAACAGAAAAATTCCTCTTGATGTTTTATCGCATTCGGTCGATGCATATGTTTCCAGAAATTTTTGTATCGATTTTACAAATTGGAAATGAACCAATTTTTTATTGGTCGAAAGTCTGTAGTATTATCCAAAATGAATGAAATATTTAAATATATATCGTTGGTTCGTGCAAAATGTTAATGTTAAATGAACATAAATATTTGCATCAAATTTCTAATTGAAAAAATAAAGGAAAAAAATACAAATATCTGTGAAAACTATTTTACTGCTTTTATATAAATTTTTTGAAATTATGGTCCATAGTTTGATTTTATAAAAAATATAGAAACAAACTCGATCGTATTAAAAATTTTTTTAAATGTTTAGAATTTCATTAGGAAGTCGATCGCAGAAACAACTTTTGTGAAATTTCTTAATTACAGTCAACAACAAAAAAGTATCGAGTTATCAACAAAATTGAATAACATTCGGAGGGTTATGTTGACTGAAAAAAGAAAAAAAAACAACAAATTGCAAAATAATGATAGGATACCTCAGTTGATATTGTGTGGCGACTTTTTGTCTGTGGGTGAAATCACTGCCGTCAGTCCCAAGAGCTTGCGAGAGCGTAACCCTCGAAGCCATTTTTTATGGTTTCGAAAATTTCAGGTAACGAAGAAGAACCAAATTCTGTGTCGTGCGGATGTAGGAAGGAAGGACGGAGCAGCTCAGAAGACGACTGCTGCCTCGGTGTCTACCATTTAAAGGAAGGCCGGGGAAAGTCTGTAACCAGTGCAACTCCAATTGACAAAAAGTGCACTTCCAAGGGAATATCCCACGCGTTTTTTTGAAGAAAACCTCCCGACTACAGGAACGCTACAAACTAAACTCTATTTTTAAACTCCCTCGGAGTACCAATACCAACATCGAAAGCAAGGAGCAACCCCCCAGCGAAAACATGACACAACCAAACAGAAGAACCCGAAGCAGCATGGGCACGAGGCTCGGAGGCCTCGTGGAACTTTCGTCGTGTGTCGTCGTTTCTATGTGGAGGAGTTCCGATGGCGATTGCATTTCACGTGTACCATTGTACCGTTGGGAGCCGAAAAGTTGGCAGTTGGTTCCTGATTGGTTTGGTGTGCCTCTCACTCACTCACGCACGAAGGTGCCTCCCACAAGTAATTTTTTTCTTATTGGCTGACAAACACACACACACACACAATTATTTAACTTTACACTTGGCCGTCCCCGTACGTCTAATTGGCATTCTTTCGTTTGGCGCCGATATAAATCTTCATACGACACCAATGTGGTGCCACCGGGCACTTGCAGCGCGATACTTTTCGCGAGACACCTACGTAGTGTCACCGGACGGCATAATGTTAATTTTTGCCGCTCCCGAACGACTTTTTTTTGTTATTTGAAAAACCTTATTTATTCGATTCTCGAATTTTTGAATACATAATTCTCAAATTCGGGTAAGAAAGTAAACATATATATTTATAATACATAACAACAGCGATACTATTAATAATAAACAATAAATAAACAATGGGATATTAACGAAATAATATATAGTAGTAAAAATTGCAGTAGACGAGATTCGAACCCAGGACCTTTCGCACGTGAATCCAACGCCTTACCCACTAGACCAACGATGTCCATGGTAATAATGATTATTATATTGATATATGTGATGTAATATTCACATTATGAAATATTACTTTATAAAAATAATTATATTCAATTCCTAAATATATAGATAGAAAAGGAACCTTTTGAAATGGCACAAAAATGGCGGGATCCATCATGGGAATATTGGGTATTGGTACGACTGTTCGACTAGTTCGATTCTAACCTCCAAACAATCTCAAAGTCCGAAGAAAGAGAAATCCTAACCTCAAAAATTCCCTGGTAAATAATGCGACTTGTAGAATTTTGATACAAAAGATAGGAAGATAAAAATGGATAAATATTCGAAAAAGCACAACGAAGAGAGACTCTCACGCTCCAAATCGCATCGCAGTTCTTCGAAAAAGTCCTCGCACAAGAAGAAAAAGTCGCGTGAGAGGGAACGAGAAAGATCCGCGTCTTCGTCCCACAAGAAATCGTCAAAACATAAAAGTCGTCGAAGGTACGTATAATAATACGAGTGCCATGTGTGGGTGTGTGTGTTTTGTACGTATGTGTATTAAAAAAATCAAATTTCGCTTCTTTAGAAAATTATTAATTTAACAAATCTTTATATACGACACCAACATGGTGCCGCCGGCGTTTGCCCGATAGTTGTCGCATGGCACCAATGTGGTGCCATTGGACGGCATAGTCTTAATAAATATAACATTCTTTTTTAGAGTTATTCCAAAAGTACAAAAGCAGAGTGTACGACGAGTTGTCCTCTGTCACAGATTCGCTCTGTTTGAACGATTATACAACGGTACTACTAATTTTTGAACATGCGTTTTCCAGAACTCCGTCTTCGTCTTCTTCCACGAATGATTCTTCCGACTCCTCGAATTCATCCGACAGTTCTTCCGATTCCACTAAACTACTTCAAAAGCTACAAAAACAGCGCCACAAGCAGGTGGAAGAACGTAAAAAACAGAAGGAAATCTTGAAAGCCACGGAAACGCCGGAAGAGAAGAGATTACGTCGATTGAAGAAGAAAGAAGCTAAAGAACGTAAGCGAAAGGAACGAATGGGATGGGACAACGATTACTTGCATTACACGAACACGGATAATCCATTCGGAGATGGGAATTTGCTATCGACTTTCGTGTGGTCCAAGAAACTCGAGAAGGAGGGTCTCTTGGGAGTCAGTCGAGAGGAACTGGAGATGCGAAACAGACACAAGCAGGAGGAGAACAAGCGCGAACTCGAAAAGGTAAAGAAACGCAGGCAAGAGCGAGAATTGGAACGGCAGCAAAGGGAAGAGGAAATGACGCTGCTTCAGAGGGGTAAGGAAGCCGCTCAAATGGAACAATGGTCCAAGCAGGAAGATCAGTTCCATTTGGAACAGGCGAGGCTACGATCCTGGATTCGCATTCAGGATGGTAGAGCGAAGCCTATCGATCTCTTGGCGAAATATATAAGCGCCGAGGAGGAAGTGGACGCTGTAGAAATGCACGAACCTTATACTTACCTGCGAGGATTGAATATCAAGGACCTGGAGGACCTCATCGAAGATATCAAAGTTTACAAGGAACTGGAAAGAGGGAGGAATTTGGATTACTGGAATGATATTACAGTTATCGTCGAGGATGAGTTGCACAAGTTGAGGAAGTTCGAGAGATCGGAATACGAAGTTGGTAAGTTCCGATTTAGCATTGGTTGATTAATATCATAAAAATGAATCGATTCGAATCTTGTATTTTGATTTTCCCTTTCCAGCTGTTGGCAGAAGAGAAGGAATCCACGAATCGGTAGCGAAAGACGTCACTGCGATATTCAAAGGCAAAACCGCAGTGCAATTGGAAGCTTTGCAAATGCAAATCGAGTCGAAGATATCCGGGAAGCCCGAAGGAGTCGACATCGGATACTGGGAGAGCCTCTTGTCGCAATTAAAAGGTATTACACAGTTTTATAAATTTTTATGCATTTTTGTGGTTCCTTAATTTATTTTTTCTGCTTTTAAATATTTTTTTTCTACGATAGCGCATATGGCAAGAGCCCGATTGAGAGATCGTCATCAAGAGAACCTCCGCAAGAAACTCGAGGTCCTCATTGCGGAACAAGGAGTCGCTAGAACGGAAAGCGATGCCGAAGGCTCGCAAGCCAACAGCGAACATTCCACAAAACTAGACGAGCCTTCCACTAGTGCACCTACGAATGCCGCAGCGGATGAAGGCAGCGAACAGAGTCAATCCGAGTAAGTAAATGAAATTTAACTGAAAATAAATATCGAATTTAATTAATCGATGTCGAAATGTGAAATTAAATTATTATTATCGATACAATAAATTATTGACATCGAGTTGATATTAATGTTGAATTTTCTTTTAGCGATGAGCAAGAGTCGAAGAAAGCAATGGACGATCTATTATCGGAATCCTTCTGCGAATACGAGTCCGGTGGTTATTCGCCGAAATATATTCCGTACTCGCAATTGGAGCCGGGAACGATCGTTACCCTGGAGGAAGACGATAACCAGAGGCTGGAATACGCCAGGAATCAAGTTCTGAATACGGGACGCAAGGTACAGAATGTATTGACTGCGGAGGAACAGGCCATGCACCGGGAAGCTCGCAAGAACATGAGTTCGGACGAGGCTCAATTCAGTGTCGAGTCCTCGCTCGAAGCTCAAATTTATTTGTGGTCCGATAAATACCGTCCGAGAAAGCCGAGGTACTTCAACAGGGTGCATACTGGTTTCGAATGGAACAAGTACAACCAGACTCATTACGATATGGACAATCCACCGCCTAAAATCGTCCAGGGATACAAATTCAATATTTTCTATCCCGATTTGATCGATAAAAATACCACGCCGGAATATTTTTTGGTAAGTTCAGATTTTCATTTAATTTTGAAATTTTATTTAATAACGAGAGATTCTTTTCAGTTTTATTTTTGTTTTAATAGAGAATTTGCTCAAAAATCCTAAATTATAGAATTTAAAACATCAAATTTTCAAGTTTTCGAATATTTCCGTTTGGAAATTTGAAGATTAAAAATGGACTTTGAAGAAAATTTCAAATTCGGATTTTCTGAAATTGTAATCCACTTTCCAAAATATTCAATTTAATACAAATATTTAATCTTTTACTTCCTTATACGATTAATTCTATTGAAATCTTCCTTTCTTTTCTTAACAAATCATAATCGGTACAAATGCATTGCCTGTGCACTTTCTCTTCTGCATAAAACTCGTGTAAGGAACAAAAAACGCACATAAAAAGAAAAGAAAACGTTACATCTGAATATGGAGTACTCGAGAAAACCTAGAGTCGTGGAATAATTGCATAAAACTGCAGTAACATAATATTCCAACAACTCGAAGTTCACCTATCCGTTTTTAAAATAAAAAAACCTGTAACAATTTGCTTTACAATTTATGTTCCATTGTATTCGTACTATAATATAAAATCTGTCACCCAGTTTCAATTTTTTAGATTTCTCATTTTTAAACTAAAATTCCATTTAATTCCCAATTTCTATGATTCCAAGATGAACGAAAAATTTAATTTCAATTATTCACGAAACATAAAAATTCGTACAAAAATTGGAGATTTTCAGATTCATAATATTCGTAAATATAAAAATATGTCACTGACATTTTTCAATTTTTTTTCGCAGACTCCTTGTTCGGACAATAAGGACTTCGCGATCCTGCGGTTCCACGCCGGACCTCCTTACGAAGACATCGCTTTCAAAATAGTCAACAGAGAATGGGAATATTCTTACAAACGCGGATTCCGTTGTCAGTTTCACAACAATATTTTTCAACTTTGGTTCCATTTCAAACGATATCGTTATCGCAGATAGGAACAAGTTTTTTACTATACATATATTTATATATTTTCCTTCGCCGGAGGAAAAACAATTATAGCCTTATTTTCGTACGATAAGAGACTCGATTTCCATAGAAAGTTCATAAAATTTCCAAATGGTTTCATAAATTACAAAATTGTAGGTGCAACGTTTCGACTTCAATTCAGTGAAAATTTAGCAAAAATTGGAATTCCATGGAAAGTTCAAAATTTCCAAATGGTTTGATAAATTACGAAATTGTAGGTGCAACATTTCGACTTTTATTCGGTGAAAATTTAGCAAAAATTGGAATTCCATGGAAAGTTCAAGATAACGTAATAGCTTCGTGAAACGCGATTGCCGGTACCTAGATAGAACATTGCAATCTGCCCGCATGTTATTGAGTCAATCAACGGCATTCCGTAATACGAGATGTAACAGTGTAATGACGATAGGCATTGAGTTAATCAACACCATTCCGTAAGAATGTACGTAACAATGCGATCATGATAGGTATTAACTTATGGAACTCGTAAAATAAGGCGTGTATATGTACGTTGGATCGATTTTTGCGGCCACCCTGGTATACATCCAACGTAAATGTAAAGGGGGGAAAAAGAGAAGCTATATCACACCAATGGCAAGGTAAACCTTAGCTCAGTATACTGAGTAATTTCCTAGCAAATAGTAGCTGGACATAACACGACGCAACGCTTAGCCGACTTTCTCCTTTTTCAGTTTGTTGTTTCTCACTGGCATTTTCTTTTGTGGAACCAAACGCGAAGCAATCATTTCTTTTCTTTTTTTTTTCATCTGCCGACCAACTTCAAGCTTTTTCCTTCAAAGGATATTTAAAATTTAGTTCGAATTTGAAATATAACAGGGAAAAATATTTGTGTTTTCTTTTATAAGTTAATGATTTTATTTCGATTTAGAGATTAGAGGGAAATGGACCGGTAAAAGTCGAAAAATATTGTTCTTTTGAAAATGAAGTGGAGAAGAACTCCGGAATTTCTTTCGGAAAAGACATTTCTCGTTATCAAAGACGATTTGGAGTCTCCGATTAAAGGTAAAATCCGAAACACGAATTTTGCTCTCGTTTGTAATTTTCAGGGGGAATTTTTGTTCCTAAAATTTCAACTCGAATAGCTACAAAAGTGAGAAATTTTTATTGTAGCAGGAAAAATTGGTATTTCCTTAAAAATGTATTTTTTTCAAAAAAATCTTATTTCCCAAAATGATAAAAATTCTATTTTAAGATGAATTTTTATTTAAAGATTATTTATTTTTAAGAGATTAATTTAATTATTAACTACAATTTTATTTTTGAAATATTTCAGGAAAATTGATTATAAAGTATTTGCACATACAGAAATTATTTGATAAAAGGAAACGTTATAGAAAAAATGATAATTCAATTTTTCTTAATTTAAAAATTGTTTTTAATCAACAATCCGAATAATTTCGAGACCACGCCCCAACTAAAGTTTCTTTTTCCCTTTACAGGAGCGAAGAAGGAGTCGACGGGCATAGGAACATGGCCACCGAAACTGAAGAAAGCCCATTGCTACTACCAAACGCTGGAACGTCCGAAAACGGCGAATTTGGAGAGACCCAGCGTACTGAATCCACGATTAGTTGATAAATTGGACATGTCTCTGCTGAGCAAAGAATTGTTGGATGACTCAATGGCAAGGACACAGCTAACGAACAAATTGAGAGGGGGTAGCACACAACGTCGACGGCAAACGAGCTTTGGGGAACAGCAACAGTGTTGTTCGGTGCTATCGACTGTCGTCGTAGGAAATGCCAGCCGGCTGAAACGACGCAGTTTGGAAAATTCGACGGACTCCGAGAGCAGCCACGTCGAGGTCACGCCGATCGTCAGGAAGCAGATGTGCCTGCAGTCGCAGGAGAACGTCGGCAAGCGACTGGACGACAACAACAACCGGTTCAAGAGCTGCGCGAAAGTCAAGGACTCGGCGCTGAGCCCGCAGGAGGACAAGAGTGCCTCGAAAATCCCGCTGTCGACCATCAAACGCAAGAACTCGAGGACCTCTCCGGACGTGGAGGTTTTCACCAGCGGTCCGGCCAGAGGCGGCGCCCCGGAGCCCTGCAAGACCTGCGGGAGATCGGACCAACCCGAGCGATTTCACAGCCACCCGAAGGGCGGCCCCGGTGTGAAGGTCAAGGAGACTTTGCTGGCCAAAGAGAAGCCGAAAGTGTCGGTGCCGAAGTCGATTCAGAAACCGGTGCCCCTGAATTTCCGCAGCAAGAGCAGCCACAGCAGGGAGCTGAGGGTGAAATCGTCCTCCAGCTTGCCCGCGACGCCCCGGGACCGAGCCATGGACGTGCCTTGCGTCAAGAAGCGACCCAAGACGGTCACTTGCTACATCTGTGCCCGAGAATTCGGCACCGCCAGCTTCCCCATTCACGAGCCCCGTTGCATCAAGGTATCGCCCAAAACGCACCGGCTTGAAAACGCACGAAATGGGGATCGATCGTGTTTGCGCGTCTATAGCACTCGTATCGTTAGCATGGATGATATCAGCGGCTATCGCGTCATTCTATTGAATTCCCGGGTATTTATAGACGCGCACACAGCGACAAGATTTCCACGGTTCATTAATCATGAAAAGAAATTTGACGAATCAACCTGGTAACGGAGTTTGTTGTATTGCCTTTGCAGAAATGGGAAAGAGAGAACGAGGCTTTGCCGCCTTCGCAGAGGCGACCTGTACCGCAGAGACCGGCTTTGCCGTTAAATCACCAGGATTGGAATACCAGTGCGTGGGAGGAGAGTCAGGTACGAGATCATGGAACCGAGATTTTTTTTTCTTTTCCGTCTTTGCTAATGAAGCAAAAGTTAAGGCGAGTAAGCGATCGGGTGGGGAGCTTTGCATATTTAACTTTCTTCAAAGGGTTGAACGAAGCCTCGTATGTAAAGAATTCTAATGACAGTTTGATGACTTAATTTTTTATTGTAATGCGGAAGAGCTGATGTAATTTGATTTTTTTTAAAATTCGGCGATTGAATTAAAAGGAACTATTTTTTTTTTCAATTTCGAAAAACGGCTCCTTTTTAAAATTAAAGAAAATATTATAGAAAGAATTATCATTCAATTTTTATTTATTTAAAAATTATTTAGAAATGAAATGACATAAATAAAATATTTTTTGTTATATAATTTTTGTTATATAATTATATAACATAAATTAAATAATTTATGTTACGTCATTTTTTCTATAATATTTTCTTTTATTTTAAATAGGAGCTGTTTTTCGAAATGAAAAAAAAAATAGTTCCTAAATTTTCATTTGAAATATTTCAGGAAAATTGATTACAAAGTATATGCACGTACATAAATTACAAAGAAAATTATTTTAACAAAAAAAAAACAATATATATAATTTTTGAATAAAGAAAAATTGAATGATAATTTTTTCTATAATGTTTTCCTGTATTAAAATAATTTTTTTTTTATAATTTACGTGTGTGCATATACTTTATTATCAATTTTCCGGAAATATTTCAAAAATAAAATTCAGAGTGACCTTTTACAATGGAAAATTACTCACATTGTTTACTTAAATAAGAATTGGACGAATCTCCAATTTTCTTAGCTTCCAAACGATTTCTAAAACAGTGAAACGATTTGTAGAAAGCCGATGAAAGCTTTAAATAAAAGTTTCGCCGACGATTAGGGGAAAACTTGGTGGCTATAGCATTAAAGTTTACGACGGAGGCGTACGTTTCATGTTAATGAGAAGCTTTATCAGATTTGGAATGAATATTTTTACCTTCGTTCTTTCACGAAGAGTTATGCACACATAAATGTATTCCTATACGTGTACAATTCTTTCCGTTGAAGCTTAAAATCAGACCTAATTCCATAATTCTAGGCACAATTACTACCGTGTTTGCGATGCGGAAGGACTTTTTTACCGGACCGCTTGCCCGTTCATACCAGGAGCTGCAAAGCCACCGGAAAAGTATGTCTTCAGTTTTTATCTGGCATGGGATTGTGAGAATTTCGTTTAAAAAAAATTATACAAGCACTTTTGTCGTCTCAATCTAATCGTGAAAGAAAAAAACGGAGCGTTCGTTCGCGCGATAAATGCATTGAGAAAAAAAAAACCTGCATATTCCATTAACGTTTATCGAGTGATTTCTTTGGAAACGAAATTAGGTGACCTGGAAAGCACCTGCATTTTCGAGATTTAAAAAGTACTTTAAGGGTAAATATATTGAGAACGTATTTTAACTTCATGACTGCGTTTGCTTTTATTTCTGGAACAACGGGTAATAAATTTGCAGAGTTGTAAAACTGCAAATCGTTATTTTATTTAAATTTTCCCTTATTGAGATTTCTAATATATGCATATTTTGTTTCATTAAATTTTCATGACCCCGTATTTTTTTTTCTCGATGCAAAAATAACCAATAGCCAAAGCGAAATTTTTTTACTAAAAATGTAAGAAAAGAAAAATTTCAATTTACTCTTTGCATGGTGGGACATTTTTAATCCCACCAGAAAATTCTGCAACAACTGCATGTGTGTAGGCACCCTCTGACAACAAATTCGATTAAATAATTATTTTTTAATTTTTTTTTACCTTATGTGATACCTTTATTAATAAAAATATAACAATTTTGATTAATTTAAAAGGCAATAAAATTTCTACCCAACTTGGGTCTATTTTATGACCCGAATTCCTTTGCCGCAGAGTATAATCGAGCGCTTTTTCATTTTCAGGTTCCAGAACCGGAAAGAGTCACCGAAGAATCGACGAGTGAGAAAACTGGTTCTCGTCCTGGACCGCCAACGATACTATGTCAATACTGCGGACGTAGTTTCGGGAGCAAAAGTATCAAAATCCACGAGCCACAATGTTTGAAACGCGTCCAGTCGGAGAGTAACGCCTTAGCCGTCAATCAAAGAAAGAAAGAACCATTGAAAAATGAAGAAAGTATACCAAGAGTAAGTCTATAGAATTGACCCCTTTTGGGTATATTTGCTCTGAATGAAGAATGAATCATGCATGGGACTAACACAGATTCGTGTACATTTTTCATGGACTTGATGCAAAAAAATGAGTGAATGCAGGCAGTGAGACGTAGAATGTCAATCAATTGTTAAAACGATGTAGGTTTTTCCTTATTTGCTGAAATTGAATGTTGCAATTTTATTTTAGGAATCGAAACTCACCAGGTGTTACATTTGCGGGAGAAGTTTCGGGACCTCGAGCATCGGCATACACGAACCCCAGTGTCTGAAAAAATGGCATATCGAAAATGATAAGTTACCCCTAAGTCAGCAACGAAAGGTTCCCGAGAAACCGGAAGTTATTGTGAAAAGTAAGTTTCGAATTTCGAAGGGAATGTTTTTCAGACGATCGAAAAATCGGTGGAGAAAAATTTGGAAGAAATTTGAAATCCAATTTGAAAGCTAGTTGCACTGCAAATAATTGTTAATATTTATTTTTTAAAATTATATAAGAATTTTAATTTTCAACCTAAATTTTAATAATCAGAATAAAATATAGAACCACAAAAATTTAACATTCGAAGAAATTCAATTATTTGAATAATTTCTTTTCTTTTCTAAAATATGCAATTTTTGTGCAACATTTTTTATCAAATTTCATCCAAATTTTTCTTTGGCAAAAATTTAGAGGCCGAAGTTGAAGGATAATTTTCCACAAAAAAAATATGTTACAAAATGTGTAGGAGTAGAAAAAGAATGGAATTGCATCGAACCGCTTTGAAATGCTAAAACACGTGTCATTACCGCTTCTAATTTCTGTTTTTATTGCCACAGTGGCTTTTATCTCGGGTAACATTTTTTTTTTTTCGCTGATTGAAAGATTAGAATACTATGATGTGTAGGTACTTTGACCTCGCTCTTGAATAATCTATAAACACATGATTCCCTTGGGCTAAAAAACGCGTAGTTAACACTTGATCGATATGCAAATTGCATTAAGCCATTCAACTAAGGTCAGCGTGATGTGCAATATTGATCTTTAAGGGTTCATATGAAAAAATAAAAAGAAGAGCAATAACAACAAAGTCATAATTTATAGTTTTAGCACTGTATCGCGAAATACCGGGAGAAAATAATGTCATTGGTGTGTGCGGTATAATGTCATAATGCAAAAACTTGTCTATAATACATTTTATGTAGGTTTGTGCTGCCTACTCTACTGTATATTTTTCAGGTGACGGTGAGACTGGCGTCGATGTCATTGATTATGCAGCTATGAACGAAGCCAGTTGGAGGTCCCATCTGGGTCAATTAGTCCCTTGCAAACTTTGTGCGAGAACTTTCAATCCGGACAGAGTCGAGATTCACGAACGCAGTTGCAAGGGCAAACGCTAGAACGACGTTGTACAGTTTCAATGATTCTTTGCTTTGACGAAACAAAAAACAGAGTGCATGAGATAGTAAGGAAACACTTCTTTCAAGAGACACTTATTTTTACGTACATTTTTAAGGGTATAATAATGTAACAACATTATAGTTTACTTAAATATATTGAAAAAAGTTTTTATTTTTTGGATTAAGGAAAGTTGCGGGCCAAAAACGTACGATTTTGGGCTCGTAATGTATAGAACCGTTGCGCTTAGTTTCTAATTTTTGTAAATTTTGAAGCATTTGGAAATTAGATGATTTTTTGAAATTAAGAAGAAAAAAAACATTGCGGTTTTAAAATATCAATAAAATAAAATGTAGAGTTCGAATTTTGATAATTTGTATACTTAGGGTTCTCGAAATCCACGGTAAGAATAAGGTACCTCGAGAGTTACTTACCGAAAATCGACATTTCTTAACTCTTTGCGGCACCGGAATTCAGGTCATAAGAAAATTGTTATATTTTTATTAATAAAACTATCACATAATGTAAAGAAATAAAAAAAAATAATTATTTTTTAATCGAATTTGTTAGAGGGTGGGCCTACAAACGTGCAGCAATTGCAAAATTTCGAGGTGGGATTAAAAATGTCCCATCGTACCCCAAAGAGTTAAGTGGCTAGGTTTGGAATTTTTCCATGGATTTCTTTGGTAGAAACAAATTTTTTTTTTCTTGATACACAGATTTGGTTTTGTAAATCACCACACGATTCAATTTTGTATTACGATGGTTGTTAATTTCACTTGTAAAAGTCATAAATGGAAGAGTTACGTGTTCAGTGGTTGATTTTTCGTGTTTTAATACTCTCAGTCATTTTTATTTGTCCACTTATTTATTTGTAGTCGTAGGAATTTTTTGAGAATCATTTTAATCCTCATGCTTTTTAATACCGAAAAATAAAAGTATTTTTCGAGTGAGAAATTTTCTGTATTTTAAATTATCACCAAGTTATTCATTCCAAATCCACGTAATTTTTGCAAATTTATTGGTTACCATTTTTTTTTCTTCAATTTCCACCCTATTTTTGGGGGGGAGGCTAAGGCATGCCGGAAAAATTCGACTTTTAGAATCAACTTTTAGGGATACTCGAAAGACCCATATCCGATCTATTTTTTTCTCGAGGAATCCAATTTCATTGTCCAAATATCAGATTTCTAACCGGAAATACAATTTTTCCTCAAAAAACCTATTTTTTACCATCTTCCTCTCGGATTTTATTAAATTTGACCTTGGGAATCGATTCTACGCGTCAAATTACCCCAAAAATGAATTATTCAACCCCATTTATTGAAACTTTAATTTTTACGCCATTTTTGGGAGAAGAAAAATCAAATTTTTCAACGATAATAATCTTGGTTTCAGATTTCCCGCGGCGGCAAAAGTAGTTCCGAAACCCCCCGGGACGTGGCAGCACCGGGAGTCAAATGCTGCGCGCATCCGCCGAAGCAACCTCAGAGGAGCGGGGCAAGCCCTCACGCGATTGGCCGGGAGGCGATAGAACGGGAAGGAAGGTGCGCTGCCTGGATTTGCGCCGAATCGCCGATTCCCCTTCGTGAGATCCCTGTTCTTTCCCAGGGAGTCCGCCATTGTTGGCGCACGTATATTTCAACCAAGCCAACGAAAATCCGTCAACATCCAAAATGGTACGTCTATTTACTACAAATTACTAGCACACCTTCCTTCCTTGTATTCTCGCGCGACGGAATCCGCATTTATTTTTCCGCCCAAGGCCGCGCTTGGTCGCTTAATTCGGGAAAACACGGACGATTGCCACGGATTGCGCAACTTTACTTTTCGGGATCATTGCCCTTTTTCCCTTTTTTTTTTCTCCCGATCGGAAACACCCCGAGTTCGGGGGCCGATTTTACCCGGGGTCGCCAATTGCAATTCCGCGGAATTGCAATTTCCATCTCCCGTAAATGCGACCTCCGCCGTCCGTGTGAATGGCAACGTGTCAATGCTGCGAGTCGGGAGAGCGTGCGATGGGCGCACAAGTCACTGCAGCTCAAATTGCAATATGTTCGTCCTGCAACGAGATTCCCTGAGTCCTTGGACTTCCCCATTCGAATTCTTTGTCGAACATTATCCCGGTAATGGGAAAACACCAGGTTCCAATTGCCCTGCGTCCACGCTCTTTTCTATAAATTTGGAGTATATATGTGTATATATATATGCATATACATATATAGATATATATATAAACTGTAGAATTTTTACTTGGTCTTGATTGTTGATTAAATAATATAAATTCTTAGTTTTCCTAGATGACCAGTAAGTAGAAACTTTCTTTATTATTGGTTATCTAGGAAAACTAAGAATTTTTATATATACACACACACCCATGTATGCTTGCACATGCAATATTGGAGGGTATTTAAATTAAACATTTGTGCACCACGAGTCACTTTCGCGCTCTTCAGATTTTGTGTCGAAAAAAGCCAGCGCATTTCGCCGATACAGACAACTGACGGCGCAGATTTTAATAAAAATGGAGCGTAATCGCGCTCTTCGGCTTTTTTCTACGCGTAATCGAAAGAGCGCGATCGCGCTCCTTGGCGTTTTTTCGATTGTGTTTTTTCAAAACCGTCTGGTACACAAACGGTTAAATATGGTTCAATTGGAAGTAACTATGTGAGCAGTAAAATTCTGATCAGAATCGAGTCCATGATAATGATGATAATAATAATAATAGTAATTTTTGACAATTTTGTAATTTTAAACCAGGGACTTCTGGATTGAGTATAAATCGCTAGGGTCCGTAGGGATAAAGGTTCTTCGAGGAACGATACGCTCCGATATGCTCTTGAGTAACGAGTAGCGAGAAAAGATGATTCTTGTTGAATCTTAATCAATATTTCTTTGAATCGTGATCAATATTTCCTTGAATTGTAGATACTCTTCAGTAACAGCTGGAATTTTTATTTGAAATCGATTGTCCAAAAAGCAAAAAAAAATCTTGTCAAGTCGTTCAAATTCCTCGTAATAATGGTTATCGAACGGAAATTCGATATTTTTTTGTCAGATTTGTCAAATTTGACGAAATTGGGAAATGAAATTTCGCCGACTATAGATCATTCCAGTTTGTAAAAACCATTCTTGTAAAATGGAAGTTCAATATGTTTCCTAGTAACAGCTGGAATTTTTTTTGTTCCTTTCTTTTTTTAAAGTAAATTGGTCCGTTTTCATGAAATTAGGAAAGCGAGGCTTCTCGAGTTCGAAATCAATTTTCTTTTGGATGATAGATGGAATTCTCAGATTCCCTGATTTCACAATATTGTGAAATCTCGAAGTGAGATCTCGTGTAAGGTTTTCCATGATTCATAGGGATTTTCACTGGATGGAGATTTTATACTGTTCAAAGTAACGAATGGTTTCTTTTTCTTTCTTTGAGCCAGTTGGGTTGGATTTCACAAAAGTAGGAAACTCGATTTTGAGCGCAGCTCGTTCCGATTTGTAGGAAGGCTGGTGTAGAACGGAAATTCAATAACGTCACAAGCATCGGATAGAATTTGTCTTCAGACTATTATGAGCAAGCGTGGAGTTATCTATGGGCATTTTTCAAATTTGAGTAACGGCTTAACTCGTTTCGATGGAAGTATCGAAACCTTTGGGAATGTTTCCAAAAAATTCCAGTATCGATATTGTTTTTCGTTCGCTCTCGAGATAATAAATTGTGTATGTTTTATTTTATCGTTCAAATAATTTAAGTACAATTTTCATATCGTCGGTCATAATCGCAATGAAAGATTGCTTCTTTTTTTTTCTGAGACGATAACAGCCTCCAATTTTAGTATTTTTTAATTAAGATTTTTGAAATATTTTGTATTCGATAATTTTCCAGGACAAGTTTTTCGATTAATTATTAGGGTGTCCCATAAGTTTCTTCCTTTCGGGCTGGAGGTCACAAATAGCGTGGCACGGAAGAAACTTGTGGGACACCCTAATAAATATAATAATTAATTTTTTTTATATAATAATTTTTTATCTAACTCAAATTGATTATTGCTGTCTGGTGTTTGGTGACCTGTCTCGGGCACTTGAACTCAAGCTTCAGAGGCTGGTCAACACATGCATTAGATTCATTTTCGGTCTGAGGCGAGATGAGCGTATATCTCCCATAAGGCTTTTCCGTTTAGGTTGGCTATCAACTCAGGGTCGTAGGAATTATTTCCTTGGTGGTCTTTTACACCGTATTCTTTCAACCGGACTTCCTCCCTATCTTAGATCCCAGTTTTCCGATCTGGATCCCACTCTAAGGCGATCGAGTCGTACTCTGCCGAGTTCCCTGCAACTAGCCGTTCCGTTTGCTAGGACCGACTTTCTTCTCAATACTTTCTTCGTCTCAGCTGCTCGGTTTTGGAACTCCTTACCATCCTCCATCACTTCTTTAGAGTCTGCTCCTGCATTTAAAGCAAATCTTTTTAGCTACTTGCTTCAGGCTGAGCGCAATGATTGGCGACTTCTCAATCCCAACGCTACTATCCCAATATGACCGCTTGTTACTTCTCCACATTTCTGGCTTCTCTCATCTTATATTTCTTGTTGCATCACTCACACTTTCATCTCTCATCTGTTCTCATGCCGTTGTATCTAATTATGTATTTGGTTCTTCACTATATTACTTCGCTCCATATACTTATTGCTGCGTTATATACTATTTGTCAATCCTCAACCAATAATTTTGTACTTTACTTATTTCTGTTGCCCCATGGTTTCCAGGGCATAATAAACTTATATAAAAAAAAAAAAAAAAAAAAATGTAATGATATTTTCATGCAGGCTTGAATTAATTTCTATTGTTTTTTTTCTTTCTTTTCAGGTGAACTTTACAGTAGACGAGATCCGTGCCATGATGGACAAGAAGAAGAACATCAGAAACATGTCCGTCATTGCTCATGTAGATCATGGAAAGTCAACTTTGACAGACTCCCTTGTCTCCAAAGCTGGTATCATCGCTGGTGCCAAAGCTGGAGAGACCAGATTTACCGATACTCGTAAAGATGAACAGGAGCGTTGTATTACCATCAAATCAACGTAAGATTTATACTTTCTCTTCGCTTTTTTTACCCCTCAGATAATCCTTTCTCGTGATGTTGTTTTATCTTATCTTCTGTTACGAAATTAAACGCAATAGTGTTTTCAGAAGTCTTCTGTCGATACAACAGGAAAGTTTTGAGCGATAAATTCTTTAGAAACTGGGAAATTTTAAATACTTAGAGTTATTTTGGAAAATGTCGAAGCTGAAAGTTTGTAGTCTCTCGAATAATTGAGAATAAATTGAAATTCGTCACGATCGAATACCAATTGGATGAAATTAGCCAAAAATGTGGTTAAAAAATTACTTTGAATTAATTACAAAGAAAAAAAAATGTAAAAATTTTATAAATATATTTTATATTTTATTTCTTTTTATATTTATAATTTGAAATATAATATAACATTTTTAACCGTATTTATAACATAAAAAATATAAAAATATAAAAATTTGGATTTTCTTTTGCAGGGCCATCTCTATGTTCTTCGAACTCGACGAGAAAGATTTAGTTTTCATTACCAGCCCTGACCAACGTGATAAGGAGGAGAAAGGTTTCCTTATTAATTTGATCGACTCTCCCGGACACGTCGATTTCTCTAGCGAAGTAACAGCTGCTCTTCGAGTCACCGATGGAGCTCTCGTCGTCGTCGATTGTGTGTCTGGTGAGGAAACTAATAATTATTTTCCCACAGAATAGGGAAACACCAAAATCATGAATTTTAAATGGTTTCCAAGAAAGGCTTTTTATCGAATTCAAATAAATTTATGTGATGAGCTCGAATTTGAAAAAATTGTAATATTAAAATTATAAAAGATCAAATGATTCTTTTAATTAACTCATTATTTTATCAATTTTTCTTTATCAGGTGTTTGCGTGCAAACGGAAACTGTGCTTCGTCAAGCCATTGCCGAACGTATCAAGCCAGTTTTGTTCATGAACAAAATGGACCGTGCTTTGTTGGAATTGCAACTTGATAGCGAAGATCTTTATCAAACTTTCCAACGTATCGTTGAAAACGTGAACGTTATCATCGCTACTTATGCTGATGAGGATGGACCAATGGGTGATGTCCGAGTAAGTATAAATAATTATGGAACAAATTACTTTCTTTTTGCAATCGAAAAACTGAAATGTTGTAAATCTCGATTATCAAATTTCGAAATTAGGATATTGAGCTTTTCTCATTAAGAGAAAATTTCACTTTGATGAAGAAAAATCTCAATTTTCAGGTTTATTAATTTTTGAATCGAAATTTTTATTCTATTTTTTATTATAAATTTTTTATTGAAATAAAAATTCGAGCATCGGAGAATAATTTCGTGTGATGATTGTTCTTAATAATTTCTGACACCTCTTCTGAATTATTTCTTGAAGGAAATTAGAACCATTTCTGAAGACGCAGCTTTTCTCTGCGACAAAAATAAATTCGTCAACGCCACTTTAGGTCAACAACAAAAAAACAGAAACTAATGAAAAACATCTTGACTCCCAGGTTGACCCAAGCAAGGGTTCGGTAGGTTTCGGTTCCGGTCTTCACGGTTGGGCTTTTACCCTCAAACAATTCTCCGAAATGTACGCCGAGAGATTCAAGATCGACGTCGTCAAACTAATGAACAGGCTCTGGGGAGAATCCTTCTTCAACCCAAACACCAAGAAGTGGAGCAAACAGAAGGAAGCCGACAACAAACGCTCCTTCTGCATGTACGTCTTGGACCCCATTTACAAGGTGAGAAATTGCTTGTTAAAACATTCATTTCCAAATTATGTAATTATATAATTTATAAATTATATAATTTATTATTTATAAATTATATAATTTATTATTTAATTATTAATTATATAATTTGTAAATTACTTAATTATGTGATTATATAATTATATGTTGCCCATTAAAAATTATAGGATCGTATTTACCACTTTCATGCGCGAGAATTTTATTTTTATTTATTTATAAATGTAATAGATCTGCAAGCGAATGACGCATTAGTTTCAACAATCGAAGACTATGCCATTTTTCTTAAGATTATGTCATTATTTTCTACGGATCGATCTTAGATACGGCATTTCCGCACACGGCTCATTTACAAAGTCGCTTGGAGAATAATTAACGTTTTCCGTGACGTCACGGTATCCAACAACGATAGTGTTCCGCGAACATCGTCTATATCACGAAACAGTATTGTCATAATTTATACCACCTCTGTCCCACAATACTAGCAGCAAGTGAATATTTAAAGGGAAATTCAATCGCTACTATTATTATGGGACACGGGTATATAAGAAATTAAACTATTATTTAACCCTTCGCACTCGAAGAATTGATTTTTGCGTTTAAAATGTCCCCCGAGAAGGGACGGTTGAGTGCAAGGGGTCGAATAAGGAAATTAAACTGGAAATATATGACGATTATGTTGAAAATGGGAATTATCGAATAATGTGACGTTTTCTGGGAAAGGTCCTTCCAGCACACCAGCGTCCCTCTGTAGTACAGAAGATTAATCTTCCGGATCGATCTTCTGTACATTGACAGTGCGGACAGTGCGCAAATGGAAGGAGATGAAAATTTCGAAATTGGCGTTTAAACGCTGCCATTGAACCTCTATCTTTATGTTCGTTAGTGGCATGCTACGATTCCGATTTCACATTTCCACTTTCTTTCCACGATTCTGTAGTACTCGAGTATTACCTTTTTTAGTTACCAGATGGATATCAGTCATCCCTCGGTCTCTTGAAATGATAAGAACCTAATATGTTCCTGATTAAAAAAAAGCTTGTAATCGGTAAAAATAGGAATTCGATATTTTGAGAGAAATATTTGATTTCCAGCAGATCGAAAATTTGAAATGTGGTTTCTAATTACGATGAAATTCGAAAATTCTCGATATAATGGTATTCGCGCGACTGTAACTGTGGCAAATAAAATATTTGTGCATTTTGACTTAAGAATACATAGAAATATGAGCTCCGAGGTCGTTGTTAACTTCCAGTCCGAGAATTTTTTATTTTATTTTCAAGTAATATGCCCTGGAACCCATGAGGCAATACAGAAGGAGTACAATAAATTTATATCAATAATAATACATAAAAGTAATAGTTTTTACATAAACGCGCGGAAAATTCAAATTTTTTAAAATCACTATGCGAATAATGACGAAGTACAATTTATAATAAGAAACTACAATAATTTCGAAAAATTGCAGGTAAAAATTCGAGTAAATTTAACGAAAGACGTGCGTTTACGCTTTTACAGGTCTTCGACTGCATCATGAACTACAAAAAGGATGAAGCCAACACCCTTTTGGAAAAATTGGGCATATCTTTGAAACCAGAAGACAAGAACAAGGAAGGAAAACAACTGCTTAAGGTAATTATATTTTTTTTTTTTTTGCGAAACTTCACGGATTATTTTTGTTTTCATTCATTCAATTTTTTTTATCTTCGAAATTGGCCCCATAAAAAAATAAATATTGTAGTTTCATTTATTGATATTCCATTTGCTCCTATTTCACCTTAAAGTCAAGAAACAGAACTTTATGATGAGTGTTCAAATTTATAATTTCTGACACCTCTTCTGAATTCTTATTGAATGAGAATACGAACAGAATCTGACAGAGAAATTTTATCCAAAGAATTTCGACCTCGTACATTTATTCGTGTTAATTGACTGGATACACAAGTATTTAAAACACCCTATTTTTTTTTTAATTAAACCTTAGGTCGTCATGAGAACGTGGTTACCTGCCGGAGAAGCTTTACTTCAGATGATTGCCATCCATTTACCGTCTCCGGTAACTGCCCAGAAATACCGTATGGAAATGTTGTACGAAGGACCCGCCGACGACGAAGCCGCTATTGGTGTCAAGGTAACGTGTGAGATTTCGATTTTGCAAAAAAAAAGAACCGACAAATTCCTTCAACCATTAATTGAAAAGTAAAAAAAATGATTTTGGTATTATATTAGGTTGTCCCATAAGTTTCTTCCTCTCCGGCTCGAGGCTATACATAGCGTGGCGCGGAAAAAACTTATGGGACACCCTAATACCATTTTTTAAATGACCGTGATCGAACCAGGATTAAAATAACCAAAATCAATATTATCTCTCTTGATTTTCAAATGATGATTGTTCTTTTCTAACTGATTTTTATCTGATAGACAAATAAGAACGGCCAACTGAGGATTTTCTATTTCTTCTGCGAAATTTTTGCCTTCTCATATTTACGAAATGGGAATATTGACGTGGGATAATTTGACTTTTGCAGAACTGCGATCCAAATGGACCTCTCATGATGTACGTATCCAAAATGGTACCGACATCCGACAAAGGACGTTTCTATGCCTTCGGTCGCGTCTTCTCGGGAAAAGTTTGCACCGGAATGAAAGCGCGTATCATGGGACCGAATTTCGTACCCGGAAAGAAGGAAGATCTTTACGAAAAGGCCATTCAGCGTACCATTTTGATGATGGGACGTTACGTAGAGGCTATCGAAGATGTCCCGTCTGGTGAGTTTTCCATTTCAAGCGTTTTCCTTTCTCATACAATTTTTCCGAATTTTAGAAACCATAAAATTCTTATCGAATTTGAACGTTCGATCGATATTTCATGATGATCCTTTTCACAGACCTGTTCTGAGAAAAAAAAGTTGAACGACAACATACTTGAATCTGACCAAACATTGAACCTTTATTTCTTCGAAGTTGGTGAAAAAAAATCGGTTTTAATTAATTCGAGGGTTTTTTTAATTTAATTTCAGGTAACATCTGTGGTCTCGTTGGAGTCGATCAGTTCTTAGTAAAAACTGGTACCATTACCACGTTCAAAGATGCGCACAACATGAAGGTCATGAAGTTCTCCGTGTCCCCCGTCGTAAGAGTCGCCGTAGAACCCAAGAACCCAGCTGATTTGCCAAAATTGGTGGAAGGTGAGATCCGTTTCTTCTCAGAAATCTTCGTGATTAACAAATATTTTTATTTCTATTTTTTTATTTATATATTATCTATTTTTATTTCAATTTTTTTATTTATCTATTTTTGGTTCTTACAAATATTTATTTTCGATATGATGAAACTTTTATTAGAGCATTGGGTTCTGAAAAAAAAAAACCTTGTTGATTGTTGACACCTGAAATTTGGACAAAACAAATTTATTTCGATGGATCATTTGAAAGAGCGGTAAAATTAAAATTGTCGGTGACTTTAACGATCCGCAGGATTGAAGAGATTGGCAAAATCCGATCCCATGGTCCAATGTATCATCGAAGAATCCGGAGAACACATCATCGCCGGAGCTGGTGAATTGCATCTTGAAATTTGCTTGAAGGATCTCGAGGAAGATCACGCCTGTGTTCCAATTAAGAAGTCTGATCCAGTCGTGTCATACAGGGAAACCGTGAACGACGAGTCCGATCAAATGTGTTTGTCAAAATCACCCAACAAACACAATCGTCTCTTCATGAAAGCCATGCCAATGCCCGAAGGACTTCCCGAGGACATTGATAATGTGAGTAGAGATTTTTCCAAAGAGACTTAACACGGACTTTAGGAAAATAACATAATAATATAATAATAAAATAATATAATAATAAAAAATAATATAATAATATAATAATAAAAAATTATATAATAATGTTTCTAAATATATAATATATATTAAAATTTAATAATAAATGTATATTGGGTCGAATCCTAAATAACTTCCGACGCAAGCTATAGATATCCGATAAGAAAACGGAAGTTACTTATGACTCGACCGAATAATAATGTTTCCTGTCGCTGAAATCGTTCTTATATTTTTCTCATAAAGGGTGACGTCAATCCCAAAGAGGACTTCAAAAAGCGGGCACGTTATTTGACCGAAAAGTACGATTACGACGTGACCGAAGCCAGGAAGATCTGGTGCTTCGGCCCTGATGGCACTGGACCCAACATCCTCGTGGATTGTACGAAAGGAGTGCAATATCTTAATGAAATCAAGGATTCCGTGGTCGCCGGGTTCCAATGGGCTGCAAAAGAGGTATATACACAATTTTTATTTTTCGAAATTCTTACTTGCTACGATCTCAAAACGAAATTAATCAAGACAAATTAGTTGGAAGTACGTTTAAATCTTTATTGACACTATGCCGTTCCGGTGACACCACGTTGGTGCCACGCGAAAAGTATCGTGCGAGCGCCGGTGGCACCACGTTGGTGTCGTACGCGCGGACGGCAAAGTGTTAATTTTATACATAAGCAATAATTGAAATTTTAATGTGATATTTTCTTCTTCATTAACTAATTCCGAAAATTCGATTGAATTTCAGGGTGTTCTTTCGGAAGAGAACTTGAGAGGAGTACGCTTCAACATCTGCGACGTTACGTTACACGCAGATGCCATTCACAGAGGTGGTGGACAAATCATTCCTACCACAAGACGTTGTCTTTACGCCTGTCTTCTCACTGCCTCTCCAAGAATTATGGAACCTGTATATCTTTGCGAAATTCAAGTAAGTCGGAGGATTGTAACTCCTGTTGGATTTTTTCTTTTTACAATCGGGTTATTAATTAATTAATCGCTTTTTTTCTCCGTTTCTTCCCTTAACAGTGTCCCGAAGTGGCTGTCGGTGGTATTTACGGAGTATTGAATCGTAGACGTGGTCACGTGTTTGAAGAGCAACAAGTCGCCGGTACACCAATGTTCGTAGTTAAGGCTTATTTACCAGTAAACGAATCCTTCGGATTTACCGCCGATTTACGTTCCAATACTGGTGGACAAGCTTTCCCACAGTGCGTCTTCGACCACTGGCAAATTTTCCAGGGTGACCCGATGGTTCCTGGCACCAAACCATACCAAGTTGTACAGGTACGTTCGCTTATTTTTTATTTGTTTTATGTTTCTTGTCAACACCAATTCTACTTCAAGTTTAAAAATTTAATTATACAAATTTTAATTTAATTTAAAAAGTTATAATTTTAATTTAGAATTTGAATTAAAAAATTTATAATAAAATAAATTAAAATATAAATTAAAAAAATTATAATTCTAAATTAAACTTATAATTTTTTTTTTAATTTGATCCTTTTTTTTATCCACAATCGGGACGTGTTTAGTAGAGCAATTATGCGTCTGTGAAAAAATTTGGTATTAATTATGAAAATCTATTTTAATTATAATTCTATATTTTTGCTTTTGCATTTTTGATTACGTATAATTAGCGCGGTAAAAATAATATTCAAATAATTATAAATCGACTCACGTTGATTGAAAATTTTCGAAATTCAAATCGATAATTATTAAATTATTTTCTTTTCTGATAAATTGTTGTTTTGATAATAATTAAAAAATTAACGTTACTGAAACCTTTTAATTCCTATTTATCCACGATCATAACTAGTAACCATGATTTTTCTTACTTGTGGTTATTTTTAACCTCGTGGTAGAAAAAAGTAGTTTTTTGTTTGGGTGTTTCGGTTCAAATCCGGAATGCCAGAATAGGGAAGCTCACAAATTATTATTACTGTCACTATTTTATTGTATTATTATTATTATTTTTTATATATATTTATTATATATTTATGATTATTTAGTTGAGTTGTTAAAAAGGAGGAGTTCGGATTAATAAATTTTCTTGCTTAAATATCTGGTAACATAAAAAAAAATAAGTAAATTAAGAATTTGCGTGGTGTTAATTCAAAAACGGAATCAATCAATTGTTTCAATCAATTGGAATCAATTAATTTTACAATTTTTCTTTTACTTTTTTTTACTTTAAATATCGCTAAACTCGAATTTTCCGTTGTTTCAGGATACACGTAAGAGGAAGGGATTGAAGGAAGGACTTCCCGATTTGAGTTCATACCTCGATAAATTGTAACCCATGAGATCGTTGCGCACTGTAATGAAAATTATCTATTTAATTATTGTAATTCAATCGATACAATGCTGAAAGAGATGGAAACGGAATGGAAAAAAAGAAAGAAATTCGAAAATTATAGATACGAGCTCTTTCGGTGTTCTTTAAAAGTTTTCAAGAAGAAAGACAAACACAGGATACATGGAAGCTTTGCTTTTTTTTTTGTTGCGGGATAAAAACTTCGGTTCACAGGTTCGAGTAACGGCGCAGAGAATAAAGCGAAAAGGATTTTCAACCAAAAAAAAATATGAAATCAAATAAAAAAAAACATCGTGAAAAAATATTACGTTGGGAAAAGTTAAAAAAAAATAGAATGTATTTTATTATGAATTATTTAAAAGAGGAACTTCATTCGTTGATTCCAAATGAATTTGGCTCTCGGAAGGAAAAAATAATTACAAAAGTTGTACGAAATTTTGTTTTTAGCGTTGATACGTTAAGAAAAAGAAAAAAAAAACAAAACTTGTCTTTTCTTGGACATTGGATTTGAAACGTAGACCGAAGTTGTTTCTACGACACACTCGTTCCACGTTTCGTCTCGATGGGAATAAGAAGGGAAGGAATGATTAAGTAAAATATGTAATTCTTTTTTTACCTACATACAAATCATCTTTTTTTACGAATATCGCAGTGGAAGTTTGTTAAGTTTACCTTTCTTTTCTTTCCAGAAGTGATTCCTTTTTTTTTAAGAAAGGGGAAACGTTGGACGTTTTATTAGAAGGAAATAACAATTGATTCTAAATGTTTGCCTCGACGATATTGACTCGGTAAAAAGAATATGTATTTGGTGAAAAGTAACCATCGAAAATGCGAACGAAAATTAAAGGAGAATTGTCAAGGAAATTCGAAAACATTTTGGTTTATTCGTAACTGATCATCACCTTCGTTTCGTTTCACGAATTTATTTTTATCATTTTTTCCGTATTTTTTTTATATTTTGAATTATGGATTTTTTTTTCAACTACAGGAATTTTGAGGAAGAAAATGGGGTTGAAAAAAAAGCAGAGATTGGGGATACCAGGAGCGAAAAATCTGGAAATGGATAATTCGAAATTATCAAATTGACCTTCCATCGAAAAAATAGAATTTTTCCAGGCACCGAGAAATTTACAATTTTAATGTTTTTTTTTTTAAGTAGAAATTTGAAATTTATTTACTATATATGTTGCAACTTTCAGGTTATTTTTTTGAAAATACAAAAAAAGGAACTGCGAAAAATTACAAGTTTCAGTTTCGCGGGTGAAAATTGCACCTAATTTTGATTTTCTTTTCAAATTCCTGAACTCGGATTATTTATTTTATTTATGTCATTGATGGATAATTTTTTTTATTCAAAAACTGCATTTTGTCAGGTTTCGCGAAACAACAAAATTTTTTGGGTTAAAAAAGTCATGATTTTTATAACATTTTTGGAAAAGAATTATTTTTCTAAAAAGTTGCTGATCTAAATTTCCAAAAAGAATATTTTTCTTTTTAATAAAAAGTTTTATATTTTTGAGATTATTGGATTTTTGGAATTTGGAAAAATTTTTTTAAAATGGTCTTGGAATGTTTCTGCGAGAATTTCAAAAAATTATTTCGATTCTTGCATTCTTATAAAATTTCCAAAGTAATAAGGATTTTCAAAAAATGTAATATTTTTTATATCGTTAAAATCTTTGCTACTTAGATTTTCAAACATTTGTAAAATATTTTAAAATGTCTTTTCTATGTTCACAAAATACTTTGAAAAATCGTAGTCGAGGTTTAATGGATAGTAACTTTTTAAATAATTTTTATAAAATTGAATCTTTGGATTTGAAAAATTGACTGTAAAAGATTGCGTTGCCGTAATAGTCGAAATTTATTAAAATATATTGAAATATCATTATTTACACATGGAATCAATTTGTTAGAAGTATCGCCATCGGCCTCTAATATTTATCTCGAGAAAGAATGTTGTTTCGTCAGTCTCAATTTAAACAATTCGTAAAACCCATCGAATAGAATAACTTTATAAATTTCGTAACAAAAGTATCAACTAAATATCTAACTTCCGCCTTCTCGTCTAAGTAATAATCCATTTTTGCACTAATTTCATTCCTTACACTCTAGCGCCTTAACTTACACATCGAAATCTTCCGTTAATATATCAAATTTCACTGATTTCAGTTACAAAAATTTTTTCCAATACCTGGAAGTGTTTTGTTATATAATAATTTGAATTATAGTACACAGAAGTCGGTTAAACTGGATTTATCGTGTTTTTGTATATCCCGGCCAAGGATTGAGCCGCCAATAGTATCATGTCTCTCCGTGAAATTCCGGTTAAGGCGTGATGCCACTCGTTATGGGAAACCTGTGTAAACAAATTTAATTAGTATGGCAAAAAAAGATAAGATTTGAGAATTTACCTAATTTATTTATTTGCAAGAATCTAAATAATTTTGGTAATTTTTTTAGATTCTTGCAGAAACGGTAAATATTCCAAGATCATTTTGTAAATATTTTCAAAATTCCAAAAAAATAATATTCTCGGATATATAAAGTTTCTGAATTAAAAGAAAAATATTCTTTTTTGAAAATATATAACAGCAACTTTAAAAAAAATAATTTATTTCCCAAGACGCTATTAAAATCGTGAATTTTCCTTCGTCCAAAAAATTCTGACGTTTCGCTAAATCTGAAAAATTGTAGTTTTTCGGGAAAAAAAAAATTCTAAACCGAGTTCAGGAATTAAAAAAAAATACTTTAAAAATACTTTTTTGTATTTTCAAGAAATTAAACAGAAAATTGCAACAAATATAGTAAATAAATTTCCAATTTCCGTTTAAAAAAAATAATTTAAAATGTTTCCTGGAAAAATTCTACTACCTCTTATTCTAAAAATTATTATGCCCAAAATATAGAAATTTCGGATCCTATTAATTTTTTTCCCATTTATGATAAAAAGAGAAGACAAAAATTAATTTGTCTTGTCTTGTCTTTTGCCTAAAAAATTAATGAAAATTAAGACAATAACTAATTGAACCACCTGTAAATTAGTAGCCATTAAACTGCCAATGGTAATCGCCAACCCGGACCATTTTAGGGGATAATCCTTGGGCGTAGCTTCCTCCGCCAGAGATACTATCTGACTCGGTACCGGTGTCATTTGTGTGAACGTTTGTAAGGTGACGTTGTTCTTGGGATCGTTAAGTACCACGACACCCAAATCGTACCATTTGTTTTCGCCGACTTCTAATATGAAATTTTCGATTGCCACTATGGGAATGTCTTTCGGCACCGAAGGGTTCTTCCGGGCTATTGTGATTCTCTCCTCTGCACCCTTAACGGCTGCTGCAAATCCCACTGGTTGCGTGGCGATCGTCGAAGACTCGGCTTGAATTCCTCTGAAAAATGTAGAAGAATTTAAAAACCATGGTAAAATTTCAAAAATATGGTACAAAATAAACTGGAAAATTTTTTTTAATTTTCTCCATAAGTTTCTAAATGTTCTTTTTTATTTTCCTTCAACACTTTTTAATTGTAGATTAAATATTGAATTATTATAATGTTTTTTTTTAACAAAATAAGGAAATTTGAATAATTTGAAAATAATATTCAGGTTTTTTCTAGAAAATAATTCCACAAAAAATGAATTTATAAATACAAGTAAGAAGAATCTAGAAATTTTGTTAAATTAATTTTAGAGTACAGAAAAATAATTTTTATTTTAAAAAATAATATTTAGCTTCTTTAATAATTTCTGATATTTTTGTTTAAATTTTTTTTCCAATTTATCTTTGCCATTACCTAAGAAATTTAATGGAGGGAATTTATAAATATATAGAAGTAAGGAGATTTCAAGAAAATTTGTTTAATTTTAGATGAATTTTGATGAATTTGAAAATAAAGGAAAAAAAAATGTCTTACGTTACAGTGGCTTTTCCGAAGACGCTCTGAAAAGCTTGACGAACCGGGCTGACTTTAACGTCTTTCTCCGAAGCCACGATAATTTCAACATCGCCACCGGAATCTACAAGATAAAGTTGCATTAGATCTCGCATATAACTTTTGAAGTTTACCAACATTTCTTGCAACAGCGTGTAATGTTGTGTTCATGAAAAAACAGAGACTTTGATGGAAAAACACGAGAAACGCATTTAGAGAGAATTTTTACAACCGAATATGGATGAGGAATATATTTAGGAAGAGTTCTGAACTCTTAACACGCGTGTTAATGAAATGACAGGTACACTTTTGCTCTCTCATGAGTTCCTCAAAGCATCGAATTTGTAACTGGGCTACAGTCGGATAAAAATAGAAATGTGTATATCAGTATATCCTTCTTATGATGCAACGGCATCAATGAAAAGCTCGCCTTTCTCTCGGTTCGATGAAAAAAAAAATGGCTTTTCATTTTTGTCGCAGCGAAGTCGAAGGAAGAGTCATCCGAATCCAAAGTTTCTCCTTTTCTATCGATGTCGATTAAGAAAAATTTGAATACGTGTAGAAATTTCGATATTGCCTTTCGGACTCGAAGAAAACAAGATTTTAATTTTTCCGAACCAATTTTTTTTAAATTTTAACTTATATCGAATGGAAATTAAGTTTTTTGTAAAAACTTAGATGTTGGTTAATTTTTTTTTTCATATAATTATGTGAAAGTTTGTGAATTCAAAGAATTTTTATTCCAAAAGTTCGAAAAATCTTTCGATAGGAAAAGGTTCCCTCGAGAATCTCAAAAACGAGAACTATAAAAATTTTAGAACTTCGAAAGACAGAATTTTCAAAGAAAAACAAAAAAATATTCGGTTTGAGTTTTTCTTCCGAAAATTGTCCCAGAGGAAGACTCGAAAAACCATTCGACACTGTTCCGAATACCAATTGATACCGAAGCTGATCCGAAAGCCTCTGAAATTTCTAAAAATTCCCTATTTTTAAGATGAAAAAAATAACAAAGAAAAATTAAAGAAGTGAATCGAAAAAAAAAGAATGTTTCTAAGAATCCTCCAATTTCCAAAAAAGAAAAGTAGCGACGAAGAATTAAAATCTCGAGTCGAAGAATATTATTGTCGACCTCCAATTCCAAAAGGCAAATGTAGTAACGAAGAACGAAAGTCTCGAGTCGAAGAAAATTATTGTCGACATCGACTTCGAGGCTCGCACCATCAGAATCGCATGGAACATTAGCAGCTGTTACATAAGCGTATCCTTTACTTACAAATGAACTCACGCATCTGTGGATCCAACGTCGTGATCATTGAATTCACGCTGCTTTTAGCTTTCTCCGCGACTTTACTGAGAACGTTACTGTTGACGACAGTTTCCTTCACCCAGGAGAATAGGCTGCCTCCCATGCTGCCACTCTCCGATGGATTTTCCGGGCATTCGGTGATTTCGTCATACTGGTTGGCAGAGGAAGTGCTCGGAACTGCGACCGGTATGTTTTTTACCAGCTGTGGCTGTTTCGTCTTCTCCTCGGTCACCGGCTGCTTGGTTACAGGTTCCGCGGGACTGTGCACCGTGGCTCGTTGAACGATCGTAGGGTTCGAGGAAAGGTTCTCCGGCGAACCGAAGGTCCCTGGATTGGAGACGAAGCTCGGGAGTGCCGACGGTGGTGGAACATTGGATAACAAGTTTCCGGTCGACGTCGAGACCCCTAACGGTGTTAAGAGCGAGGCCGAAGAAGACAGACTGCTTAGCGAATCTGAAATGGGAATGAAAAATGAGAAAATGAAATTGAAGGTTCTGGTACAATTCTGGGAGAGAAATTTAATAAACCGCCCAAGGAGTTGAGACAATTTTTCAGGCAATTTGAGAGAAATCATGAATTTTTTATTAACCTCGAGGGTCGAGCGGCTTATTTAGAAAATATTAATTTACAGAAGATGGGAATTCCAAAGTTGAAACAGTTTCTGACCAATTTTGGGCATTTTCAAATTCCTTTAGAAACAAAGAAAAAAATTTGTAGGGTAAAAAACTTTAAGAGAATAGAGAATTTTATAAACTAGTAGTCGGTCGCTAATTCTGCAAGATTTGTCGAGTAAGTGAATTTGGAAATTAAATCGAAATAGGAAAGGCATTAAAAAGTTGAGTGGAAAATAGTATGTAAAGGAAAAAAATAGTATGTAAAAATTCTCCTTCCTCAGTTTATTATTATTATTTTAAGATCACCAAAAAGTAATTTTCAAGAATTTAGGTAACTGAGGAATACAAAAGTCAGTAGAAAACCATGGAAAAATAATTTTCAATTTGTTTTTGATGACTAACTTCTTATTTCTTTCTATTTTTTTTCAACCAAAGTAGTAAACAATTTCTTTTTGACAGTATAAACAAATTTTGCAATTCCAGTTTTCTCACATTTTAATAATTTATCGCACCCAGACAAATTAGTAACAATTGGAATCGGAGAAAGTTCAATAGGAAAAATCATTCAAAAATACAAAAACACCATAGACTCCTATCCTTGTTTTTTTTTGTTTTTTTTTTCATTCTTTGGGAATTCTCACTGATATTCCCACAAAAATACACAAAACAAAACTTAGAACACCATGATAATTCTCCAATTTGCTAAATATACCTGTAAATACGTTATCTAGGTGCAAAAACGGACCCGTTTCATCGGGGAGTGAGTGATAAGTAAGTGATAAGAGGAGCGAGCGAACCTGTCTTTACGATATCGCCGGAAACGGACAACTCCTCCGTTTTCTTATCGACAAACTCGAAGGTGGATTCTCCATTAGATTCGTCGGTCATCGCGGCCAACGGTGGTCAGCCAACTTATTTATCGTCTGGAAGCTACAGCCTGCGGGAGGGAACGCGGAAATCCGTGCAGGTGAGTCCTTAGGACCGAGGAGAGGAGGTGAGACGCGGTGTGGGACGTGGGAGGGACGAAGCAGAGGATGATTGATGGGGCGAATCGCTGCTTTCTCTCTCTCTCTCTCTTTGATGTCGATTCTTCGGAATTTGAATTTTTGTTTTTCCTGCGAATCGGGAATTTCGACGTCAGGTTAATTTTGCAAAAAAAAAAACTGAGCGAAAAACTTGACCCTTGGGGCGTCGCGAGTCAAAAAACGGGGCGCGTTCACTTTTCTGCACGAAAACAGCTGGGTTTTGCGGCAATGAACGAACTACGGAGTCGGAGAGTCGGGGTAGAGCTGCTATTTGGTGTTTGCTTTACTTTGTGTGTGTGTGTGTTGTCATGTTTTCGCTCGGTTGATAATGTTATTCTCGACCCGAAGCCCGTAATATCCACGTCGTATTCTGTTTCATCGACGGGAGGAAGGCAAAAGAGAATAATGGTTGCTCGCATTCAAATTTCGAGCGAATCGCGGGACAACAATGCAACCGCTTGCGTGCGACATCTGCAGCCCAGCGCGCCAAGCTTTTGTTGCGCTCCGATCCGATCCGAATTCGGTTCGTGCAATTTTGGTAAATTGAATTTGATTTATTTGCTCACGTTATCGATTCGATTAATTTTTAATCGCTTGTCTCGCTTTTTATGCAATTTTCATTGTTATTCAATAAAATTGTATAATATAATTATTGTATTTGAATGATTGTAAATTCTATAATAATAATTTCATAATCGTAGACAAGTATCTCTTATGGCGCCGTCAGGTGGCGGAAAATAACGACTCTAGGGTGAGAAATGGCTTCCATATCGCGTGTCAACTTGCGTCGAAATGTCAACGGCGGTTATTGAAAATTCTTTAAATAATAAAAAAAAAATGTCATAAAATCGCAATTGTTGTGTCGCGGGGTGTAATAGTGTTTGAGAGAAAAAGTAATGGTGTACATTTTTATACTTTTCCCAATCGAACCACTAATTTTTCGATGATTGTCATCGATATTATTTCTTTCGCGTCACTCGCGTGAAAACTTTTCACTAATTTTGCGACTTTTGAGATACTTTTGCGAGGGAAAATGCTTAAATCTACCGGCTTGAGTTGGTTTGTAATTACGTGAGTCTTTTATTTGAATTTCTTTGTATAGGCTTGTCCACCTAAAATTGCGCGTGAACGCCATAGGGCGGCGCACCAATCGACTCAAATTGGTACTTGCCTAGCGTATAATAAAATGAATAAAATAATACTTAATTTTGAATTATTTTCTAGAAAAAATTACTAACTTTATTTATGCAGCATTTAATTTCCGCGCAATTGCAACTGCAGTTGAAATTCGAATTTCCGGGAATCCGAAGTTTCAGGAAAAACCATCGAACTCCATATTTTTACTACAATATTTAATTCAATTTTAAAAAATATTTTATAAAATGATGAAAATTGTAAAAAAAAGGTTAATTTTCGCTAAAGCAATTAATGCAAATTAATTTGATTAATAGCTATCCAAAAGTTTCCTGTATCCCATTTATTTATATTTCTTTCGGTCAAACGGAGTTTCGGTTCGATAATTATTTGCGGACTCAATTTACCTTTAATAAATATTTATTTATTTAAATTCGCAGATTTTTTATCACTGCGAGTGATACTTATGTCAGAGGGAAAACAAAATGAAACCATTAAAGCCAGGAAAAATTATTACAAAGAACAATTTATTATTCTGATTTGGGAATGATATGCTGTCGTTTACAAAAGGAAAAAAACTGAAGAGGATGTCGTGCAATGATTACAGGTAATCTACGTACATAAGCATCACATAAATGGAAGAATGCACTCGCTTAATTATAATACTTAAACAGAACCGAATTACAAAATCAATATTTTCTTTATCTTTTTCGAGTTTCAATTTTTTCCTCGTGTATTTTTATCAGAATGAACCGGATATGCATTTTTTAAAAATAATTAAGCCGTTTATTTGGAAAGTGGCCTAGGTCTATTCGTAAATTATTTGTTATCAACCGCAATAATATTTGCAATTAGCTGTCATACAAAAAATTTTGCGAAATTTGAAAATAAATGCACTTGGGCCATTTCCAAAATTAAAGGCTCAATTTTGTTGCCGCAACAACAATTAAAATTTTTCCAGGCCGTTTCCGAAGTGGAAAAAATACACGATTCAGTTGTTTTATATAAATTATGCATAATTTGTATAAACCAATTGAATATAAATACAAAAATCGAAATTTTCTAATTTTTAATTGCCAGGAATTGATTCATTAAAATTAGGCTTTCGATACAAATTTCGAATTATTTTGCTTTTCACTTTCCACCCTTTCAACTATTTTTTGATTCTCCCCTTTTCGAAATTCGTAAATTTCGACCGTATTCTCGTTTTTTCGCTGCTCAGGCGAAAAAATGTTGTCCCATTATTTCTTCAAGACTGATTTTTCGCATCGTCTTGATTTTTCTTAATTTTATACGAGAATCTGTGAATGTTTTCGTTATTGGCTATTTTTTTTTTTCAGGTCAATGTCGATCATGATACGAATTATATCACACTGGGATAAATACTTTAGATGCCTGACATTTTTTTTTACCGGATCACAAGTATGTATATGCATGTGATTTTACGTGTATAATTAATGAATGAATGAATTAATCTTATTACAAGTGAACGGTATAGAATCGTTATGGAAGATTCAACATACATTCAATAACGCCGACGATGATAACATTTATTACTATTATTATCTTAAGTGTGTGAGCATAGAAAATAATCTGTAATTCGAAATTATTGATAATTCATACTTTTACCTACAGTTAAATTCGGATTTCGTCTTATCTTTGCGAAAGAACAAAACAATTCGGAGTTATGAGTTTGATTTTACGGGTATCTCATTTTTAAAAAATATTTTTATAAATTATTTGACTTAATTTTTAGGAGTTTCAAGAATTTTGGGAATTTTTGCTGGTTTTAAAATATAGAAATTACTAATTATTAGATTTTCCATTTCTACTATTTTTTAATTCCTATTAATTTTTCAATCATTTCGAATTAAAAATTAGAATTTTTCGCTTTTAATAATGTAAAAATAACAAATTAGTAGATTTTCGAGTTTTACTATTTTCACATATTTACCTAAAACTTTCCATTAATTATTCAAAGCTTTGGAATTAAAATTCCGAATTTTTTTGCTTTCAATAAAAAAGTTTCTATCCGATTATTTTTTGATTTTTTGCATTTCGAAGTTTCTAATTTTCCATGATATGAAAATACACAAAATTCCCATTTTACAGGACAATTATTATTTCCTGTTAATTTTTCATCCAAAAAAAAACTCCTAATTGTTTTACTTTCGCAAGAAAACAAATCTTACAGATAATTAATTAAATTAATTAATTTCAATACTTTCGTTCTGTCACTTTGGTCTTTTGTTTTTCGTTATCTCAGAAACGTCGTTGTACGCGATTTCCTCAAATCGAAATTTCACAATTCATTCCTCAGAGCCAACCCCCCCCCCCCCCCCCACCCCACCCCCCAAAACTTGATTTTTGGAAAATCTCTCCATCCTTAGCATCGCGTTCCCAGTTAGAGTCTACTGAAGATTGAACTTTTCGATGGTATTTAATACATTCCTACTTTGATCCTCGTGGATTACGATAATAAATAAATAACGTCTATTTGGCGAAAATGCTAATAAATAAGCTACTGACCTAAATACTATTTTTGGAAATGCTCCAAGGGAATTCTCATTCCGTTTGTGTAAAAAATAACTTAAAAAATAAATCGTAATTACCCGAATGATAAGAGAAACATCTTATCAGGTAGCTTAAGGTTTCTTAAAAATACCTTTTCACCAAAAAAGTGTTTTTTTTTTTTTCAAAAAGAAGCTCCCTCTTTTCAAACCAAAAGTCTATCGAAGATCAAAAATCTTCTGCGTTGAAAAAAAATTGTCATAATTTTCAATTATCCGATAAATTTCTTGTCCCAAATTTTAGTTTTCCAGTTTTGGTTGAAACTTTTTTTTCGGGAGCTTCCATTTACCCGAAATACAAAATCGAGGGAACACTTTTGACTTAAAGGTCTACAAGTTGTCATGAATTCGTCTTACAAATATCTTAAGATTAGATTTAGACGGGAGGGTTTCGCTTTGGTCAAAACTTCATGCAAACTCGTGTCCTTTGACAATGGCAGTTTCTATAAACGTTTAATCTTCAGCCGTCTCTGCTGCTTTTCGAAATTCGAAATCAAAGTTGAACGACAATGGGGCCCTAAAACCTAGCGCTAAAGTTCTTAAAAAAACACAGATTTCGAAGGAACTTAGTATTTTTTTTTTTAGCACGATTCCTACTCTGTCCTGAAAACATCTGCGGTATTCTCAAAATTTGCTGTCTATCACTAACAGGATCCCAAAAAAATAAAATAAATTTTTTTTTTGGGATCGGAATGATAGAATTTTTCTAGTTTGAATTTCAAAGTCAGTCGGAATTCCAGTAGCAGAAATTCTCAGGATCACACGTATTTTATTTTGGGAAACCCGTGTTTAGGCGATACACTGAAACCCTGGTTTGTTCAAGAACACCCGAAATCACGTGAAATTGTATCATTTTTGTACCTTTTTTTCCTCTATTTTTGTAAAATTCAATTTCAAAATGATAACATTCCTTTTTCTTACTTTTTTAAAAATTTCTGTAATATTAAATTCGAAAATAACAAAATTCTCTTCTTTACTTTTTTTTTCTTTAATTACTATTAGATCAAATTTGAAAATGGCAAAATTTTATTTTTTTTTTAATTTTTATGGTATCAAATAGGAAAAGGCAATATTTCCTATTTTATGTTTAATTTCTATAATACCAAATTCGAAAATGGTAAAATTACTTTTCTTGCTTTTTCTACTTTTTACCTACTTTTATATTAAATTCGAAAATAATTAATTTTCCTACTTTATTTTTTTTAAGAATTTTTATAATTCCAACTTCCAAGGTGGTAAAATTCCCTTTTTTGCTTCTCTATTTTTTACCTTCTATGATACCAAATTCAAAAATGCTAAAATTACCCTCTCACTTTCTTTTTTCTTTTCCTAAATTTCTAAAACACCAAATTCGAAAACATTAAAAATTCCCTTCTTTTGCTACACCTTTCACCCGCTTTCCAAAATATCCCCTACCCCAGATTCTCAAAAACCCACGTGATTTCGAGTCGCCTTAACTCAATCCACCTTCCGGAGTTTCTTAAAAAATTCGAATCTCCGTTTTTCGCGAGATTCGCTGCACGTTCCTATTCTACATGATCTACCTAAATTTTGTTCCAAATCAGGACGTGAGTCTAGTCTTTGCATTGTTGCTCAAACGATGATTTCGACCTGTTTGGTGGAGATGCTTCGCTGGATTTCCAAATCCAGGCTCTGTTTCAGGTTGCCCCTAAGTCTGTCGTACAACTGGTCCCTCAGCTTCACCAGGAAGTACAACAGGCAGTGGGCCACCATGAGGAAGACCGTGCTCCCCGTGGCCACTATCGTCGCTTTGGTCGGATTCGTCCAGTCCAGGACCTTGTAGATGTAGGGGTTGCACAGTTTGTCGGTGCCACCGGCGAAGAAGTAGAGGACCGTGAACAACGAGTAGCAGACGCCCACGGGCAGGCTCCACCAGAACCACCTGAGTTTCAGGGGGATGTTCGTCACGCAGAGGTCCAGCAGCATCAGAACCGTGTTCACTATGTGCAGGGACACGTTCAGGGGGTCCATGTGATGCTCCTTGGGGTTGTAGACCAGGCCCCAGTAGGACAGGGTCACCGCGGTGGCCACCGGGGCGGTGACGACGAAGGTGTACCAGTAGGACCTCTCCAACCGGCCCAGTCTCAGCTCGTTGGGGTTGAAGCTGCCCCTTTTCTGCATCCTCCACCTCCGAGTGACCAGCCACGCTCCCAGGAGGGACTGGATCCCGCCCAGGGTCAGGTCCCAGTTGGTCAGGTAAATGGGCCACTTATGGAAGTTGCCCACTTTCTTGTAGCTGCCCCATTCGAAGATCGAGCAGACGATTATCCCCATCCAGATCAGGAAGATGGCCCATCGGTACAGCAGATAAGGTATCGATGCGTGGCTCTGGTACTTGGACTCGCTGAAGACCCGGGCATGGGGTGGCTCGATCTTCGGGTTCAACCATTTGCGCGTGATCTCCCGGTACCAGAGTTTGTTCACCATTGCTCGCCGACCTGGAACGGGAAATTAGAATGGGGTAATTCGAGGGTTCATTAAATTGGGTGGGGTTTGGGAAAATTTAAAGATATTTTTTTTTTAAGAGAATACTAGTGTTTGGGGAAAAAATTGGTGTGAAAATTGTGTTTGGGTGATAATAATAATTTGTTGGTATTAATAATATGTATGTTAATAATAATTTATTGATGGTGATGATTATTATTGGTTCTGTTGCTATTGTACTTTGGCAAAAATTGCATTTGTTGTATGGTTTATTAGATTTGATTGTGTTTGATTTTTTTATTGGGTATTTGGAAACTGGGAAATTTTGACTTTGGGGAATTCCGAAATGGAATTTATTATAATTTCGGTAAATTGTGACTTTGGAAAATTATTATTATCAAATCACAAGATATCACATATTCCGGAATTTCAATGTAATTTATTTTTTCAAGTTACCTTTTAAATCACGGTAAAAAATCAAACCTCGGGTGGATACGTATTTAAAAGTTGCATTTCTTGTAGATTTCATTTAATTTAATTACACTTTATTCACTGGCTATTCAAAAATATCGAAATTGCAACTTTGGGGAATTTCAAATTACAAATTATTACAAATTCGACAAATTCAAAATACAAATTATTACAAATTCCACAATTTCGTTGTAATTTCAATTTTCGTTGTAAATTCAAATTCTCACATTACCTTTCAACTCCCAGAAAAAAAATCAAACTTCAGATGGACAAATATTCCAAAACTGCACTTGTTGTATACTTTATCCAATTTAATTATACTTTATGCACTGCTCATTAAAAAAAAAACCAAAATTGCAACTTTGGGAGCTTCGAAATTTGTCACCTATCTTCGACTTATTCATTTATCTTCCTCACGTATATTGCAAACAATCGGTACGCTATGAAACTCGATAATTGCACTTTCAATAAATACATATGCAACCGGTCTCGCGATTAGATTATAATCAGAGATGGGAAGCCTCCTATCTCTTATCTCTAATGCAGGAAACTTCGAAATTCGAATAATTCACCAAAAGGTGTGCACTCGTCTGAGACTCTTGGATGCTTTGATAAGTCTGATAAGAGTTCCGGTATCTATGCATGCATATATATATGCAAGTATAAAATAATAAAAGTAGGGGAACCTGTTTTTACCGCGGTTACGTTAACATCACTAATCTTTGATTTGTTGTTAATGAATGTGCGTTTACTTCGAAGCCTATCATTCGAATTCCGGGGATTCTTCCTGCACTGCACGTATGCAACTGCAACTGCAACCTTTTGCGTCACTAGCTGGTATTTTCACTGGCGTGATATTTTGTTTCCTCATTTTTCATTTTATTTTTATTCTTGATTTTTTTTTCCATTTTAATTTTTTTTCCTTTCATTCTTTCAGAAGTCACCCGGTATTGCAAATTCGCTCAGCAATTATCGCCAATTCCTTTGCAACGCAAATACTTTTCGGGTTTTTCGTTAAACGTCTACGAGCCTCTTTTTTTTGCATATATTGTGGGACGATGGAGGTGATAACGACCAATAAGTGCCGATAACGAGCGCATGTATATGGAAAGTCAGGTAAACAAAATTAAAGTTTTCATCCTGCTTCTTCTTTTGTTTATTAATTTTTTTTTTCTCGGGTTTGTCAATGAAATTTTGGAAAAAACACCGCAAAAGTTTCCTTCGAAAGGGGAATGGATGGCCTACCGGGGTCTGAAACGCCCCAGTCTACTGCGATAGTCCCGTTTAAGAAGTTTGTTGACAGAAAATTACTGATCCTATTTGTTGGGGGAATATCTTTTTTTTTATTGGTTTTTTATGGAGTCCATGAAGCAATTAGACATACAATTAAATAATTATGTCTATCTATTTAATAATAATTAATATCAGACAAGTTTCTTTTTCTTAAGTTACAAAATTCAATAGTTTCTAGGAAATATAATTTTATTTAATTATTTAATTATTTATTATTTAATTTATTTTACAGGATTTTCGCAGGGAAAAAATTCTGTAATTTTTTTATTTTCACACTAAATATTTAGATTTTTATATATAATATTTTATATAATATTATATATTTTTTATATATTAGATTTATAATGTGATGGATAATTCCCAAAATTCCCACATATCGACTTGGTAATATGACTATTTCTGAATTTCCAGCAGAAGTAATTCTGTGAAATGGCACTCTGGGAATTTAATGGAATCGAACACCTCCTTTATCGCAATTGCATCAGCTTTTCGCGAGTATTCAGTTTCATAAATGCCATTTTGCAAACAGACACCCAAGAGTTATGGGATGATTGTGATTCCCTTTTTCTAATTGGTAGTTAGTATCCAGGAGAAGAAAAATGTAATTTGTAAAATTTTTGTTTTGATATCAATCACTTTCATTTTTACCAAAAAGGAAAAAAACAAAAGGTTACTAATTTTATAATAGTCTGCCAATTTTTTCCTAAAAGTAATTTTATGAAATCTTAGTTTTTCTAAATATTGACACTTCAAAAAAAGAATATCCTCTTGCAAATAGTAATTAACATTCACTCGCAGGGGGAACCGATTTTCTTTCAATTTTCTTTAATCGTAAGAAAATATCGAACCCAAAATCGAGGTAAATCCTCTATTACTTAACTGTTAATCTTCAAATTCTCTGAGGAGTCGAGTTGTCGGAACATAGTTTCATCGGAATGAATTGGTACGATAACTAAAATCCTTATTCTTTCGGTTTCATTTCCTTTCGCGGTGTCACTTTCTCTCTGACAGTGACAAATCACTAAGCATTCTTACTATTTGCCAGAAAAGTATCAGAAAAAAATATTCTTAACAAGAGACCTACGAATTTTGTAGTAGAAAGTCGGTCGGTTCTACTCGAATGTATGTACAAACTAGTCCAACGTGCTGCTTTTAGCACGTCCTACCCGCAGAAGTAATTAAAGAACTACCTGCAATTAGTCGTACGATCCAATACATTTTCCATGAATATAGGAAACGTAAAGAAATTCGAGTAGGAACTGTTAGCTTCTAATTTATACGGAAGGCGCTAAAACAAATTCTCAACGTACCCTTGACACTGTAAAAATTACGGGAATGCATTGAAATAAAGCGGTCGAATAGAAAAGCTTATTAGCATTCCGCTGAATATCAGCCAAAAAAAAGCAGGTCGCAAAAACCAGGGTACGAGAATGTGCGAATGGTGCGATTATTTATTACATGTCATAGGGACATATAATGAATAATTGCCAAATTAGAAATTATTGCAATATTTCTAGAGTCGACTTTATTCCTTTAGAATTTATTGTCGACCCCTAATAATTGAAAAATAAGTGTGTAAAGTAAGAGCGTATGAAAAATTATTACATTCCATACTAAGATGGTAAAAGTAATATATTAATGTGACATTAATGTATTATATTAATAATTTAATAATAATATAAGTTAATATTGATAATAGCAACGCTTTCAAATGCTACTCGTGGAAATTCAAGAAATTCCATCAGATATCGATAAAATATTAATAATATTGCCGTACTATAAATTTACTATTTTCTAATAATAATAATAATAATAATAATAATAACAATAAATACAATATGTGGTATTAATATTGATATTTCTAAATATTGTCAAGGATATTTAAAAAATCCAATTTCAATATCAACTAGCATCAATATATAATATAATCTCATATATACATCATATCAATTAATATCGATATTTTAATAATATATCAATATTATTAATATTAACACTATCATATAAAAATAAAATTTCACAAAAATATCAGTCAAACTAAATGCAAGAAAAAAGGTTTGTCGCTCATTTGAATTTCTACAAAATGGCGGGAAAAGTGGATCGATAGATCGTAAGAATTGTTGTTGCTACTGTTACTATTATTATTATTACGTCACGCCGTTTGAACGCGAAGAGTAATTTTTTGCGTTATTCGGTGCCTTACATGTGCCGCATTTGATGATGAAAGCGAGAAATTGCTTCAACGTCGGCGGTCTTCCGAAAGAAATGAGAACCATCTTTGCAATCGAATTTTTCAGTTACGGACGAAATTGATGAATTATTATCGTTTGTACCGACGAACGTGTAATTTTGCACACAAAAAAAGGCTTCTTAGGTTATTCGCGCAGGTTTTTACTCCACAGCTGATTACGATGGATGCCATGTTTGTTTCCCAACAATCGCAGAAATTAGCCGCGAATTTAGAAATTTCGTAGCAAGTATTTTGTTGAAAACTGGAATTTTTGTTATTGTACAAATTTGTTTTCTTTTTTATTATGAAACTGGTAATTTACAATTCTCACGAAATTGAGAGTTCTCAGGAACTAGCAATTGCAAAGAAATTGGTTGATTTCAGTGAAAATTCACATTTTCTTTGAAAGTAGACATTTTTATTAAATCAGTAATTGTGAAGAAATTGTCAAATTTCCATTAAATGGACAATCACAATTAAATCAGTAGTTTTTATAAAATTGCTGAGCCCGTGGGTCCTATGAATGAACGACAATTGCATGACAATTGTCGAATTGTTGAAAAATAGAAAAATAGCAACAAAACTGATGATTTATCTGTTTTTTTTGCAATTTTCATATTCTCCATGAAATACTTATTTATGTATATTCCTTTTTGTCTTTATGAAACTCAAACACTTACAGAATTCAGAGTTGCAGCAAAATTTGCTCATTTTCCACAAAACTAACTAACAATCGCATCAAAATAATTGTTCGCTCTCCTGGAATTTCAAAAATCCCCCTTTTTTTAGAACCAAGCAGTTTTTAAATTTCACACTTTTCCAAGTTTTGCCAAATTGAATTTGTAAAAATAGAAAATTTCTAGAAATTAACTGTATCCATGCAACCGATGAGCAATTGATCGAACTTCGGGTGTCGATACTTAGAAAAATTTCCAAATTCCGACTCGGAAAGCTCCTACCTTTTGGGAGCTTTCGATTCGCACTGGAGATTCGATCCTGAGACTTTTTATAATTTGCATTAAGTTGGACTCGAATTGAATTATTGCAATTACCAGTGATCGCAGTTATTCGCAGTTTACTCAGGATGAGTGCATATCGAGTGATTAACTAAAAAGGGGTTGGCTCGAAGATAAAGAGCAATTGCTAATTAAAATCCCATTTCGGCAGATTTATTATCACTGGACTTGTGAAAGCTCGAGTTCCCATTCTTATCATTGTAGTATTTTCGTTCAAGAGCACAAAAGGTTAAAGAAATGCTCGTCAATATCCTCAATGTGTCCGGAAAGAAGTGCAATAACACGTACGGTTCCTTCCATTATTAAATATGCGAGATATTTAAATCGATACTTATAATACTATATACGTTGTATACGTAATGACACGAAACATTACAAAACATAATGTATTGGTGGCTCCAATTCCTTGATATTCAAAGCCATTCTTTGTTTCGTTCCTTGCTTCTTTTTCTTTTCAACCGTGTGTTTATTTAATTATACAGTATTTAAGTAGAGTATTGAAGTATATTATTTGGGATGTCAAATTTTAATGCCAAAAAATAGCTTCATCATTAAAACCACGTGTAGAAGTTGTTACAATTTTTGGGAGCTTTATTTTTCACTAGAATCTAATTTTTGGAAGATCGGAATTTTCGAACTCGGTTCGCTCACAATTTGGAAAATATTTTCATCGTTATAACTAGGTGTAGAAATTATTATAATTTTTTGGAACTTTATTTTTCATCAAAATCTAATTTTTAGAAAATGTTGAATTATTTGAAAGATTTTTTTGGAATTATTTGACTCGGTGCGATTCCAATTTTGAAAATTGCAATCGATGGCATTGGAAGACTGGAAATTTCATAAAAGAAACTTTTATTCGTATAAACAAAATTGCACCATTTCATGGAAATTATAAAATCCGAGGAAAGTGTGTAAATTCATTCTGACCACCAATTTTTTTGAAAATTAGTCGAACTCGTTTGGTGCAATTATCAATTTTACCATGAATGAGTCGATTTCCTTAAAACTCCCAATTTTATTGTAATTTTGAGTTTCATAAAGAAAAGGAGGATTTCATTCAAATTATGAAACTGGACAGGAACTAGCAATTTTTCTATTGTAACCATTAATTTTGTTTATAAAATATATTTTGTGAATACAAATTTTTTTTCCAATAGAAAAAACGATTCCATTGAATTGAAGAACGAAATGAAACTCATCTTTGGAAAAACCTTCAAAAATTATTATTTAATGGAACACATTTCAAGCTACTTGATGATTTCTGGATCAGTATTTGGAAAACTCTTGCCGGGAAAACAAAACCTACGTCACTCAGGCAATATTTGTTACAATTACACTGGTTATTTCGCGTGAAATTCCAATTATACGTAAACATTGATAACGCTATTTACTCCTGGACATTTGCTGAGAGTCACAACAAAGTGTTTGGTGTTACACAACACTAATATCCACGCGTCTTGTTTGTTTACGTTAGAGCCATAATCAGAAAAGTAGTTGCGTCTGAAGACACAAGTATCAGCAAAAGTGTTGCTAAAGTCGTAATTCCATTGATTAATTGAAATAAATAAGTTGTCGATGATAGTTAAAGTGAATTATTGGAAGTTAAAAATTAATTTTCAATTAATTTACTGAGAATTAATGAGCCAACTCTCTGGGGTAAAATTGAGTAACATGTCAGTGTAATAATTCAAAATTGGATCAGGATTTTTGAGAAATTACTCGACTCTATTAATATTCTAATTAAAATAATGTTTGGAAATGTACAGGATGGGCCATAGAACATGTTTAGTCTAGATAATTCTACTTTGAGTGGTTCGATTGAAAAATTCTTCCAGAAATACTAATTTCCTGAAACATGAGTCATGCAAAAAATTGTGTATTTTGATGAAATGTAATTTTAACTAAAAATTGAGATTTTTCATAGAATCTATTAGGGATTTTAAAGTTATCTAATTAGTCGAGGTCTAAGAAAAAAGACATAACCCGGCATTTCATTAACATGATTTTCTAATTCCTCAAAAAAAAATACCGATATGCTAAAATCTCAGATTTGTAAAAAAAAAATCAGTCGGTATAGGAAAATCTGTAATTTATTAATTTCTATTTTTTTTTTCCTTTCTCGACCAGGATAGAAATTCAAGGAATTTCTAAAATTTATGGAGGAAGCCCGAAAGACCAGAATGACCGATTCGAGTTCGGAACCCACTCGGTTCGCACAATTGGGAATTAATTGTTATTAAAATAAGGCTGAATGAAGGCTGGACAATTGATTAGAGCGATTGCTATCGACGAAAGAAAAAGAAGAGCGACTCTAAACACCTGAGGTAACGTCTCACGCCAGTGAATGAATGGTGTTAATAACGAGAGAGAATTGTTATAAATTAAACGTTGAATTAAGTATTGACTGATTGACCGTTCGGCCACGACCTCTGATAAGACCATGCGTGTACCCCAGACCCGTGCGAACCTCAGTTGAGGGCTAAGGGGTTAATTAGTTCACATCATCTTTAAACTTGCGAATGGTACCCATATCTCTCTTTTCGCCAACACTTTTCGGTTCCTCGATGCCTCTTTTTAACTCAACCGAAGTGTTTCGATGAATCATTCGCTGGTTACTTCAAACACTTTGTTCAAATTATGTCACGTTTTTCGGCTCCATTGTAGGTTTAATCTAATTCCTTCAGTTCCTCTTGGAAGGAGTTTCAATTGACTCTAATGCGCTGCGAGTGTTAATTCGCAGGAAGTATCAAATGGGATCGAATTTTGATCCCAGAGAAGGTTACCGAGAAAATTGAAAATTTGTACAATTTGGAAATTGATTGTTTCAGTAAAATTGTTTGATAATTTTATTGATATTCAGATTTAGGAAGGAATTGCAATTTTCTAGCTTTTTTTGGGAGAATGTCAATTTGTGAAAATTGTTATCGGAGCAATTCTACCAAAAAAGACAAGACTGAGAATTTTGCAGACCTTTTAAAAATCAAAGCTCCAAATTTTTCAAATCTTCGAAAATTGTAAATTCTTTATATTTTCATATTCCATATTCTTCAAATTTTTCAATTATTCAAAACTTTCCAAATCTTCCAAACTCTCAAATTTCTCCAAACCATCACAATTTCCCAAAATTTTCAAATATTCACAATTTTCACGATTCTTCACCGAATTCTCAAATTAAGAAACCAAAACGTCATAGAAAATACCCATTTCTCTACCTGTCAACTCTGCTTTCAGGTGAAGTGACGGAAATCCACGTGGGAAGGATTGAAAAATCGGCTAAATCCACACACTCCGCAAAAACCAAAAAAAAAACAAAAATAAATTCCTGACCCTGGTGCGAAGGATAATCGAGAGGTCCTTCCAACTTTTGTGGTATTTTCGCCTGAGTCTGTGGCAAGTCAGACGGAAACAGCAGGACTCGGGGACGACTCTCGCCAAACTTATGGCCGGCTACCTTGTGTCTTTTACACGCGACTCCAGACTGGACAATGGAATACCAAGTGAGCTATGTTATGACTACCGGAGACTGTCGGTAGGAAACCAGCTGGCAGAGGCTACCACACTTTCCCCCAACGCACAAAAGCTGCTTCTCTATTAGGGCCATTAGAGAGGGTTCTGTGCGACCACTGAAATCAATAGCAACCCCTATCTTATCGGTCCTTATAATTGTCCTAGAAAAAAAAGCGTGATAGAAAACAATAGGAACGATCAAAAAGCTGGTTGAAAACTGTAGAATTCCATGACAATCTTCAATGTCCCGGAAATTAACGAATTTATGAGTTTTCCGGTTTTGACAAATTTTGAGGACAAAGGAAATGTGAATTTCCCGAAATTATTTGTAATTTCTCGAAATTTCATGTCTAATTATATTGAAAAAAGAATAATTCTCGTTATTTTCTTCTGAATTTGCCAGAAACTTGTAAATTTCATTTTTTTAAAAATTGATTTCCTGAAAACAATTTCCAAGTCTTATAATTCCCAAATTATTATATAATTATTACGTAAATATTATATAATTGCTGTAAATTGTAATTTTCGTACATGAGAAGAAACAAGATGAATCTTTTGTTTCAATAATTTTTTTCCACAATTGTCAATTTCTAATGAATTGGAATTTCCAAGAAAAAAAAATTTATTTAGCCAAATTTTCAGCACAAAAAGATTTTTAAAAATATATATTTATCAATTTCCATCTTTTTTTTATTATATGGAATTCTACTAGTTCCAATCAAATTTTTGAGTATTTTAATCTTTTCTATTACAATTTTTCACCAGGATGGGTCCCAATTGCAATTTCACCCATATCATGAATCCGACAGGCGAGACCCTTTCCTGGTTCAAAGCCCTTACTTGCATTACACATAATTTTTTTGCGACAATAAGCTCCATGGACTTTTAAGTCTTCCCAAGGGAACTTGCCGGATCAAATTGGATATAGATCCTCCCCGTGTCTGGATTGTGTTCAGCTTTGCCCTCTAGGCATTGTCTACAACGGGATCGGTACTTTTTTCCAATCTCATTCATGCGGAAACCGAGGTAGGATTGGACGGTACCGGTCAAATAGAGAAAAATGACATGCATCTTCTACTTTTTACAAGGTAAAAAAGTAGAAAGAAATCTGGAGATTTTGAATCCATGGAGTTTTGAGTTTCCCTAAATTATATATAAATAGGACACACCCTGGAAATTCGAAACCCAAAATCGATACTTTTAGGTGAAATGCAAGCAAATTGTTTTTTTTTTTTGAGGAATTAATTTTAAAAAAATTAAAATAAAATTTTGGTGTTGGAAAACTGGTAGGAAAATTTTATGAGGGATCGGTAAAGGATCCAACCAAGAAACCCTGGGTTAATGGGTACCCCCGGGCCACTACAAATTCCCCAATTCTTCCAATTTTTTTTCCTGGAATTCGGTTCCCTAATTAAAAATTTACAAAATTAATATTACATTCAATTAAAAATATTCTTTTTCTTAATTAATATATTTTTCTCAATTATAAATATTAAGAAGAATACTGAAGAATTTTCTAAAAATTCAATTTTAGGAGGGACCAGTAACAGACCCAGCCAAGAAACCGTGGATTAATTGGTACCTCTGGGCTTCTAGAAATTCCCCAATTCCCTCAGATACTTTTTTAGAAACTCAGGTGCTACGGATTCAATGTATCAGAAGAAAAAAATACTGATGAAAACGCTAAAATAAAAAATTGCAGGTACTTTTGGGCTCTCGAAGAAAGTGGGGTGCTAATGTATGCATCTAGTATTCGGTTTAGCTATGAAGCAAAAGAGGCGAGAGACGTGGAAGCAAGGTGGAAGAAGTTAAGCGTCAAGATTTTATAAATATACCCTCTGTATAGTACGTATTCCAGCATTGGTTTGGCTCGTGTACCAAAAATAATCAGATTTTCTCTCAGTCGCTGCTTTCAGCCGGCAGGACGTAGGCTGCCGATTCTCAGCATTTTAATAACAAACACGTTAGGAAATTGGAAATTCGATTAATCTGGAGCCAGATGTAGAGATAAATGTGAAGAAGTGACGGAAAATATTTTTCTCGGTTCCAAAATCATGTTATTCCGCGTTTCGAAAAACTTTAAATGGTGGTTCATTTTAATTATAGCTGCCTCGGATTGTCTCGCTAAGGACAGTCAGATGTGAGTTTTCCCCAGAAAGTTTCAAGGGTTTCCCCAATATTTGGAATATTTTTCATGAGATCTGGGGTAATTTTAGAACCTGTACGTTTTCGGAAAATTTCCATTAATTTATTTAGATTATTATTTTTCCTCGGCACAAAATTTTCTCAACGAATTGGGACCCCGATTTTTACGAAATCTTAAAATTTTGTAAAATATGGATTTTTTGCAATAGTTATAATATTTTAGTTTTAGAAATTTTTTTGATTATTGAGAATGACGTGTTTTTGAAATTAGATAATTCAAGAAATTCTAATTCCTGCCAATTAACGAAAAAAAAAAATAATTATCGCAGATGAACTACAAGAAATGAAACCGAAATCCATGAAAGTTAATAAAACGTAAATTCTAATTTTTTCAGAGTTCAAAAATGGGCGGAAAATTTGGGACGAGAACTTTGGGACCTGGCGAAAGCTGTGGCAAGACCGGACGAATTAAAAGACGTAAGTTGCACCTAAAATAATTGAATGCCGAGACTAAAAAATAAAATTTTTACAGGCGTTTAAAAAATAATAAAAATTTTAAAAATATTCAAAAATAATTAAAAAATGCCTTTGTGAAAACTATCGATTTTTCCTAATATTCCAAATAATTCTTACAAGTAACTTAAAGAAAAGTTAAAAATAAACAAAGAAGCTGAATAGAATTATTTTTGAAAATTAATAAATTAATTAAACCGAAAAATTGATCCGATAGACTTAAAGAGATGAATTTCGAGAAAAAAAAGAAGGAATTGGATTTCGAAACGTGCGTCACGAGAGAAACAATTTTGTATTCGCGTGACTTGAAGACTCTTTAATAACAGCCACACTCATTCCACTCAAACGCATGTACGTTTATGAAGCGTGCAAATTGACAATAAATGCAGGACCTTACTTGCAAGAATCAACCTCTTATGCATTTGTATGCACCAGAGGAACGTAAAATATGCAATAACAGATGTTGGAGTGTCGTGATTCCATTATGCTTCCCTAACACACTTTTCTCTTTTTATATTCAGTCATCTGAGAATTTCACAGGATTGCCATTTTCGGCCTTAATTTATCGCCGTATTATTAATATGAAATTTCACGCGTCCATCATTTTGGAGAAAACAAATTATTCAATTGATGAATTGATTGAAATTCTGGGAAATTCTTTTATAGAAAAAATTCAGGTATTTTCAAAAAATCGTGGAAAATTAATATTTATATTTGATTATAAATTAATTATTATACAAGATTCGAAAATTGAGATGATATTATTATTATTATTATTATATTTTATTGGGAAAATTCCAAGATTTTATTTATTTATTTTTATTTAATTTTGATCCTACTTTAAATTAATTTTATAATTTTCTAATTTATTGTTTTCCCAACATTTTATATTTGCGCTTTAGGCTCTAAAAAAAAACTATAACAGTTACCAACAAATTTACCTATTTTAAAAAAGAAAATTAGACCGTGCGTTAGGATTTTAGAAATTTTCTCAAAAAAAAAAAAAAAGAAAAATTCCGGATAATTATTTTCACCAGTTTTTGACCGTCCCGAATTCATACCCACCCCACGGGAGTCCAAAAAATTTCAGTCAATCCCCCATAAAAAAGAAGCCCAAAAAATATTATTTAAATTATTATTTAAGAAAATATTTAAGAAAAAAAAAATACTAATTTCAAATAAGCTTCCCGCTCGGTTCTAAATCTGCCTTCTTTTTTTCCCGTCCACAGAAATACCGGTCGCTGAACACCAGAGTCGAGGACAAATCCGGCAAGGAGCTGATCGACATCATCAGCGAGAGCGTCGGACGGATGCTGCGGCGCAAAATCGACGCCGTCAGGTGCATCCAAATTGCAGCGGAGCACGCGGCCGAGCAATGGAGCAGATCCGACTGGAACGCCAGCACCAACAATTCCTACGTCTCGGGGAAGTACAGCACCTTCTTCAGCGCCGTCGAGGACATCACCAACGTCAGCTGCCTCAACGCCGTGGCCGAGGCGAATGCGGCCTTGCAGAACGTCAGCTTCGCCGACGGTTTGTTCCTGACGAATGGCAACGACACGCTGAAAAACGGCACCGGGTACAAGAATCCCTCCGAGGTTTGCAATGAGCTGCCGTTGCCGAATTTGCCGGAAGTCTTGTTGCCCAAGAGGAGCGTTTGGTGGTAAGACATTTGGACATTTGGTGGAGATTGGATTTTTTTTTTTATTTCGTTGGCGACTAAAACAATGACCCTAACGGGTCGGTCCGGATCATGAGGTTTAGCGGTACTGCTTCTGTTCGCTGGTTCTGGGTTGAATTCAAGCAGGAATGGTCGTTTCGATAATGGAGATTGTTGGCCACGATTCCAAGCGTGAAGATGATGGACAGCCGCTGCCGAGTAGCTGTAAATGGGATGGAGCATTCCTTTCCTAGGAAGGAATGCTCCATTGTGCAAGCAAATGCAGGCAGATTTTCCTAAAAGTTTCAGAGAAATGCAGAGACCCGTTGAGAATAAAATGAAAAGTGGAACTGGTATCCAGGAAATTTGAATCAATATAGGGGAAATGTGATTCAAAAGTAAAAAAAAAACGTTAAATTGGTAATTTTTCTATTATACCAAAATTGGTAATTGCATCAAATTGATAATTTTCCAAAATCCAATGAAATTGACACTTTTTATGAGATCGGTATTTATTGAAATTTACTGATATTTAAAATTTACATTTTTTTGGTAATTCCAACAAAGTTCGAGTCAATATTAATTGCAATAATTAATTAATTGTGCAGAAATGGTAGTTGGAATCCAGTTCCCAGTCAATTTCAAAATTCGCAATTGCTTCAACTTGATCATTTTTCGAGAATAATATCATTAACACCTTTTCTACAAAATTGACAATTCCGATAAAATTAAATTTTATCAATTAATGACTTTGGCTTTTTTTTCGTGAAATAAATATTTGTCGAAATTCACTAGAAATAATATTAACATTTTTTGAAAATTCTAACGAAATTCAAGCCATTACAAGAAATTCCTGAAAAATTGCCAATTAATTCTAAAATTCTAAATTGCTTCCACTTGATAATTTTTCAATAATAATATAATTAACACCTTTTCTATAATACAAAATCGCCAATTCCGATAAAATCTTTTTTTTTTCGGTAGAATCTCCATTCCTTCTAACTTTGGTTTTCTGTTTTTAGGAACATAACTCTCAACAGGGACTCCCATTTCTACAATATTCCAGTCAACACGAGTAATTCGTCGGTACACGTGCCAACCAACGTTTACCCACTTTCCACGACTTTGCTGAACACCATAAACTGGACCCAGGCGTTGAACGAGATATTTATCAAAAATTACCAAAGCGATCCCGCTTTATCGTGGCAATATTTCGGGTCAGTTACCGGGATGCTCAGGCAGTACCCGGCAATGCAGTGGAGAACCGATAAAGGAGCCGATGGGTCTCCGGTTGTCGATCTCTACGATTGCCGGACGAGAAGCTGGTTCATCGAAGCTTCAACTTGCAGCAAGGATATGGTCATCCTCTTGGACAACAGTGGCAGCATGACCGGCATAGGGAAAACTATCGGTATGAAATTCGAAATCGTAGCCGTTGACGTAAATCTACGTCATTTAAAATTGTTTTTTTTTTCTTATGGAAGAACTCGAGATAATTTCTTATCAGTTAATATTCGACGTTTCGTTATCATATTACCAAAAAAAGTAGGGCAAGATAAGGGAAAGTATTAAAAAAGCTTTCATAAAGCACAAAACAAATCAACGTCTTTTATATTAAATTTAACAGTTGCCGGGATTTCATTGTTTCGGTTCTACACGAATTCCACCAAAATTCTGGACGAAGAAAAAATATATGTACCGATTTTTTTTTAGGAAATGCAAAACAAGAGTTCTTTCTCTGAAAAATTTTTCTATAATTAGGCGTAATGATTTTAGAATTATAGTAATTAATTAATATTATAACAATTCGCAATTAATAATTAAGAATGACTTTTTTTCTAATTAATGATAATTAATGATAATCATTTTTAATTAATTACTAAGAATCTTAACAAGAAAATCACATTTTAATAATTTAATTAAATTAATATTAATAATCATTAATATTATTTATGAAAATTCACTGATATTGAATATTGACATTTTTCTTGTATTTCCAAAAATCACCAACAAAATCCAAGTCAATACATTAATTACAATAACTTTTGTGCAAAAATGGTAGTTGGAATCCAGTTGCCAGTCAATTCCAAAATTCTAAATTGCTTCAACTTGAGAATTTTTCGAGAATAATATAATTAACACCTTTTCTACAAATTAATAGTAATAATCAATAATATTAATGATCTATATATATTAATTAATATTAATGATCTGTATATATTAATTAATATTAATGATTTATATATATTAATTAATATTAATAATGACACTTAATTAATAATTCAGCATTTTTGCATGACCGAAGTTTACCAAATATTTCAGTAAAAATCAATTTCTCTCTATTCTTCCTGTTTCAGGGAAAGCCACGGTGGCGTCGATTTTGGAAACCCTATCGAACAACGATTTTGTCAATATTTTCCATTACAACGATAGCACGGATTACTTGATACGTTGTTTTCAAGATCAACTGGTGCAAGCGACACCGGAGAATTTGGACAATTTCAAATTAGCCATGGATAATCCCTACATCAAACCCGAGGGGTTGGCGAATCTCACGGAAGCTTTCTCGAGAGCTTTCGATTTGCTGGAAAGATATCGTGAAATACGCGGTTGTGGACCGAACACACCATGTAATCAACTCATTATGCTCGTTACGGATGGGGTTCCTGGAAATCTCACTGAGGTAATTAGGTACAAGCTGCGGCTTTGGTCGCTCCTCGTTGCGACGAGCTTTTTTTTTTTACAATAGATGCGTTAATTTTTCTAACCGATTTTTTATCGTTCTTGGAAAAGAAATTGTAATTAAAAAATTGTTATTATTAATTAGAAGTAGTGTTTTATTTTTTTTATACTAATTTATTATGCCTTGGAATGCACGGGGCAATTTGGAGTCATATGCACACGAAATTAAAATTAATTCAGGAGTGTCAGTAATTAATATAACAGAATGATTATTTACTGGTTATTTTTGTAACCGATTTTTCGTTGTTCTTGGAAAGAAAATTCTAACTGGAAAATTCTTATTATTATTTAGAAGTAGTGTTTTATTTTTTTATACTAATTTATTATGCTCCGAAATCAACGGGTCAATTTGGAATCATATGCAAATGAAATTAAAATTAATCCAGGAGCGTCAGTAATTAATAACGGATTGATTATTTACTGGTTATTGGACCTAAAATATTAGTAGATTTTATTATTTGATATTCTTAATTAATAATTGTGGAACAGACGTTTCCCATAAGTATAAAAATCTTCATAAATTGGAATCGAGAAATTTTGTGCATATTTTTTACTAAATAATAATAATAATAATAGTGGCATAAAAGAGTAACTTCCGTATTGTTCGTAAATTACCGTATCTTGAAATTCATATTGTAAATAAAAATCCACTACGGTGGATCTGAAGTGCATCGAAAATGGAAGCAGTTTGTATGCATTGTAGATCTTTTATTGCTCGTAACAGCTTCGAAAGTGATTATTAAATTACACGTCAAGTGGATGCTCATAAAATTGAAGAGAGCAGAGCAATTTAACCACTTAAGTCTCCCAAGATTAGACTCTCACCTATTTTCAAAGTATAATTCAACCATTCGATCTGAGATGAAAATTTCGTTATGTAAAAAAAAAAATTACATAATTTACGAATTTATCTTTTTACAGTATTTTGCCAATTTTATACAGAGAAAATTATTCGCAGCAATAAAATTTGCAATGTCAAATTGGAATTACAACGCGTAATAAAACTGGTTCGAGAAATTAAGAAACTTCAAATTTTTTTACTATGTCCAATTTTTGAGAATTCGTATAACAATTTTCGAAAACATTGTGGCCCCCAAAAATCTTTTTTTTTTTTTTTTTTTTAAATGGTCTTAGTAAATTTGTACGATTTTAATTCTACAAGATATTTGAAATTTCTCGCAAAAAAAATATTGCTAATTTTTATGAAATATATTTCAGGTATTCCGGTACTGGAATTGGAGGGACAACGACACGTACATCCCGGTACGTGTTTTCACATATTTGCTGGGTCGTGAGGTAACAAAAGTACGCGAAATTCAATGGATGGCTTGCTTGAATCGCGGATACTATGCCCATATTCACAATCAAGAGGAAATTCGGGAACAAGTTTTGAAATACATACCAGTTGTCGCAAGACCCCTGGTATTACAGGCGAAGCACCATCCCACGGTTTGGACTCATGCTTATGCGGATATTTCGGTAAGAAAATGAATTTAAGTATAAATTTTGACGAATCTCGATTTTTGTCTCGGAGAAAAAAAATTTTCTAGAATTTTTAATTATCGAAATAAGAGAGAAATTTATTATTGCCATCACGCAAGAATTTTGATGAATTTCGCGAAATTGTCTGCGAATGCCAAATTGGATTTTAAAAAATTCGTAGTTCCATTTTTTTGGAGCAGAATAAAAAATTTCTAGATAATAATCAAAATTCTAGTAGAGGGAATATTTTTTTATTAATAAGCTTTTAAAGAAAATGTAATTTTTTTGGAAGGAAAATGATTTTGTAGCAGAGAAAGTTTTTTCCAAAAATCTAAAGAAGATGAAATTCCAAATTTAGAATTAATTTGAATTTTATATTTGATAAATAGACACCAAAAATTTCGAAAAGTAAAAAAATAGTAAAATATATTGTTTTTTTTTTTTTTAGAAAAAAATTGATTTGGAGAAAAAATTTACCGTAAAATTCAAATACATTTTTTTTTATTTTTTAAAATATCTAAAAATTTCGAAAAATTTCTTCTTTTTCTAAAAAATTGTCGAATTCGTGGTCGGTCTTGGATTTTGAATTCTTAGTTATTGAAAAAGACGAGTAGTGAAACTTTATGATATCATACAATTTTCTTCTACTTTTTTTTTTTGTAAAAAAAACTTGGAAACTAGAGTAGCAATCTGCCCATATACTAAGATCCACACACGTAAGATCCTATGAGTTTCATGATAGCTGTAACAAATGCCCACTTAAATTCTGTCGTAATGAATTAAAGACGGCTTGTTACGTCCTTTCTATTTGATTCTTTGAAATGAATTCACTTCGCATTCAAGTAAGTCAGTAATAATTAGATTAATGACGGTGTCATATTTAACATTCGACTGTTCACCTCCTGTGCTCTCTAGGATTTTGAGAGGCGATGTGACAGTCACTAAAGAAAAAAAAAATGAGAATTGAGATAAAGTGATTTTTAATTCCAAAATGTCCCTCGTCAGGAGACACCGAATGTGGTTATTTAGTCTTTTGTGTCCAGGATTGATGGATCAATTGACAGGTCTTTGGGATTCCAATTATTCTGGTCAATTTGACTCTAACGAACATTTTAACACTATCTCTGCCGCGCTAATTATACGTAATCAAAAATCCAAAATCAAAAAGAACCGAATTAAAATTGAAATAGATTTTCTGAATTAATACAAAAATTTTTTATAGACGCATAATTGCTCCACTGAGCACCTCTCGTTTGTGGATTTCAAAAAAAAGATGAAATTAAACGTCTAAAATAATTCTAAATTAAAATTTTTTGATTATTATTTTTATTAATTTTTAAAAAAATTTTATTGTTCATTTATTTAATTTATTTTTTATTTTTTTAATTAGGTAATTTATTTTTTTTTAATCTATTTAATTTTGAATTATATATAATTTTAGAATTTAGAATTTTAGAATATTATTTTGAATTATTAATTTTTTTACTTAGAATTATTAATTATTTATATTAAAAGGTGTCTTTTGACACCCATTAGAATATTGGTAGAAATAGTGTTAAAATGACAATTTCGAGGAGTCTAATCCCATGTAACAGCGAGTTTCCGTTTCTGAGGAAAAGTGGACTCCAGTAATACCTGTAATTCCATTAGAATCCAGCACTTGCCACTTGGTTGTGGCTCATAGCGAAAGAAGAAGAGGAAAAAGCTCGACTTGACAAACAACTAAAAGAGAGTCAGCAAAGGGTGCGATTTAACGAAGAAGACAACGCCAGTCAACAGGTTCTTAAAACCAACCCCTGCAACAATCGACATTAAATGCACCCTTTTTTTTCAAAGCTTTTTAGAGACCCAGTTTTTTTTCAGTTAGTCAGTTTGGTTCGTTTTCTACCCCGCAATTATCCAGTAGTGAGAGAAATGGCGTTTTACATTGTTGCATAATATTCGAATCTGTGTTGGACAAGTGACAAAAATTATCTTGCTGAAATTTAGCAATAACAATGTCCTCCTCGAATTAATCGTCATTCCAGAAAATGTCAGAAAAAATTGGGAAAAAAGGATTTGTCAGAATATTGAAAATTGTTAAGTACAAAAAAATATAATAAATATGCCCCGTGATGTAAAATAATAATTCAAACTAAAAAAATAATAGATATTCGAAAAAAGTTTATAATTAATTGGTTTTTTAAAAAGTAAATATCGAGGTTTATTATTTTGTATATTATTTTTAAAAAGAAATTTGAATATTTTATTGAAAATAATATTTTTTAATTATTTGCAAAAAGGATAAATTTGAAAGAAATTTAAAAATATTATTTATTATATTTAAATTATATCAAGAATATTTTTAAATTTATTTCAAGAAGGAAAAGTTTGGAAAAAATGTAAAAACAGCAACGAAGAATTTTACATTAATAAAATTAATTAATTCGAATTATTTTTTATTTATAAGAAATTTGGAATATCTTAGAAAATTGTTGGTAACGGATTATTTTTCACGTAATTTCAAATACAACATTTTTCGTCACGGGTGGACTTTTATTTTCTTAGCAAATTTCATGAATAATTTTTCTGAAATAGAATTACATGTTTTAAAAAATTGCATTTCAGCGATATAATTTTTTCCCTAATTTTTAATTTTCTTTTTAGTATTTTTTTAGCCTTTAGTTGGAACTTTGGTTGGTATTTGAAAGCTTGATTTTGATCCCAATCCGATTGATTCCTAATTTACCATTTCGAATGGACAATCCGATGAATTGATAAATCGACTCGATTCGAAAAAATTCTCTTTTTCGCAGAGAGGAAAACATTTTCAAATTTTTGAAATTATGTGTCAATTCGAAGGGATGGAATAACAACAAACAAGACTGTTAGTGATTCTGACTTGAGTTGGGAACCTAGAGTTTAACATTACTCGCACTGAAAAAAATTCGAAACGATCCGATCATACAATTTTTGCCAAAAGACCAAATATAAAAATTCTGAAATTCAATATAATGGTAATTTTAGAAGGATCTGCTAGAATTTTTTTTTGCGGTTATTCGCAATTTTTTTCAATGACGTTTTTAGTATAAGATTTCCTCAAGATGTCTGCAACCCAGTGGGTCTTTTGTAACTATCAAAAAAAAAATTAATCTACTCAAAATTTGCAATAATTGAAATTTTTAAGACGAATTTTCCAAATTTCTGTTTTCTCAATTTATTGGAAACTCAATTAAATTTTCGAGGCAGAATATATCAAAATTTGAATTCTGGCTTGGCTTTTATTTAATTTGAACTAAAATTTAAAAAAAAAAATCCAAATTTCTGCGATTGGGGTAAAATCTAAAAATATTTTTGTGGATTATTAAAATATAAAAAAATTCAAATTGATGCAATTTATGCAAATTATGATATTCAGTTCAACTGAAACAATTCTATTAAAAAAAAATAAAATAAATAATTCAATTAATGAAACTAGATCAAAATAAAATTGTGGAAATTCTGGATTTGCTTCTGTTCCATTTGAAACCGGAAGTTTCTTGCAACAGCAGCTGGCAGTGGACATCTTGGCCATAAAATTTCTTGGAATGGGCCATAAAGAAGTAACACAATTTGCAGAGTACCTATTGCACTGACGTTTACATGCAAACGTCTGTAGAAAATTGATCTGCGCGAAGCAAAGCATTTTTCGACTAATAACAATCCTTTGGAATTTTAGAAAGGGAACGAGGAGGAAGATGATGTCGAGCAGGATCCGTCCGTCCCAACTACAGCCGTAACGGCCTGGCGAAAGTACCGTTTGCTGACATCCGTCAGCATCCCGGTATTTGACACCAAAGGGAACCGCAACAAAAGGAAGAAGGCCGCCAAATTGCTCGGTGTGGCCGGTACCGATGTGCCGATTCACGACATAGAGAGACTGACTCTGCCCTACAAGCTCGGGGTGAACGGCTACGCCTTCATAGTGTCCAATAATGGGTATGTCATCCTGCACCCGGCTCTGAGACCCGCCGATTACGGGCAACTCAAGCTGAATTACAACAGCGTCGACCTCACCGAGGTGGAGATCCTCGACGATGGGCGAGGGCCAAGGTAAGGAGACACCCCGAGAAAAATTGCCGGACCCCCGGGGCGGTCCTAAATTGCTGCAGCAATTTTCAGGAGCCCCAAGTTGAATTTCTACGATAATATAGAAAATTATTAGCAAAATGAAACAAAAAATTAATTTTAACAATTTTGTTGCAATCATTTTCGAAATTTCCACCAAAAAAAATTTTTCTAAGGCGGTAAACTCTATAAATTTTTTCTGGACCCCGGGGCTCCTTGGCCGCGGTCCAAAATTGGGGCAGCAATTTTTAGGAGCCCCAATTTGAATTTCTACGATAATATAGAAAATTATTAGCAAAATGGACAAAAAAAAATGAATTTTAACAATTTTGTTGCAATCATTTTTGAAATTTCCACAAAAAAAAAAATTTTTCTAAAACGGTAAACTCCATAAATTTTTTCTGGACCCCGGGGCTCCTTGGCCGCGGTCCGAAATTGGTGCAGCAATTTTTGGGAGCGCCAGTTTGAAGCCTGCAATTTATTAATGAGGCAAAAGCAGCAGGGACTCCAAAAATATTTGGAATCCGCGAGAGGACACGAAAATTCCATTAATGAGATAGACTCTTTTTTTGAAAAACGAGTATAGAGATCCAGGCGACGAAGTGAAGGACCTGAGATCCGCCTTGGTGGATCACCAGAAGGGCAGCATGTTGGAAGTGCCCGTGAAGTTTCACTACGACGACAAACGGAGGGTAACCCTGGAGAGACGTAACTACTTCTTTGCCCCGCTACGAAACACTCCATTTAGCCTGGGTGTCGCCATACCCAGTTATGGCACTTACTGGATCAAGGTAACGGGCCATACCCAGTCGTGATTGCAGGAATTTTCTAAATATAAAAAAAAAATAAAAATTTTCCAATTTTTATTTTTTTGGACCACCCCAATTTTATTTTTTATTTCTAAAAATTAAAAAAAAATTATCTAAATTTAATTTGGATAATTTTTAATTAACAATTTAATTTATAAAGTTAATGATATAAAAATTAAAAATAGGTTAAGGTGTTATCTATGATTTTATAACAAAAAATGTATCTTTAAAAATTCGAAAATTCAATAGACATAGAATTTTTAAGATAAAATAAAAACCCACAAATTTAATTTTTTCAATTGAAAAATTATAAAATTTACCCCTAATCTTGGCGATACCAAAAATCTCCCAGATTCATCAAAAAAAGAAAAATAAATGAAAACCCCAAAAAATTTTCTCGTTTCAGGTAGGGAACGAGATCCGGAAGAATCAGAATAAGAACATCAGCATCCCGGAATTTTTCGCCGGAAGCCGTTGGAGAGTTCATCCCGACTGGGTTTACTGCAGGTACCATTATCTAGAGGGCCACGAGTACGACACGGTCGAGGAGGAGCTGATACACTTCCTGAAGAAGCTGCACGAGCTCGGAGATGCCTTCCACTGGGCGGACCAGTACGAGGAGTCCCAGGTGATGCTGGACGACGACGAGGTCCCTAACTGTGGTCGCAAGACCCTAGGCGACGACGCCTATCACTGCAACAAGGAGTTGATGGAACTCCTGGTGTTCGACGCCAAAGCCACGAATCACAGTTTTTCCGATGAATACACTCCCCGAGACTTCGAGGACCAGAAGCTCGTGGAGGCTTACGAGGTGTTCCTGAGGTTCGTGGCCACTCAGAGTGGTCTGACGAGGTGGCAGTACGTGGGGTCCAACGATATCCCACCGAAAGCGAAAACCAGCGAATTTGGGGACGATCATCAGCGTGCCGTGAACGAAGCCTGGTACAAAGGAGCCATTTTTCAGTACATTATCGACCCCGACAGTGTTTCTTTTACTGGTAAATTTGGTTCTTTTGGTTATTTGAGTGGCTGGGATCTTTATAAATGCGAATTCGGGTGATAAATTTGGTAGATAAATAAATAGATAATTTCCCTAATAAATGTAAAAGAGGTTCAAGAATATTTGGAATTTTTTAGAAACCTCGAATTGGGACAATAAATATAATAGACAATAAACAAATAATTTCCCTAATAAATATAAAAACGTCCCACGAATATCTGGAATTTTTTAAAAACCCCGAATTGGGAGAATAATTATAATAGACAATAAACAAATAATTGTCCTAATAAATATAAAAGCGTCCCACGAATATCCGGAAATTTTTAGAAACCCCGAATTGGGACACTAAATATAATAGACAATAAACAAATAATTTCCCTAATAAATATAAAAGCGTCCCACGAATATCTGGAATTTTTCAGAAATCCCAAATTGGGATAATAAATATAGATAGTAAATAAATAATTTCCCTAATAAATATAAATTCAATATAAATTAATAAACATAAATTCGTATGAATTTCAGTGCCATGGGAAGCTGGGCCGGATGCTATAGTAACGGGTTCGATGGCGATCTTTCCACGGGATGGCGGCAAAGAGGCTGCGGCAGCGGTGGTGGGTTTCCAGATGCCGATGACGGCACTTTTCAAAAGGTTCCATCAGATTACCTTCCAGTCACCCGCGGGGGAGATCAGTTGCCAGCAGGACAATATCGATTGTTACCTAATTGACCAAAATGGGTACGTCATAGTGTCGGAGTACCATCGAGACACGGGGCAATTCCTCGGCACCGTCGATGGACCGGTCATGAAATCCTTGGTGGTCCAAGGAGTCTACAAGGCTGTTGAAATCTACGACTATCAGTCGCTTTGTAAAGAAGACGTGAGTGATTTGGAATTTTTTTTTTAGAAAATTACCGATTATTTTAAAAATTGGGGCTCCAATTACGTGTTTTTTTCATGAAATAATAAATAAATTTATAATAATAATAATTTGAAAATAAATTATAACAGTGATTTAAAATTCCAGGGCAAAATAATTAGTAAATGCCGCGATTTTCTATGGATCTGCCGATTTTTTTTTCCAGAAATTGATAGAATTTAGAATTATTTTTTCACGCATTTGGTTATTTTTCTGTTGCAGATTATTGTAGGTAGTGCAAATATGTTTAGGAACCCGCTAGAAAATCTGTACAAATTAGTCCTGTGGGTCCTCTTTAGACTAGCGTGGTTAGCGAGTCAAGTGATAGATCTGCCGATGATCTTGGCAAAGCCGAAGATCGATCCCAACGAACCGGATCCACCACCACCGCCGACCCTGGAAACGATTTATCACGCCTGTGATACAAAAAAGACTTTGTATATTATGAATCAAAGCGTTGCCCTGGAAGGCGTCACAAATACTTCTCTGCAATGCTCGCGACCGTTTTATGCTCAAAAAGTAAGCCCACGAATTTTGATTTTTAGAAAACTAACGATTTTTTCAACGAAACGAAGGATCGAAATCGAAGGAAATTGGAAAAAAACGTCGATTTTTAATAGAAACAATAATTATCATGTCAGTCAAAATATATAAAATGTCAAAATATGTAATGTCAGATCAAGATTGTCCAGAAAATAATCATTATTATTCAAAATAGGCATAAAAAAATGCGGTTTATTGAAAGAAAAGAAAATTTTCATCCAAAATCTTTCTCCCTCGTTTCAGGTGCGACACACAAACCTATTACTAGTTGTGATAGACACACTTTACCCGTGCTGCTACGAACGACTGGAGGTAAACAGCGTGGAAATCTCACCAACGGAGTACCCCAACGGTACAAAAACGGCACCTTGTCACAAGAACAAACTCAACGAACTGCCACGAAGAAGACTGGAGAAATGTTACACCGAGCATCCGTTGGAGAGCGAAATCGAAGACTGCGGAGGCTCTTCGGCCCTGCGACTGTCTTATCTGCTCTTTCTGCTAACGATGTTCCGACTAATCTTTGCTAATTATCAACTTTGACCAAGAATCGTCCCAAGGCTCGGGCCCAATCCGCGGGAAGTCTTTCAGAACTGGCCCCCATTGCCCTCGTTTTCAATTTCATTGCCAAAGATCCGTTTGTAAATATTTTATCTTCTTTGTTACACCCAGAAAATTTGAAATTTCCCATAAAAATTGAAGTTTCCCATAAAAATTGAAATTCCCCATAAAAAATGGAATTCTATCCATTTACCCGGAATTCGCCGAGTCTAGGGTAGGTGTCGCTCCTCGTTTCTAATTCAACTGCCAAAGATCCGTTTGTAAATATTTTATCTTTTTTGCCGCACCCACAAAAATTGAAATTTTCCATAAAAATTGAAATTCCCCATCAAAATTGAAATTTTCCCATTTACCCGGAATTCGCCGAGTCTAGGGTAGGTGTCGGTCCTCGTTTCTAATTCAACTGCCAAAGATCCGTTTGTAAATATTTTATCTTTTTTGCCGCACCCACAAAAATTGAAATTTTCCATAAAAATTGAAATTCCCCATAAAAATTGAAATTTTCCCATTTACCCGGAACTCGCCGAGTCTAGGGTAGGTGTCGGTCCTCGTTTCTAATTCAACTGCCAAAAATCCGTTTGTAAATATTTTATCTTTTTTGTCGCACCCACAAAAATCGAAATTTTCCATAAAAATTGAAATTCCTCATAAAAAATGGAATTTTATCCATTTACCCGGAATTGGCCGAGTCTTGGGTAGGTGCCGGTGCTTGGACGTAACTTGCGTGAAAATTTGCGGGTGGATGGAAGAGCAAAAAAAATGGGAATGAAAGAGAAGCGCCGATAAACCGTGAAAGCTTGCGCGCAAGCTCGCTGAATGGCAACGTAATCGATAAGGAGAGTTGGTATGCCGCAACGTGCGCAACTATTAACTACCCCTTGGTAGAAAAAGGTTCAGGTTTTCATGACATCTATCTCGCCGTGTTCCATTGCCACCAAAAAGCGACGACGAGTCGCTCGTTCTTTTGTTTACCGTTTAAGGGACACTTCGCGTAGGAAATAAGTGCGCTTTCGTCATCGCGCTGCGTCAGATCGTCGAATTTTACGGGTACAATTTTTGAGTAATGAGGAAACTCTGTTTTTTATCCACAATCGCTATTTTCCTGCTCGTCCAAGCTCCTGAAAAGGGAGACACGATCTCACATCACATGTAAGTGTCGTCGCTGTCCTCCTGCCCCAATTATTCAATTTACTGGCTCGATCCGATCGCTGGGGAAAATTCAAAGCGACACAGAAATCGCGCAAAATTGGTTTTGTAAAATCGGAAAAGCTCCAAACCAGAGCGAATTTTCTGGATAAAAATGGAAAAGAATCGCTCGAGTGGAATTAATTCCAGAAAAGTCTAAGATTTTTCTGTGCCACGAGTGTGGGAATACTCAAAACCTGTATTTCTTAAAAAAAAAAAGAAAAAAAGAAAAAAGAGTGAATTTGAATGTTCTCGAACGACACTGACGTTGATAAAAATTGATAACAACCGGAAATGGGTTGAAAGTAAACCCAATGGCAGCGACATTCGAAGAACAGCTCGGCCTCAGGCTGTAGAAAATTAATAACAATTAACTCGAAAACTCGAAATCGATGGAAATCAATGGAAGGGAATAATTTTGAAGCTGAATAAATTTGAATCAGTTCGGAACAGATGTTTTGTGTTAATTGAATTTTCAAGAGTTTCTTGTTCGCTAAAAAAGTAATTTTGGAGTCCAGGGAATTCGTACGGAATTTTCTGGATAGAGATTGCAGCCAGTTTCAGTGAAACTCGTGTTTGAGAATCGCCGAAATTTGGTTTTTTTTTTGAGGTTTTTGGGAAAATTGAGAATCGTTTCCTGGTTGAAAAGTGAGGATTAATTAAAAGTTTGTAGATAGCGATAAATTCAATTTGATGTATTTTTTTTCTTCAATTTGAAAGAAGGTGTTAAAAAAATGGATTTTTAGAATTTCTGAATATTTTTTTTAATTCCAGAATTTTCAGGAATAATTCAAGTTGAATTTGAAAATCTTAAAAATTTTTTTAGGGTGAGGAATTTTTGGTGAAGAAATTTTCAGGTTTATTTTATATTTTATATTAAATATAAAATATAACGTATTATTTTATATCTTAAATTAAATATCCAAAATATTTTCATATTAACATTTCTTGCAAATTAATTAAAGTTTTCCACACTTTCAGCATCGCAGAGGAGCAACTTTAAAAAATTCCATCCCAGGGAACTTGGTGCTCCTTTAAAAAATTTTAATATCCCCGATTCTCTAATTAAATACTTCAATTTTTTTTTCCACAACAGAGTGAAACGATGGGCACATAAACTGGGGTTCGAGCTTTCACAGCTGGGCACATTTGTAACGAATGTCGCCAAGTTCAACGAAAGCTACAAGACAGCAGAGGTCAAACCCTTGGACGGAAATGCTCTAGTCCGGGACATCACCAAAGACATCAAAACCATGATGGACTTAAAAATGTCTGCCGTTCGGGTAAGGAAATCTTACAATCCCAAGACAATCGCCAGACTCTTCACCAAATGTCCCTTATTTCAAAGAAATTCGGTCCGGAAAGTTAATATTGGCTATTAACACTTTGCCGTCCCGGTGGCACCACATGGGTGCCATGCGAAAATAATCGGGCAAGCGCCGGTGGCACCACGTTGGTGCCATTCGAAATCTATGGGGCAAGCGCCGGTGGCACCACGTTGATGTCATTGGGAAAACAATTGGGCAAGCGCTGGTGACACCACGTTGGTGCCATGGGAAAAATATCGGGCAAGCGCCGGTGGCACCACGTTGGTGTCGTACATAAAGATTCGTACCGGCGCCAAACGAAATTTCGAATCGAATCCTATCATCACCCATCGTCCCTTGTTTCAGAGAATCTCGGACCAAGCCGAGCAGGCTGCGGAGCAATCCCCGGAGCCCACGGAGCCGCCTCCTGGTGAGAAGGTGGAGGAGAAGGAGAAGGTGAACACGTACAAGTACGTGAACATCAAGAACAACACAATCGCGTTGAACCACAGCGTGCACTTCGACGGCTACGTGAACACCAGCATGTCGGCGGTCCACGTGCCCATGAACGTCTACGACCGGGCTACCCGGGTGATACACGCCATCGAGTGGTCCGAGAAGCTGGACGACACGTTCAAGTACAACTTCGAGCAGGATCCCTCGCTCTCGTGGCAGTACTTCGGCAGCTCCACCGGGTTCCTGAGGCAATACCCCGCCAGGCGATGGCACGCCGCCCCGGTGGACCTCTACGACTGTCGCACCAGGAGCTGGTACATCGAAGCCGCCACCAGCCCCAAGGACGTGCTCATCCTCATGGACGTGTCCGGTAGCATGACCGGGCAACGCAAGGAAATCGCCAGGCACGTGGTCAACAACATCCTGGACACCCTGGGCAACAACGACTTCGTCAATATCATCACCTTCTCGAATATCACCAAGGAGGTGAGCCACGAATCGCTTTCCTGGCCCTGATCCGCCCGTTCCTGGAGCAAAAATTCAAATGATTCGAAGAAATTGGGTTTTTTTTAGGTGGTGGAGTGCTTCAACGACACCCTGGTGCAGGCGAATTTGGCCAACGTGCGCGAGCTGAAGAACGCCATCGCCAATTTGGAGACCGAGAGGATAGCGAATTACTCGTTGGCCCTGAACCGGGCCTTCGAGCTGCTCAGGACCTATCGCGAGGTCAAGGAAGGCGCCAGGTGCAACCAGGCCATCATGCTGATCACGGACGGGGTGCCTTACAATTACAAGGAGATCTTCCAGAAGCACAACTGGAATATGACGGCGGAGAAGCCGGAGCTGGCCGATATGCCGGTCAGGGTGTTCACGTACTTGATCGGCAAGGAAGTGGCCGATTTTCGAGAGGTCCAATGGATGGCTTGCGTCAACCGAGGCTATTTCGTGCATCTATGCAGTTTGCCGGAAGTCAGAGAGGAAGTGAGTGGCCTGTTTTTATGGTACCGTTTTGGGACCAGCTCTGTTTGAAAGGAAAATTATAGTTTCCCATAAGAAAGTAGTATTTTTGGGCTTTATGTGGTTTCTAGTTGATGAATTTCGTATACAAAGTGTCCCATTTTGAGAAAAAAGGGAACCTGAATATTTTTTGAACTAACGAATTTTAGAAAAAAAATTATAAAAATTGTTGGGTTTTAATAGTGACGTTGATCCATGATCCATTTTCAAGGTCAGCTATTTTTTTAATACTATTTCTACCAAAAATGTCAAAAGACACCTTTTCAAATTTTAATTTAGAATTATTTTCGAGGTTTATTTTCATCTTTTTTTGAAATCCAGAAACGGGAAGTATTTATTAGAGCAATTATGCGTCTATAAAAAAATTGGTATTAATTAAGGAAATCTATTTCAATTTCAATTATAATTCTATACTTCTGAAAAAAAATCGAATTTTTTTGGAATTCGATTTGGAGAGAAATTAAGAAAAAAAAGGCGAAATCGAGGCAAAAGGGAATGAACTTCCAACTAACAAAAATTGAACGGTCCCCTTCCAGGTACTGAAATACGTCCCCGTGATGGCGAGGCCACTGGTCCTAAATGGATCCGTGCACCCGACCATCTGGACTCCAGTTTACGCGGACGTGAAGGATCCAAAGATGACGGACTGGCTTTGGGAGCAAAGGGAGCGCAAAGAGCAGAAATCTCGATTGGACCTTTACCTCAAACACCGAGACGCTTATTACTCGAAGGAGGAGCGCGATCGGAGGTTCGTCCTGAAACGAAGGAGGATCCACGACTCGCATCAGGATTTGTATCAGGGGTATAAGCTCATGACGACTGTTAGCACGCCAGTTTATGACCGTCGAAAAAACGCGGTAAGGGTCCCTCTCGTCAGTTTCCACTCTGCCATTTGAGATTCAAAAGTCCAGGAATTCCGGGTAGATCGAATGGTATTTTTCATGGGAGTGACCATCCCCCAGGTGAAATGTACTGTTGGGAGCTGAAATGATGGCTTTGGCTTGGCAGGCTCACATTTGTGATTTGTTTCCACTTAAAAATGAGAAACTGCGTTTTTGCAATTGGCTAAAAAGTCGAATATGACACTCAACACTTTTTCTACCGCATTAATTAAACGTGATAAAAAATCAAAAAGCAAAAATATAGAATTATAATAAAAATAGATTTTCTTAATTGATACCAAATTTTTTGCAGATGCATAATTGCTCTACTGAGCACCTCCCGTTCATAGATTTAAAAAAAAAAATGAAATTAAACCTCGAAAATAATAATGCGAAATGAAAATTCTAAAAATTCTTTGGTAGAAATAGTGTCAAGTTTGTTACTTTGATTGCTAAATTTTCGACTCCCAACAGTACCTTGATTTGCCAAACCTACTGCCAATATTTCAACACCCAACAATATTTGGAATAAATTTGGCTCGATTTCGACCCAAGAGAAAAGGTACTCGAAGAGACAATTTCTGCTCTCTGGGGTCAAAAACTGGATTCCCTTTCCTTTTTTGCTTGGATTTGCATTAGATAGAAAATGTGGGTTCGGTCAGACTCTATTTTTACTATAACGGAGAGAAAAAATATGGTGTTAAATAAATTTACCATGAAAATTGCATTTTTTGTATTAATTATAATCATTGGAACCGTATGCTGAGAGTAATTATATAATATATAAATATCACTCGATTCTCAATTATATATAATTATATATATAATGTATGAATTCTTACCAGTCTAATAAATAATATAAAAAATGACCAATAATTCAGGGATTTCTAAAAATGCGTCAGCCTCTGGACCAACACAAAGTTCAGCAGTAGAGGAATTAATAGTAAATTGACAGATCCAGAAAATACCGGAACGTATTTGATTATAATTAAATTTAATTGTAACTTATTTATAAGTTTGATAATTAAATAAATGGATAAATTTTGAAGCTTTATATTGAATTAATTACATTAGCAATTTAATCAATTAATTTCGAATTATTAAATGCAGTCGAATTTCATGACGGTTAAATTTACCACATTTATTTATTTATTTTATTTTTTAAAATTTTAAACTCAAGCTGAAGGAAAGGGACACCCCCCAAATTTTATTCTGGTCACGCTCCAAATTGATATTAGCTATTAAAAAAATCAATAAACTCGACTTGTATCGAGAAACAGTATTTTCGAAAAATTGAAGCGACGACTCGTTTGAATGAATAATACCAATTTCGAGTCTACTTGGGTTTCAAAGTAAGGAAAATTCCGAATAAGAGGAATGCGTTTCGTGACGATGCGAGATGAAAAATATCCTTGGAACAAAATTTAGAATATCTGGAATCACATCATTGCATAATTGTCAACTCTCATTATTCTCATTATCATTTTCAAAATAAGCGACAAGTGGAAGAAATTTTAATGGACACTTTTTAAAATTTTTTTTCTTATCCAAAAGGAAAAAAAAAGGAAAATTAGCCCCAAAATCTATGATTTCATAATGGCTCGAACGACCGAATTAAAAATTCTTCTACGACGTCGATTCATGGTTCCATTTTACGTTTAATGATGTATTTTCGAAAAAATGCTTTTTACCAATGATGGAAAGAGTAACGCGGTGATCGAATTGGTTAGAAACGATAACGATGATAAAAAGAAACGGTGAAATTCTAAGTGAGAACAATTCGAGAGAAAAGAATTAATGAGAATGATTATTTCCACTTCATTTGGTTGGTTTTAAGTTGATCTCTGTCCACAGAATATCACAAAGCAGGTGCTGGTGAATGAGGCTTACTGGGTTACAGAAACGAAAGAGGTTCGCAGGATAACAAAAAAAAGAGAACAGAAACATTGTTATCTTTTTTTTTTCTTTGTTCATTGCATAGAACATTACCATTATTACCCTCTTAGCATTTGATTTGAATGGGAACTGCTGATATTTTCACTCTCCAATTTTCAGGCACTAATTCAAACACTAATTTCACCCCCATAATAATAATGGTGACTTTCTCCAAAATCACCATTACGATTTTTAATGCGAAAAAAAAAAAAAAATTTCCCTTGGAAGAGTCAAATTGACAAAGTTTCAGCCGGAAAGGACTATATTTATTTTTTTTTTACCCAAAAACGAGGGAAAGGTGGATCCTAAAGTAATAATTAGTAGAGTTTCGGTTTTGCTTGAGTTTCAAATTTTTATGTGGGTGATAGTTGAATTTTTGACTCCTCCTCAAATAAAAAATAATAAAAATAAAAATAGAACACTCCCCCAGGATTGAAATTTTCCAAGAGACGAAAAATTGAATGAATTTGTACTCACCATTCTAGTGCGAAGAGAATGAAGACATCAGAGTCCTGTAAGAAATCCTTAGGTCGAGAAAATTCGTCTCCGAGTTGATCCTTGAGTTGATCTGAAACATTAGTTGATTCAATTTTTTTAGTATCGTCCGTTTCCTTTTATAATAATTTAGGTAGGGTAGATAGGTAATGGATTAGGTAATATCGGATAAATATATATGTATATATCTTTTATACATATTTATTAAGTTTCTTAGTTGACCCTATGTCCCTTCTGCAGATGGCGATTGATTTGATCATGATTATTCCTTGTAACTATTTATTCTTCATTAATATTTGATGGTAGAACGAGAACAACATTGTAAATTAGACGTAAGAGAATTTCATTTGGTCATCCTATTTTCAAAAATTAATAATAGAATTTGCTACAAGATTCAGATCAAACGAATATAATTACAGACGTTTTGCGATTTGTTTTGCTAGATATAAAGTTTGAGGAATGCCTTTTTCCTACGATAATTCATCAACTCGAAGCTCTCATCTCATGCCTTCAATTATTTTACATTTTTCAGGGAGTTCCACTGAGAGACTCTTAAATTCAGACACGCTCGGACAATTCCCTGCTTACCAAATTTATAGAATCCTAGTAATTCGTTTTATCACTAATTATTCTAGTGGGAAAAATAGTTAAATCGAATTCTAGTAAATTTTCCTTCAATGAAAATACTCTCACAGAATTTTCCCATTTTTTGGAAAAATTCCTACGGTTTTTCTTAAGCAGGGGTTTTCCAGAAATCGGTTTGTATTACAAATCAATGCCTGAAGATGCGTTTTGTCGAATTTTCGAAATTTTATCAGCGGCTAGAAAAAATTGAAGAAAAATAAAAATGCAAATTACTGATCCTCGCGGGAATTTTAAATTTCAGAAATATTAGGTTGGTGCATAATTAACGACGATTATTTTAATTAATATCCATGCAAGTAATCGTCGTTAATTATGCAGGACCCTGATAAAAGGAATAACAGAAAAAATAATTTTTAAATTAACATCTTGAGCTGAAGAGATTTGTACCAACGTTCCATGAATTTCTTGGTTTCAAAATTCAGAATTAATTAATTTAAAAAAAAATAGAAATCAAAAACCTTGAGATTTTGATTAAAGATTCAATACCAAATCGAAGTTCAATTGAAAATCGATTGCACTGAAAATTGAAATTTGATTCCTCGCAGGAATTTTAAATTTCAGAAATAAAAGCAATAGGGGAAAAAATCTTTCCAATTGAAATTTTGATTCGAGAAGATTTTTTATCAATTTTCCATAAATTTGTGTTTCAAAAATTCGAGATTTAATTGTTTTGGGGACAGTGTTGCAAAAATTAAGAAATTTACAAGAATCGGAACCCGCAGAACACCTGGAAAACGCTACCATCTTAACGCATCTGATTTTGTGATACAAATGCAAGCCTTTTCGGTGCAAAACAAGTCCGTTTCCCCGTTTTCATGAATTTCCAGTTCCGGGACACAAAGACAATGACGAATTATCGTTGGCAATTTGGAATTGAGTTCTAGGATATAAGAGCCTGCGCCAGAATTGTTATTATATTTCTTAATGTTGAGAATTAGTAGTTGACATAGTTTTGGTTATTTCATGATTGACAAACATTTTGAAGAATGGGCGTGTGAGTGTGTACGTATGGGAAACTGATTACTCTTGATAACAATATTTGAGTTCTGTTGTTTCGTATATCATTAATTAGTTCTTAGAGTTACAACATTTCAATATTTAGAAAGTGTGGACGTCTTAGAAGATTCAATTCATTGTTTTAAACACACGCATACACACATATATATACATAGTAACTTTGTTGAGGAAGGTAGATACGCTTCTGGTTATGCCAATTGGAAAGATTTCAATTTACGAGAATCTTTCGACCCTTGCTTTCAATCCTCACTCACCCATTTGCCGTTCGTTCCTTTTTCAGACGAAAATCGCCGATTTACTGGGTGTCGCTGGAACCGATGTGCCCATCAGCGAAATTGAGAAACTCATGAGACCGCATATGGTACGTTGCTGCTCTGAAAAAGAAAAAAAAAATATACAAATTAATGATCGTTTTTCAATTTCAGCAAATTATTAATTCCGGAGACTCCTTTTTTCCAAATTATTTTTTCTGAGAAATAATTATCAAATAAAAATATAGTAGCTTATTAAATTATAATAGTTATAATATTACAAATTATAATATTATAATATAAATTATAGCTTATTTATTATACGTATATTTTTTTAATAGAATTATAATTGAAAAAGCTACTATATTTTTATTTGATAATTATTTCTCAGACAAAATAATTAATCCCCTAGTGGAAAATTGAGATTTATGGAGACCCAATACTGGACCAGGCTGGATCAGTACTGGAGAATCATAAATTTCTTGTAAATTGTTATTAAATATAAATACAAACTCACCTACGTGGGTCATTTTTGAATTCGAAAGCAGGGAAATTTTGCATCTCGGTGTTATTAACATTTTTTCTTCATTCTCAGCTTGGTGTTAATGGATATGCTTTTATCGTTACCAACAATGGTTACATTCTCGTACATCCTGATTTGCGACCAGTGGTAAGAATTTTTCTGGCATCACCTATTTGGGAAAAAGTAATAATAATAATAATAATAAATAATATGTTTTTCTGTATATAAATAATTTCTCCTGATTTTCAGTTTGATGGAATCTTGAAACCAGCGTACAACAGTGTCGACATGTCTGAAGTTGAATTAATGGATCATGATAGGGGACCAAGGGATTTCGACGAAGGAATAATAGCAGTAAGTTCAAAAATTTATTTTTAAAAAATCGAGTCCCGATTTTTTGCATCTAATTGATGCATTGAAAAAATTGAATTAATTATTTCAAGTGATATTAAAATATTATAACTAATTATTCTAATTTCTTAATTTAATTTTCTTAAAAATAATTGGCACAATTTTAATTCATACGTTTCATTTATTTCCATTGATATTTTATTGTAATATAAATAATTCCTTCGTCCTCGATTTCTTTTTAAAAACAACGTGAAAATGATTTTTATGGAATTATTAATTAATATTTTACTAAAACTTCATAAATTGTTCGTTACAAGTTTAATGAAAATATAAATTAACAACTCGAGTGAAATAAATTACATGTTATTTTGAAAATGTTAAGGTTGAAATGTCGTAAATTATTTCACGGGGCTCCGGTTGAGTAGAAACTCGTAATTATTTTGATGAATCACAAAAATGTAGCTACACCTGGATGAGAAATATTTTATTGATTACAGCTGAGGGAGGATATAATTAGTCAAGCTGATGGTACTGCGACCCTGCATACTAAATATCATTATGATGACATGGTAAGAACAAACTGTACCTATTTCATTATTTATAAAATTGAATTTTTTATAACTAATTATTTTTTCAATAAACGATCCTATGATTTCTTATTTTGGAATTTTTATTCAAAATTGGAGTTTATTAATTTCTTGCAACTTCTTATAATTTTTATTAGAAATTATCATTTCACGACATTGTTGATTATTGTTAATATCAAATTTACTTTAATCATGTTGTAAAAAAAAATTGGGTGAATCGATTCCTTACATTTAATAGCAATTTTTATTTCTAAAAAATATAATTTTTCTTTCAAATTTAGTTTATACTCACATTATTTTAATATATTTCTGCAATTTCCACAGAATCGAGTGGGCAGAGTTCGCAGAAAGTATCATTACACTGGAATACACGACACTCCGTTTACAGTAGTCGTTAGTTTACCAGAATACGATCATTCTGGAATTTATCACGTACAAGCCACCGAAGAAGTACACCGTGCTCACATTGAAGGTAATTTTACAATTGCGTAGAAAAATGGATTTTAATGCAACTGCCGGAAAAACCAACTGCAAGAAAAAAAAACTAAATTATTAAATTGTTTTCAAATTATTTATAAAACCAGAGAGAAAAATTACAGAAATTTTCATCTTCTTCCATGGAAGAAAAAAAAATCTATTTATTGAAATTTCGTTGCATTATTTTTGAACTGCAATTCATCTTTTTGTGGAAAAACGAATTCTAATGGAACTGCAGGAAAAATAAATGCAAGGAAAAAAAAGGAATCATTTAATTATTTTTTTCAAATTATTTATAAAATCAGAGAGAAAAGTCATAGCAATTTTTTACACCATGATAATTGCTATTTTTTTATTGTTATTATTATAAGTGTTATAATTATTATAAATAGTTATCAGAAAAAGTCTAGCGGGTAAATCCTGAAAAAAAAATTAATATAATTCCAGAGTTTTGTATAGTAAAATTTAATAAAATGTAATTTAAAAAAACTGAATTTTTTACAAAGAAAAGTTGCAAAAAAATTGCTATGATTTTTTTTCGAAAAACCGATTGAAGTACAATACAATTTGAATGGGTAAACATTGTCGTAGGAAAAAATGTAACGGACTATTTCGCAGGCAAAAACTGGCGGGTACACCCAGATTGGACATATTGCAGGTGAGTTGATGTAAAATTGCATGTAGAAAGTGTTAAAAATAATATTCGCAGAAATACTGACATTTAATTTATTTTTGGTGCAATTAAAAAAAAAGAAAAATCGCGTTTGCAACTAGAAATCTCATAAAAAAGGAATAAAAAAATTTTAAATGCGAGAAACAAAAAATGCAATAGTCAATAGAACTGAATTAGAATATAATTTGCAAGCAGGGCTATTAGAAAATAAATTGGAATTGTTAATTTTGAATATTCCATATTATATAATAATCTTTGAAATTCCAAATACTCTTGAATGTGGTTGAGAAAAAATGTAATCTGAAGAAATATGAGGTATATGTATGTATATATTTTTTTTAAATGTTCTTTCAGATATCACTTTGAAAATGTACACAATTTTTCAACCCCCGAAGCACTATTGGTACATTTTTTAGAAAGAATCCGCCAACCGGGTTGGAAATGGTACGATAGGAAACAATTAAGCCAGCCACCGGAATACAGAGCCGCGAATGTTAGTCAGGCTGGAGTTCATCGTAAGTCATCCTGTTAGTATTTTCTTTTTATAAACAATTGGAACGTGAATAAAGCACCTTTCTTTTGAATTTCCAATTTAACGCCTCACAATTGCTTGGAATGCTTCATTTTTTTTTCATTTCACACTGAGAGGAAAAACGGTACCTGTGTCCTTGGAAAAAAGTCGTTTGTTGTTCATAAAATTATTTTTTAAATAATTTGCAACGCAAAATAATATTAAAATAATTTTATAATATTTACATAAATTTTTTAAATTTGTAAAATCATTTTTTACATCATTGAAAATATTATGTAAGGTTTCAAGTTATTCTTGGAACACCCAAAAAATTTCAACAATGTCTTCACAGTGGAGATAATTAAAAATTATTATTAATTATTACCGTAGTCTTTCCCCTTGGTGTACATGAAAAAAAAATTTAATAATAAGAATTTCTTTACATACTTTTTGTAGTGGAAAGGAGAGATATGCAAATTTTTGCACACGTATTATGCACCAGAAAAAAAAAGTGTAACGAGTAACCGACAATTTTCCATAATCTGAAATTTTTTGCTGCAATAGATACTGCAAATTTTGGACATTTCAAAAATTATTCCTGTAAATTAGAATTGAAGGAAATTTTCCTATCAATTTACAGAAATTCCGAAAATTGACAATCTCTCTTGCAGAAATTTACATTAGATTTGCATAGAAATCATCAATTATTCGTTACACTTTTTTTATTTATAATTCTAGAAGGGCTTTATTGCACGGTAATATTCACCAATCCAATATAGACATGGTATATTTTTACTGCATTGTAATTGTAGTGTATAAATTGCTAACTGTAAGATTAATTACAAATATATATATTTTAGCCTCGGTTATTTTTTAATTAATTATTAAAAAAATTACTGAGGATGTAAAGTACTTATTATTTATAAAATAAGGATCGACAAAGAAAATTTTACATTACATAAGACAAATTTTGTCTCTTCGCTCGAAGCTTATACTAATTCTATACTTTTTTCTCTAAATTACTTCGAACAGCGACACCAAAACCTGATAAGGAGTCTTATTACTACTGCGACAGAACATTGTTACTAAGTTTAGTATTCGATGCAAAGGTAACCGAGTGGTTTGCAAATCCCAGCACCACCCGAGACGAAAAAGGGTGAGTTTTGCTCAGATTCTGCATTTTTGGGAACCGATTAAGGACCAAGAGAAAAACAATGAAAAACTTGAACTTTTCAGACAATTTATCTTTCTTACTATCAACCCCAATTCATTTTAGACAAATCGTTCATTCTTTATACTAGATAGTCGATGATTTGCATGTTTTATATATTTCTTCGAGAAGGAAGTCAATTTTCATTTTTCAATTTGCTTTGAATTTAATCGAAGTTACTTTAATCGATTCGAAAAAAAGCATCCCTTTACTTTCGATTTCTACTGTTCGTTTCTGTTTGTCATTGCCAATACATAGTCATTTTTTTATGCTACACACAGAATTTCCATATAATTTTTATTGCACCGGTTGGTCATTTCTGACTGTACCTGTTCGAATTATTAATCGAAAAAACCTATTTTCCCCATTTAATTATTAATAGACATTGATTAATAGAAAATTATTAATCTAATTATTTTTCCAGTAATGCTTCTGGTAAATCGTAATTATTAGGAATTCGTATTTCAACAATTGATTTTCATACAAATTTTCCTAGTTTGCCAAAAAATTGACTCCGACATCAAGATGTCGATTCGATACAAAAAATTCTAACTCGAGAATTTGAAAATCCAGACCAGAAAAAATTTGTTCCTAAATTTGTGATAGTAAAAAAATAGAAAAAATGAATAATAAAAAATAGTAAAAAAATAGAAAAAACCAAAATATTTATAAAGGAAAATCATAAAAATCCCAGTAAATCCGTAATTTCTAAAAAAAAAATTCATAATATAATAATTTTAATACAATTTATAGGAAAATCGAAGACCTTTCTTTTTTTCCAATTAAGGTACATTTCCGAAATGCTCTACCGATACAACAATTTTTATTTCGAAATTCTCAGTGTGTGTGTATGAAGAACTCGTAATTTTATGTGAAATGACATTTTTTCCTTAATTTTTCGAAATTTTCTTTTTAACTGCACAATGTGGAAACAAACAAGATGCACCTATTCCTTTTACTAATACTAAACCACTTTAACGCCATGCAGACCTTTAGCTAGGCTGATGAACCTTCTGCCCAGGTAACGCCATTACCATGCACCTTACGTTTTTTTATTAGAATGTATTAATTGATCGTTTGATTTCATCATTATCTACGTCTCTCTTTCTATTCTCTTTCTCGACCAAATTCAATAATTTTTTATTCTTTTTTAATTTTTTCTTATCAGAGGAATCATACTATTTTTGCTGAGTTCCGTTTTCATTTCTATTAACTGTACATGTGAATTTATCGTTTCGTTGAAGTTCGATGTTGATTTATGTTGATTTAGTTGTTATATTGAATTTTTCTATCAGCACTTCTAAAACAGTTACCTTTCAACGTGCATTTTACAAAGTTTCTTTCAGGAAGTGACGAGCTGAAGAATTCTGCCAGAGGAAAGTATTATGCAGAACAAATTTCCAAAAGAAGAATTTCTATTTTATGTGAAAATTAGATTCATGGGATGGGAGCATTTTTAAAAATTAATTAAAATAGAACTTGTTTAGGAAAAATTATTATCGAAATGTGATTGGCACTAAATTATTTAAAAATTGCCAATTACTTTGAAATTTTATTTTTCAAGCAGGGGATTTAACTCTGTAAAAATGTACTCAATAATCTCGAAATTCAAGATAAAAAAATTTAGGAAAATAAATTCCACAGCACAAAGGAATATTAAAAATTACTCAAAATTGAAAAAAATAAAAATTTAGTGTTCCGGTCCGAAACAATTTAGGGTTTACAAATTTCAATTTCCAAATTTTTTTCCCATGTAATAAATAAGTAATAGACAAGAAATAGGATAAACTCTATATACACAAATACAGTGTATTAAAATAACACCGTTATATTCAATAATTTTATGAAAAATTAAGCAGAAATCCAGAAAACGAATGATTCACATTTTTTTGCAGCCTATTTTTCTTTGAAATATTTCTTTCGTACCTTTGTAGGGAGGAGTTTCAAAAACGTTACGGTTTCATTCTTGCCTTTATGGCAACCCACAATGGCTTGACAAGATACCACGATTTCTCTGAAGAAGAGGGTAAAGAATTGCCGAAACACCATTTCATCAACAGACACACCCGTGCCATCGACGAAGTTTGGTATAAACGCGCGGTTGAGCAATACTATTTTCAACCCGACAGTTTTGTCTTCTCGGTACCGTTCGAGGAGAGCAACAAGACTCTGGTAACAGCCAGTCGTGCCATTTTCATCCGTGAGTGCCATTTCAATTATTTTCCTCCAGTTTGGTCCCCTAAAAAATAAAATATAAAATTTAAAAGAATGCAATTTTAATTGATAAATTGGAAATCAATTTCTTTTTTTGCATTTCCAGAGGCTGGATCAGCAAAGGCACCCGCTGCGGTGGTAGGATTTCAAATAGAACACGAGGCCCTGCAACATTTATTCCAAAATATAACGCATAAGTGCGACGGCGATGGGGTTTGCAGCAAACACTGCGGGAACGATAATTTCGCCTGTTATCTCATCGATAATCACGGATACATTTTGGTGTCGAAGGAGAACGTCACCGGGAGATTTTTTGGCGAAGTGAGAGGCGCGGTCATGGCAGATTTGGTCAATACCGGGATTTTCGACAGGGTTCAGATTTTCGATTACCAGGCAGTTTGCTTCAAGACCACGACCACCTCCAACGATGCCAATATTTTATTAACAGTGAGTATAAATAAATTTTGCAGAAATTATTTTTCTGTTTTTAGGAGAGATTATGAATTGTGAAATTTGAATTAAATTTGTGACGTTTTTGGAACATCAAATTTTCTATTTTACAATTTTTTCCAGATAAATTGCAAATTTTAATACTTTTGTCGAAAAAAAACATATATATGTGAATTCAGAATGAAATTGCGGCTGAAATTCAATCGTCAAATTTTTTTTTTGAGTTTCCTAAAAAATGGAAATTTTCTGGGTGAAGAATATTTTGCTTGAAATATTTTTGGGTAATTTATGGAAGGTTTTGGAATTTCGAGTCTTTGTTGTAAGAAAATTTAAAAATTGAGATTGTGAAGTCTGAAAAATTTATTTTTTTCAGATTAAAATTGCTATTATTAATTTATGGAGATTTTTGGAATTTAGAAATTTATTTTTTTAAGAAAAAAATCTCATTGTCAATATTCAGAGGCAATTGTATTAATTTCTAAAAATTCAGATTGTGAAATTTGAAAAATTGATTTTTTTAGGCAGTAATGTTACAATTTGTAAATCGAATGGCGAAAATTCTCAAAAATTACAGACTCGGTATATGTAAATTATTAAATTAAATTTTTCACAGAGAATTTCTATACTGGTAAAAAAAAACAAATATTTTCCCCTATTCAAAATCGTCAAATTTCAAAACTTGCTTTTTCTCTTTAGGACGACAGTATTAAAATTTGCAATTTATCTGGAAAAAATTGTAAAACAGAAAATTGGATATTTCAAAAATGCCAGAAATTAAATCCAAATTCCACAATTCATAATCTCCACTAAAGAGAAAAAACTAATTTCTGCAAAATGTAAAATTTCCAGCCTTGGAGGAATTTGCAAAAATCGGCATCCTGGTTGATGGGACAAGTCGCGTGGGCCTGGGCCAAATCTGGGATATGGAACGCGGACTATGCCGAAGCTTTTGCCGATCCTAGCGAGGAGGAGGCGATCGTTCAAGACGAGGAGAGTCACAACAGACCACCAGGTGCCAAGGACGAGAAAGCCATCGAGAGGGAAGTCTTCATAAACCGAACGAGACCGGAAACTTGCGACCAAAAGGTAAGGATTGTGCCATAATTGGCGATATTTCCAGCTATTACGAAAATTGCAAAATTCTTTCTACCCCCAGATCAACTTGTATCTGCTCCAAAACGTGTCCTCGAAAATGTACGACATCGACATGGACGACGACGACGCCGAGGACAATTGCGAGAGGCCGTACGTGGTGCAACCGGTGGACTCCAGTAACATGTTACTGGTGGTGGTGAACGAGAATTGCAAGGAGACGAATTCACCGCCGATGTATATATCCCCGGAGGAGATCTTCTACGAGAACAACACCCTGGCGTGTCAGAAAGCTCTGAACAGCCTCAAGAGGCAAAGACCCGAATCCTGTATACGTTACCACGAAGGCGAGGGCGAAATCAAGGATATGTGTGGCGGCGCCGTAACTTTTCTACCAAATCCCTTCTATCTGCTGGTCTCGTTCGGCTTCATGATAGCGTGCACCCGTTGGCAAAGTTAATGCTGCCCAAGCCAGTCGAGCTGATAAGGCTGAGAGCCAAAGTCAAACTACTCCACCTGGAAGCAAATCAATTTCAATTGTACTGCCCAAAAAGAAGAAGAAGAAGAAGAAGAGGAGGAAGAAGGAAATTCTCACGTCGCTAATATCCTTCGAAAAATGCAATTCTGTTCTTTCGAAGGCACGAGAGCTGCTAAGTTTAATTTTGGGCCCGAAGGGAATCCGAAAAAATTCAATCGAGGGGATCGAAGCGTTAATTAATTACTCGTGGTATCTTCGAATTCATTTGAAACTCATTTTTGCCCCAATTTTGGAAATATCGGTAATAACCCAGCTGCCAAATGACGTTATTCGCTGAGCTCCCATTTTTGCTCGCGATGAAATAAAATGGGAGCGAGGAGGAATCGAGTTTGCTTCGGAACCAAAATTAGAGCGAATTAGAAGAAAACAAAATTTCCCCGGGATCCTTAAGACCCTTAAGAACTTGGAAAGACGTCTGAAAGATAATAAACCTTCTTAAAAGTATGCCTTTTAATATATAGATGAAAAGTAAGTAAAAATTGCTACGAAGACTCTTTTCGAGAGACAAGTTCGGTCGATGATGTTCGAAAGAACGGAACTGCTCATCGAGGAGGATTTTGGTAAAGTTTATACTAAAAACTACATTGCGCTTTGTAATAAAGTTTAAGAAACCTTCTCAAGCGTTTAATAATACTATTAATATATAAACGGAGCGATTGAATGGGAGAGAAAACGAGTGAATGAATCTGGGAAAGAAATATACATATTACTTTTGTAAATTATGTCTAACATGTAAATATTATAAATATATATGTATTATGTATATATTGGAAAGGATATACATAAGTACATATAGAAAATGTGTGCCTTTGGTCACGCGGTTAAACGATATCTTGTTGTATGTTTTTCAAATAAATTATTGAATTTCAAAACACTCAATCGATCTTGTCCACACTCATTTATATAAAATATATAACAATTTATGTACAATTATTCACCCGTGTCCCACTTCGAGTCTCAATAATTTATTAATTTTTTTATTAATTAGAATTTCATTTTGAAATATATAAAAATTCGAAATCCAGTCTCGCTTCAATGATCCTCCGAGACCCAAATTGCATTATTCAAGGATATAATCAAATTCACAAAAAAAAAGAACCACTAAAATACGAACCTCAACTGCATCATTTATTTTCTAAGTTCTTAACAATTTCTTTTAAAGTGTCCATCCTCAATTGCACTTGCAACTTCGCTTGCAAACCTTCCAAAGCTTCGCCACCTTCCACGAACCCTTTAAGATTATGCAAAGTCCCGTCGGCGATCCTGTGATCGGTGACTCTATCCTGAGGGTAGTTATAGGTACGAATTTTCTCGTTCCGAAGTCCCATTCCCATCTGCTTCCGCCTCAGTTCGCTGATGGAAGAATTCTGCTGTCGTAGTCGCTCCTCGTAAATCTTCGCTCGCAATTTTGCCAGAGCCAAGTTCCTATTCTTTATCTGCGACCTGTCGCTCTGGCATTCGACTGTGGTCCCCGTGGGCAAGTGCGTGATTCTCACTGCGGAATCCGTGGTGTTGACGTGTTGGCCACCAGCTCCCGAGGCCTTTTTCGTCTCTATTTTTAAATCGCTGTCCAAGATCTCCACTTCGATCTCCGAGACTTGGGGCAACACCGATACCGAGACAGTGCTCGTATGGACTCTGCCACTTTTTTCCGTAGCGGGGATTCTCTGCACTCTATGAACTCCAGCTTCGTGTTTCAACTTCAAGAAGGCACTCGAGCCCGAGATCATAATACTCGCGTGACGTATTCCGCCCAACTCGTCGTTGTCGTATTCTATAATATCGTAGCTGTAATCCAAGTAATCCAGGTACCCAATGTACATGTGAAAGAGTTCCTTCGCGAACAGCATTGCCTCTTTTCCACCAACACCAGTTGTGACTTCCAGGATAATATCGTCGCAGTTATCTCGATCTATGTTTTCCAAGATGTAGGTCAGAAGTTCCGTGTCTATTTCCTCCAAACGTGTTTCGCACGTATTTTGTTCCTCTTCCACTAGGCTCTTCATTTCCTTATCCCCGGCTGAAAAAAAAACAAAGTTCACTTTTTTTGTATTTGAGAATTTCCGTTACGCTTAAGATAAAATTGGTGGTATTATTTGCCGAGTGCGAGTTTTTCGAATTCTATGATTTGAAGAATCATAAATTTTATAAGATTTTTAGAGAATTTTGAATTTTCTGAAATTTCTAAAAGAAATTGCCAATAATTTAGAAATTTTATTTTTTAAGCAAGGGATTTCTTTCTGTAAAAAATATATTCAATAATCTCGAACTTCGGGATCCAAAATTTTAGGAAAATAAATTCTAGACCGAAAGAGAATCTCGATGGTTTCTGAAAATTGAAAAATTACAAATTTATGGTTTGGGGAGTTTCGAATATCGAAAACCTCACGAACTCGGCAAATCCAATTGAAATGCGAATCCTGAACCAAAATTCGAAATTCCAGTGGTTCCAAATTACAAACATACATAGAAATATACTACCAGCTACTGATTTCCAAAACAACACTTACAAAGTTCTTTGAGGCCTGACAAATTCTGGAGAATCGCCAGTCGCTCTTCCAGCAGTAGCTTGGCGTTACGTTCGGAGGAGATCATTTGCACCATACTGTCATTTTTCTCATTATTCGCGTACTTTTTAACGATACTGTCCACCAACTTTTTGGCATCCTCATTAATTAACGATACGTTAACGCTGGTCCCTAAGTTGCGACGACTTAGGGAATGATTTCCGTGACCTCTAATGGATGTCAGGTCATAGCGTGGATTCGAAAGGACATTACAGAAATTCAATCGTCGAATTCTCGTGAAATGAAACATCCTCGAGAATTTTTATTTCGGCTCGTTAATAATTAATCATCGGTTGTTGGAGGTTACCTTAGCGCTCTTTGACTCGATCATGGAAGCTTCCATCTTCGAATTTCCACGGTCACGTGAGCATGGCGCACCGAAAGGAGACATAAAATCACTTACTTTTTATTAGGGTAGTTAAATATTTAAAAACATTATTTTGAATTACATATTTAGATTATATGTATTTTGTAGAAGTAATTATATAAAATACCCGAGGCGCGGACTTTTTATCTGATTACTTTGTTTCAGAATGTTCGTTAATATATGTGTAAAACGAAATGTATATTATAATTATTACATTACTATAAATTATAATAAGAAACGCGCGGAACTGAAATCTATCCAAACACCGAACCGCGGAATTTGGAACTTTTTGACCGTTGGGAGGAACTTTCAAAATGTCCACTCTCGATTTTCAAATAATTTGATGTTTCCTAAATAGTTTTTCCAATTTTTTCGCATCAAAAAATATATTATATATATTATTTTGTAATCAAAAAAGTGCAATACATATATATATAATATAGAATACCTATAGATAATACCCTACAATTTCGATTTTAAATCTTCCAAAATAATAATAATAATATTCCAAAGGTTCCCCATTTATTCGTTTTTTGTAACGCGACTGTAATAATTCCAAATTAATATATACCTCCTGTATACAAAAATGTAACAAAAAAACAAGATTCGACAACAAAACCATCGAATGCACTTATTTCGATGCGCGTAGGGCGCATAATCGCTAATCGCTCCGACCAATGGGACGCGTTCCTGTCGTTTCGTTCTTTGCCGTACGTGTCCCATTTTCCTTTTAATCTCATTTTTATTTTCTACAATTAAAAGTTCTACCTCTTTGCCGTGAAAAGAAGCAACCAAGAAGAAAAGGAAAACCGTGATTCGAAACTCGTGGTAGTTGGGGAAAGAGAGGGGAGCGCCGGAAGTGCGAAATTGCAATAATGCAATCGCCGTGGAATTCAAATGGGCGACTTTCGCGCGTTTTTTCGATACCTCAGCTTTGTTCTGCGATACTTTGCGATACTTTGACCAACTTTTGCCATTGTTTATCGGGACTTTCGTGCAACTTTCGGGAAGAAAGTTGCATCCGAAAGCGGGTTCGTGCGTTTTCGCGCAACGTTCGGGGGGCGGCAGTCGCTAAAGGGGTTGAAGAAACGCACGGAGGATTCGAAAGGTCGACTTTGAGTTGAAAGAAGCGATTTGTGGTAGACGCTCGGAAACGAATGCCTTGTGTACGTGTACGTGTATGCGTGCGTACGACGGCTACGGTCTCGACACGGAACGAATGTGGTGTAAACCCCATTGCCTTTGCTGCGACACACACACACACACACACGCGCGCGTGCACGCACACATGGAAGAGCGATTGAGAAATTTTGTAGGTAGCCAAGTATCGCTTTTAACGTAAAATGAGTGTTTGCTGGGCAATGAAATAATCGTGGATTTTAAGAAGCGCCGTTGCTGCGAAAATTCAGGATTCTTGCCGAAAAGGATGCGAATAACCTCGAAGTCAAATTCCAGCCGTTGGTAATAATAAACGAAGGTTAATTCGAGGCTCGCGTACGCACGTATCTTTGATTCTTCCTCGCGTGAAATTGTTTTAACTGAAAAATAACGCGACTATGGATGGTAATGGAACGGCCGAAAAATTGCCCGAACCTGGTGAGTTTAGCGTCAATTGTTTCGCATGGAAAATCATTCAATGCGGTTTTGTTTAATTAACTGCAACTATCCCGATGGCTCTAATATATAGTTTCTTTATTACAAAATTGCACGTATTTTCTTCCGACGTATGACCTTCTTTTGCAGCATGCGTTTAAGTTCCCACAGGATTTTTGTTTCAAACAAGAAGACGTTTCTTTTTTCTTTGAAACTCATCGACTATGAAGAAATTTTGGAAAAATAGAGAAAAGTTTAAATTATTCCGTATATATATGCCTATATGTGTGTGTAAGTGTATGAGAAGTGAAATATGTGTGTTTGCACTCATAATTCATTCAATAGTTTCGGATGACCCAAATCCCAAACAAAATCAATGCAAATGCGTTTCAATAAGTTTCTCTTATATTTCAGGATTTTATAATTGCTTTTTAATTGCGTATTATGATTTTTTGGAAAACTCCCGATAACCAAATTTTTTCGGGATAAAGAAAAAAGAAATTAATATTTAATATCCAGGGAATATAATGTAATAAAAATTGCAAATATAATAAAGTAATTTTTTTTTAATGTCACACGGAGAAGAAAATTTAAGAAAATTATTTTCCGAGTTCACAATTTTTTACAATTTAAATATTTATTTATCGGGTTTTCTGGGAATTATGAAAGTCTTGATGAAAAAATATTTCTCAAATTAGCAGTATTAGTTTGTGTTATTATAGAAAAATTGTATTTGAAAAATTCCTTAAAAAAATGGTAATTTTTCTTTTGCAACTTACTTGATATTTTTCGATACCAATAACTTATTAGTATACTAATATTTTATTAATTTGCATAATAATTATTTTTTTCATCCAATTCATATAAAATAAATTGCTTATTGGTAATTATAAAATAAGTCATTCATTCCTACTCAAAGAAAATTAAATTATCGCAATCTATTATTACCGTAATATATATTAAATAATATAATTTAATTATTGTAATGTAATATTATCGCAAAAATAGAATAAAGTCTTACTCGATTTCCATTTTTCGACTATATTGAAAAAATGCAAAAACTTTGAATTTTCCAGAAAATGCTTTTGTGTGGCAAGATTACTTAGACGCCACAGAAAGCGTAGAGGTGCCTCAGATAATGTTTCCACATGTGGAGCAAACTCTGCAAAGTGGTATCGAAATAGGAATGTCCTTGGAAGTGCCGACTTCTAAGAAAAATGATAAAGAAACCTCCTACTGGATCGCTTCGATCACGATGGCTTGCGGCCCGTTGTTGAGATTGCGATATTTTGGAGGAGACGATAGAAGTTTAGAATTCTGGTTCAATCTTACCAAAGAAGCTGCCCACGAATTGGGCTGGTCTGTCCGAAATAACAAGAAAGTCGAACCCCCGGCGAACGTATTGGAACGATCTCCAGATTGTACCGACAAGTTATCGGAATTTTTAATTACAGCTAAATCCGTTCCGTCTGAAATGATTTCAGGAGTAAGTTGGAATTGGATTCAGTTCTTTTGATTTTTTGAAATTCAGTTTCATGCTTTTTTACAGAACTGAAAATTTTATAGAATATTATGATAATCTATTTTACTTTTTAGAGGTACTCTTTGTTTAAATAACGAAATGTATGTTTCAGGATGAATTAAGTATAGTCGATAGAATCAAGCAAGGAATGAAGGTGGAAGTCAATCATCCACTGCATCCCTACAAATTGTGGATCGCTACGGTAAGATTGTAAAACAAATTCAATAATAAAATTCAATGAGATCGAAGCAAAATAATTTTTGTGTAAATTTTGTAACGTTAGAAATAAATTTTTTCTAAATTTTTAAATTCTTATAAAATTTCAGAATCAGTTTTTCAACTCGACAATTGTACATTTTATTGAAATTTTGCATTTTCATAACACCTAAATAAATAAATAAATGTAAATAAAAAAATGCACACGTTTTTAATTTTCATCGTAATGGAAATTTACAAAGTTCGATCAACGAAACTCGATGGAAATTTTTCACAGATAATAGAAAACGTGGGTGGAAGACTTTTGTTACGGTACGACACACCGGGATGTTCCGTGAAAGACTTCTGGATGTTTTGCACTTCGGAATACATCCATCCATACGATTTCTCTTCCAAGTGCGATCCCAATTGGTTTTTGGAACCTCCTCACTTCATCATCGAGTCGCACAAGTACGAGGAATGGCAGCGACTGACCGAGTCCAAGAGGAGCGACTTCAAAATACCAAAAAATTTATTCAACAACAGAATCAAACATTCCAAGCACCGATTCGAGTTGGGAATGAAGGTCGAAGCTTTAAATCCCTCCGATCGGACAAAAATCTGCCCAGCTACCGTTAGGAAAATTTTCGACGATGTGTATTTTCTCGTACAGATTGATATTTACAAGGATAACGAATCGGTTCATTATTCACCTACTGAGAAAAACACTTGGCTCTGCACCGTGTCTCATCCGTATATTTTCCCCGTCGGTTGGGCGAAAAAACGGAAAATCAGGTTGGGATCTATCTATTTTTTTATATTTATTAGAAATTATATTTTTAGTAAATAACAATTTTTTTTCTTGGATTTTTTGGCGAAGGTTTGGATATTAACATATTTATTTATACATTTTTCTTTAGAATATGTCATCCGCAAGGTTGGATGTCGAAGTCGATGGACTTCAACTGGGATGAATATTTGTACAAAACGAAATCGAAAGGTGCGAACTGCGAACTATTTTATAAGAGGGAAAGCGCAAGCGAAGCTGGCTTCGAATGTGGGATGAGATTAGAGGCAGTCGATCCGGAGAATGAAAATATTATTTGTGCTGCACACATCTCGCAGATCGTGGAAGATTTGTTGTGGCTGAAATTGGATAACTCCGAGGACTGTCGACCACCACACGTGGTGCACATGCACTCGCAGGACATTTTCCCAGTCGGTTGGTGCGAGTCGAACCACTATCCGCTGAAACCACCGAAAGACTATGTCGAGGAATGCAAGAAACTGCAAACTCCTCTGGAAGAGACGAAAAAACGGGCGCTGCTGAATATCCCCATTTCAGAGCCGCGATCTTCGCTGTGGTGTCCTAAAATTTATTTCAATTATCGCTGCTGCACCGGCCCGATGATATCCAAGGGAAAATTAGCCACTCTCCCGAAGGCTGTCGGTCCAGGACCCGTGATTTTAGTCATGAGGGAGGTCCTGTCCATGATAGTTTCGGTCGGATACCGAAGCGCTCGGATTTTGAAGGTGCTCCAGTGCGACTCCAAACCGGATCCTGGATATCACCTGGAAGTTCTGAAAGCCAAGCATAAAAACAACGTGTACCGCGCGAGCGTCCCTATTGTCACTTCCGGAGACATGGTGGCTGAGTTTTGTAAAAGCATTTGCAGGAAGTTGATGGTTTGCCCGAATCTCTTCGGGCCTTTGCATATTAGGGAGAACGAATGTCCGGATGAATGCTACAAAGCCAACAAATCTAAGTTTTGTAAGTATGCTAACGGGGAATGAATTTTTTTTTGCAGTATTTGTCTTTACAGAATATTTTTTATTTTATTGATTTCGTTTTTTTTTCATTCTAAAAATTCCAAATTTGTTTTATTTCGTTAAAAAAATATGAATTATTTATAAATAAATAAGCGTTTCCAGTTAAGCTTTGAAAATTTGCAATTCTGGGAAAAATTGTTATTAGAAATTCACTCATTTGTTGAAATGAATATTTTTACCTTTCATTTATTTCTTTTTTTTAATGCGAAAAATTCCAAATTTACTTCCTTTCGTTTGAAAAACATAAATTATTTATAACCACGCGTTTAAAGTTCAGCTGTGAAAATTTATAATTCTGAGAATACTTGTTATTGGAAATTCACCCATTTCTTAAAAAGTATTTTGTTACGGTTCAGTTATTTAATTTTTTTAATGCGAAAAAATCCGATATTATTATCTTTCTTTTTAAAAGTATAAACTAATTATATAAATAAGCGCTTCAAGTTCAACCGTCAATATTTATTATTTTTGCGAGACTCGATTATCTCTGGCTAAGTTCAGAAACTCTGGACTTTAAAAAAAAATCTGTTAAAATAATTTTTCTTCGTTCCCAACATGAAAATTATTAATTTTCCTATTAAAATTTTCTCTGGAAAAAATTCTATATTTTTCATCTGAATTTCCAATCAGTGAAAATGCTTAGCCAATTTTCCATTTCTGTAAAAAATAAAGCTAATCTATTAATTATACTCTAATTATTAAATTAATTAGAATAATTATTTTTCATAAGAGTAATTATTTATTTAATAATTAATTAAAGCTGATTTATTAATTGTACTCTAATTATGAAATTAATTAGAATAATTATTTTTCAAATTCACATTTTTTCTAGAGTCTCATCTCTTCTTTTGAAACATTAAAAATTTTGATTACAATTAATATCATTTGATTTCAGCCACAGCGACAACGACGGCAACAGCTTCTACTGGGAAACGTGGCAAACCGAAAGGATACACGAGTATCTTGGTCCAGAAGAACAAGCCATGGGGCGCAAAACGCAAACGACGACGAGGAAGGTACTCGAACAAAGAGAAAATAAAAGAACAAGAAGACCCGGAAGAGGATGAGAATCAATTCATGTCGATGGACTTGATGAAACCCCGGTTACCGGAGGAACCCATAACGAGTGTCGAAGAAGCTCCCGAGGGGAGTCAACCCTTATCGGAAATTGATATCATGATACAAAAGGGCGAAATTCCTTCGAGCAACGTGTCGGAAGATTCGCGAAGTTCCTTCAACGATCGCAAGACGAAAGACAGCAAAGAAAGCAACGGTAGTCCAAGTCCGAGCAGTTCCAGCAGCAAAAAGGAAACTCGAAGCCAGAATGGGATTTCCACGCGTGGCACCAAAAGGGACCGCGAATGGGACACGAGCATCGATTCGGATTGTTCCGAGCCAGAAACTACCGAACCCGTTGCCAAAAAGCAGAGGAGACCGAAAACTCGAAAATTGGAGTCCAATCCACTGTTTTGGAGCGTCGATGACGTTTTTAAATATTTACGGAAGACCAACGATTGCAAGGATATCGCTTATCGCGTGAAGCAGGAGGTAAAAAAAATTAGAAAAATTATATCCAAGCTTTGAATGTCGTTTATTATTGCCGAGTATTTATTTTATAATTGTAATTCTCGGAGTTAAGAAATTTTGAGGATTGAAATGTATTCATTCTCATTTTTCTGAATTAATTAAAAAAAACAATTGATTCGGATGAAATAAGTTCGTGCAAATTTTAGCAAATTTTTTAATATTCGATACAATTTTCTCACGATATTTTGACATAATTTTAAAAAATATATTAACTGAGTATTTTTCTCAATTTCAGGAAATCGATGGATTGGCATTTTTGTTATTGAACCTACCATCTTTGACGCAACATATGAAGCTCCGAACAAATATCGCGATGAAACTTTGTCGACACGTGGAACAAGTCAAAGTAACATTTTTCCTCAGACATATTAACGAAGTTGAACCCGAACAATATCAAATTGTTTAAAACAGATTTTATTACGCTATTTACCAAAAATCGTAGTATGTGAATATGCAAGATCACTTTATACCTGATTTTCTCTTGTTTTTTATACAAAAAGGACAGTTGGCATGTAAAAAAAGCAATGCAAATTTTCTTGTGGTTTCTAATCGATTTCTTTACAGTGTATCTTTTTCTCGACTCGTTTGTAATTTATACATGCGATTTAATCAGCCTTGCCAGCATTCCTTGTAATTTTATTAAAGTACAAAATATAATGTATGTTATATTAAATTATCTCTTAGTCGATATTACAATTTTTTTTTAATTACGTTCGATGAAATTGTTGCCGAAATGAATACAAGAAGGATTCGATCTTTTGTAAAAAAAAAAAACCGAAGACAAATTTCAAATTGCTTGAAGATTCAAAATTAGCAACAATGCGTACAACACACTTGCGCTGAATTCCAAGCGCCTCTTTGATCCTGTGCCAAAAATTTAACATTTTCGTGTAATACTTTTCCTTCAAAGAGACTTTCTTTATTTTTAATGGTTCTAAAAATATCGGACGAATTAGTTGCAAATATCGCAATTTCCTTTTGGAAGAATTTCTTACATTTAGAAATGTGGAAAATTCTCAAACACGTGTATTTATATTTATTTTTAAAATTTTCCATCATTTTCTAGTTCTCTAAAAAAAAATTATAAAATTTGTTTTTCAAATATCCAATTAACATCTTTTTTTCTTATCCCCAAGAATCCCAATTTTCAAATACACAAGAAAATTACAAAGAAAAAACTAAATATTGAAAAATATGAGTAAAACTTTAAAAAACTAGTAACAAAATTCTTTTTTTATTAAATTTTACCATCACGAAGCAAAAATTTCCATTTTTGTTTTTAAATTTTCATCTCAAACCCCCATTTAAATTTTTAAATCCCGTAAATCCCCATTTCCTCAAAAACCAACAAATTTCCCAAACCCATAATAAACAATAATAATCTCTATTTATTTATTTATTTATACCGGAATCGATTTCGCGCCAAAGTTTAGTTTTTGATTCCAGTGGTGCCTGGGATGCATCTGTACGTCACATTGTGCATTCTCTTTCTACCTATCTACCTACCTACATCCTACCCACACACACACGCACACACACACACACGCCACGCAAATGCATACGCAGGATCCCAACACCTTCGTATGTGACGATATCAACAAACGCAACGAACGAAAAATAGAACACGGAGAAGACTGGGTCTGGAGTGGGGGTAGAAGAATCAACAGCTCACGTATGTGAGCGGATCGACTTGGTGTTAGTGTTACACGGAGAGTGTCAGTGTGTAAAGCAACAGAACCGAGAGAGTACCGTAACCCGTGAATTCGTACGCTGACTAAAGGCTGACCCGTCGTGAATGCGCGAGTCGGTGGTTTTCTTCAGTGCGATTCCCGAAACGAGTGACTTGGTGACGATGAAAACTCATCGAGTGCGATAATTATCAAGTGCGTTCGTTCCATTGACACAGGTGAGTACCCAGATATCCGCTTATCGCTCTTGGTCCGATAAGAAAAGTCACAACAAATACATAAATAGTGAGAAGCCAGTCGACGTTCGACAACATGGGCGACAGCGCCAGCGATCAATGCCAAGCGCCCGAGTCCTAACTTACGGTTACGGACGGGTGTGACCGTTTTTGCCTCCAGCCTCACCTCCAAATCAACGAAAATACCTGTTTTCGAGTAAACCACCGTGGCCTGATTGAAATTGCGTGCCCAATATCGCAAAAAACACGTTTTTCACGAAGAAACGAGTAAAACCCTGAAAATCCCGACCCGGTAAAGGGTTTTGAGGGATCAACCGATTTTCAAACCTGATGGAAGTTATAGAATTGTTAAGTTTTGTATTGGGACTTATGTTAGAATCGTTTTCTTTTTTATCCAAGAGGAAGTTTTGTCGGAGGAAATCGAATCCAAAAAGGAGAAATCGATTGGAATCGGATGGAATTCCATGATCGAAATAAAATTACAAAATGGAAATCGGTTCGAAAATCTGATTGGAAGCGATAGAATTCTAGGGACTTTTTTGATCAGGTTTTGGAATGGTTTTTTGAAGGGATGGACATAATGGACCATGTCCAAGGACAAATGTCCATTCATGGACATAAATAAACATAAAATGAACAATTTGAAAAAATGAGAAATAATTTGAATATGTAAAGTTTGATGGGATCCGATAGAATCGTGTCGTTGAAGCGAAATCGCTATGGAAATTGATTTGAAAATCTGATTGGAACTGATGAACTTTTTTTTCAATTGGATTTCTAAACCATTTTGGCGATAAAAGAATTTGGAACTAATGGAATTCTATTGTCGAAGAAAAATTTGAGTGGAATCTGATTGGAAACGATTAACTTCTGAAAGTAAAAAAAATAGAAGATACATTTTACTTTTTTTAAAGATAGAATTCTCTTTCTTCGAGAAATTAGAGTTCCAACTTATTAATCACATTCTTAACACTTTACGACCGCTAGCTTATTATTAATCAGCTTTTTGTCACCAATGCTTAATAATTATAATTTAGCATTAATTAATATCATCGACCGGCCGGTCGGATGTGCGAATGCTGTTGAATCACCAATGGTCGGTAAAGTATTAATAGAAAAAAATGTTATCAGTAGAATTGTTTTTGAACAAAAACAAATTTGTTGGATAAAAGACTATTCGATCTGGTTCTAAAATGATTTTTTATAAATGAATCGGATTTTAAAATGATTTTTTGGTAAAGAAGAATAGGTTCCCGTTTAAAGCGATTCAAATGCATGAAATTCGATTGGACCCCATAGAAGAAAAAAATACAATTATGATGGAAAAAAGTTCGAAAACCTGATTAGAGGCAACAAAATTGTATTTGGTCAGTTTCCAATCAGGTTTCGGATAATACAAAATTGTATCAATAAAGAACGATTCAAAAATCTGATTGGAACTGATAAAATTCTATCGATGGAGCGAAACTGCGATAGAATAGGTTTAAAAAATTTAATTGCAAACGATACAACTCTATAGTTCTTTTTCAATTGCGTTTGTCATCGTTTTTTTTCTGTAAGAAATGATTTCGAAGAGACAAAAATCTAATTGGAACCGATAGAATTTTAATGAATTTTCAATTAGGTTTTTTGAATGTAATTCTTATCACAGATTTTGGAATTCTACCAGTGGCCATTTGGTGATTCTAAAAATAAAGAGAGAGACGCAGAAAGAGAGGCACTATTTTCGCTGGATTGTGTCACCAGAGTATGCGCTGGAGTGAGATGAGATCATCGTTACCTGTTAGGATTCATTCCTTGTATATTGTATATTCTTTTCATCTTTGCCATTTACTTTGAAAACCTTGACCGATTCCTTCTCGATTTTTTAGTAGCGATAGTCATTTCCCGTAGAAGCATTTTGGTATTTCGAAGTGAAAAGCTACTATAGTACCAGCATTTCACGCGTTTTAGAATGCCTCTTTTGTTGTTGTTGTAGAAGCCAAGAGGTACTACGCCCATTTCTAGCGTCTCTACTGGCAACCGTTATCCCAAAACAAGATCGTTGGTGATGGTGCCTTCGCAATAAAGAGAGATGGTTTCCTCTTTTTTTTATTGTAACAAAAAAGCGTTGATAAAGAGATTTGGGGTAATCAATAAATTCCCATCCTTTTTGTGCAATACAGGAATTCGGTTTTCCCAGTTCCTAATTTTTCTTCTTTTTTTTTTCCTAACCAAGCTGTGGTTGAAATGACCTTTTTTAAGTGTATTGGTCCTCATCAACAAAAATAACTTTGACTCAATTTTAATTTTCCTACAATTAATTAAAAATGAAAGAAATAAGAAAAAAAAATATAGGATATAAAATAGAAAATAACACCATAAAATAATGGTACCACACTATAGGAAAATTGTGTGATGGAATTTTCCTGAAAATTGGAACTTTCACCAGAAAAATTTCCTTAAAATTGGAAATCCCACCATGAAATAATTTGTTTAATTCTTTTATGTGTCGTTTCAAGTACCATTACATAGCAAAGATTCAATTTCTTTATTAAAGTTACACCCACACATACAAACTCATATTCAGTGGCTGAGAAAAATCCTACTGACCCTTTTTTTTTACATAAGTTACATTCGAGGTCAGTCTTTCTGTGCCTAAGGTATCATTTGGAGACATTATTAACCCTTTGCGCCGGATAGTCCTCCTACAAGGACCTCGGAACACAAAATTATAGAGATTAAAATTATGCAATAGCGTCGAAACAGAAACAGAACTGTGCGAGTTACATCGACTTACAATAAATAACAACCGAACGTTTTTCAAAACTATATTTATAGTTTTTTTTAATTAGTGAGATAACGTATCCCCGTTAAAGCGTGACTATATCGCTTCGACTTGCTGGTACGTAGAGTCGAAAAATGTCTAGAAAGCAGTCGAGTTAATTGAATAACGTTATTATAGTAAATTCCAGACCTCGCATCGAACTTCCTGTCGAGAAACTCTTCTTCGAGCAAGATTCTTGTGTCTATCCTAGAAATGGACGATCCCTTAGAAAATGTGGGATCGAAAGGTCGGATTATTATTGAATCATTTGTTGTTTTCAACAAAGTTTTCAATCTTAGCTGAAATTCATTGGAATCTCAGTTTTTAATGTTTTTAAATACAGAGTTCAGTTCCTACTTTATCAGATTATTTTTTTGATTTAATTAGAAATACAGGGGCTAGATAGAGTTCTTCGCCTTGACCCGATTCGACGGAAGTTAAGAAATTTGTTGCATTGCAGCATTGATGATAAGAAAATTCTTATTTTTTATTTTCAAATATTCATACATTCCCGCACAATTTTATCAGAACGAAGCTTTTTATTATTTTTGGTTTTATTGAAGCCATTTATTTGCAAAAGATTATTGGACCATTTTATTTACAAAAGATTATTGGAAATGTATTGTTAATATTAATTTCTTGAAAATCCTATCTGGGAAAATATATTCGAAGCAATCCGTGTCCCCGTAGCTACTGTTCGGCAAAATTGTAGTTTGCTACAGATCTTGCTAATATTGATCCACCTGACTACACTTGGGAATAAATAGCTCTGGAAAAATATATGTGCAGTCCTTTTAGTTGCATCATCCGAGAAGTCTCATTATCGAAGAGGTTTAAGAAAGATATTTCACATTTCGTGTCATTTTCCACCGGAAATTTGTTAATAAAATAGAAATTTCAGAATTTGGTACTAAATTGGGATAGGATTTTGTTAAAATGGACCAGAGGAATTAAACCTTGGCATCCCTAGAATTTTTTATTTTATTAAATTGCCCCTAATTTTTCATATTTTGAAATTCCATAATTAAACAATTAGCTAAATTGAATTTTAAAAGAAGTAATACTGCTGAATTCACAATATTCCAATGCAAATATAAATAATACATATAAATATTTGAAAACCAATGACTTCGCATGCCCCGATTTATCCGCTTCGAAGTTCGGAGTAACAAATTCCAAAAGATTTCCAAGTGCTGCGGAACTTAATAACACTTTAGGAACTGGAAGGAGATTCTAAAGTTCGCGTTCATGAATTTTCCTAGTTAGTAGTTTCCTAAATCTTATCAGTCTTTGGGGAACCTTACGAACTTTTGTCTCTCGAAGAGTCGAGCGATTTGCATCGATAAGTTATAATGGCAAACTTTATCGAAACCTGTTCGCTCCTCTCCAATCAATATTTTCTTTAATTGCATAGAATCTATACATGTAATCAATTTTGTATTTTTCCACTTACTCTGAATGTTATTCAAAGACATTGGTCATGAAAAATTATTAATCGTGTGTTTCCCTTGCGATGAACTCTAGCAATTAATCGAAGTTCCAATAAATTGTCAATCAACCGTATGAAAAATGATGCGAACAATTATATTTATGAATAAGAAAATTAGTTATTACTACATGTTCGTCATAATAATCCTTTGTACTTTCCCGTCTTGATCATTTCCTCAGAATGTATAAATAACTGGTGACAGCGTGTTTGTTCAACATGTATTTGTTGTAGATAGGGATGCATGCATTGTTGCACCGCAGCCTGAGTAACATTAGCGAGTTAAATATAATATGAAGTCAAGAACCGACTGTTGCAGTATTCCATAACACTCTGGCATTCACGGTACTATTTTTAGTGCCATTTCTTCCTTTCTCGATATTTTTAAAATAATTGGAGTTAAAAATAAATTGAGACAGTTTTTATTCATTTAAAAATTAATTTATTAAAATTGTATTTTTCAAATTGAAGTTTGAAATATTTAAGAAAAATTAACTTTTAAATGAACGTAATAGAATTTTTATTTAATTCCATCCCGATATTAATAATTAATTTTAAATTACCATCTTAACAATTAATATTATATTTATCATTAATATGAAGGTACAAAAAGAGAAAGAAGAAATGTAGATGATAAAAATACAAATTTCATGTTTTGAAAATGGACTATTTTTCTTTTTGTTGCAGCTATAGCAAAAACTAGCCGGAAATCATGAGGTGTATACTGTTATTACTTGCCACGTTGGTGCTGCATGCATCTGCTTTGGGTACGTATTAATCCCTTATCTCAAATCCCCGTATATCAAACAAGAGATTTCCTTGCAATCTGAAATTCGAAACCATTCGGAAAAAAAGATTCTCTATGAAAGAAGTCAAGGCATATCCTGTTTTTTTTTAATCAGCAATCTCTACCTCGTATCAAAGTTTCTCACCGAGAACTTGTTTCAATTTTTTAATAAGAATCTTCGCAGCGATTTATCACAAACCATAACTTCAACTCAAGGAATAATATTCTTCGCTCTGAATATAAAATCAAAAGGAATGATTCCTCGTGGAAACGCAGTTATAATTCAGTAAATTTCCAGTCGAGAAGTTCGATCGGCCTGCGAAGCTGATAAATATCTTTCCGCACCACTGCGATTATGCTTCGACTTCGCTGGAGATGAAATTACTCGAATAATTAAAGAAATTTGATGGTTCGCAAAGTATTTCAAGTACTTTCATCGATTGTTCAATTTAAGGAAGACCGAAAGTCGATACGAGGAGGCTCGATTGCACTTTTTAGTCTTCGCCCTGCCCTTACTTTTAAATACGAGTCAGGATATTGTTTCCTTTTCATCGATTTAACACTTTATGTTATTTTTAGTGCATATTTTGGATTCGATAGAAGGTGAAGGTTCATAAAAATGTAACTAAACCCTAGTACCAATGCTAGATACGTAGTAGATTGGCTTGTCGATTCTCTTTCTTGTAAAATAACAAATTAAATCGTAGCGAACCGAATTTTCTCCCAACAGTTGCACTCGATCTTCGACTACTTTGGTATTCGCTCTCATCGTACCTTCCCAATCTTAAAGTATTCTAATTAGAAAATACGTAGAAGTAAATAAAGTCCCTCTCTCTCTTTTTTTTTAAACAAAAACCAATAGAGTAAAAGAGAATCTTTGTAACTCAAAGTAATTCTTCTCGGTCTATGGTAATTTGATTTCAAAATCAGCAGCTGCAAATACTCAAAACTAATGATCTCTTGTTTTCTGTCTTCCAATTAGTCCAATCGCCACCGAGGATAACGAAGCAGCCACCTACGGATGAACAACTGTTTCAAGTGGCCCAGGCTAAAATTAAGGAAAATCACAAACCGTTTCTGATCGAATGCGAAGCCGAAGGAGAACCTGCCCCTACGTATGATCCATACAAATATCTTCTGACAATTCGAGAGGGATTTACCTAGAGCTATTTATCAGAGAATTTTGCTAAAGATAATTAATTACCATTTCTGTGAATTTGGTGCAATCCTGTTTCAAATTCAATTGCAAGTTGAATATTTTCTTTCCACCGTTCTCCAAAAGTGAGAAGAATAAGGACTAAAACCTCAGATGGGGAATAATTAGATTTTTATTTAATTCGAATTAATTATATTTGTTTCTTGAAACTGTTTTTCCATACTTCGAAAATTTTCATTTTTTTGTTAAAGTAGATACATTTATATTAAACCAATATCTACCCTTTGTTTTTTAAAAATTGAAACTTTAGCAAAAAATTACTAGAAAGATTCGTTTTAATTGATGAAACTTTTAATAACAAAATTTTCGAAATTCCCAGACTCAGTAAAGTACAAACCAAATTTCATCTTAGAACCAATTTTTCCCCTTTTTTTCCTGAAAAAAGTGAAATTTTAAACAAAAATTACTCAAAAATTTTAGAAACAATTCCTTTTAATTCTTGAGACTTTCAGCAACAACATTTCGAAATTTGTAAAAAAAAATAAATTTTATCTTCGAACCCATTTTTTCCCCAATATTTCTAAAAAATTGAAATTGCAACAAAAAATTACTGGACATTTCAAAAGTACATAGTTCTTTTCAACTCCTGATACTTAAAATAAAAAAATTTCCGAAGTACAATACAAATTTCACTTTAGAATCAATTTTATCCCCTCGTTTCCTCAAAATGCAAATTTCATGAAAACTTCATTCGAGATTTCTTTGAAAGGATTCTTATAATTCCTATAATTCTGACACATAATTGCTACAATGAATTATGCAAAATCCCAGAAATCAATATTTTTTTCTCCTTTATCCGGAAAACTTGCGTAATCCAAGATTAAGACTTTCTTCGAGCTAACGAGCAGCGGGGAAAGAGAGAAATATGACTTATCATGTAGATTGATTGCTCAATTGCAGAGGAATTTGACAAGTGCAAGGAAGTTACGTTTCATTCATTTTATTTCGTCTCCGTGTATGATTCTTCTTCTTCTTTCTCTGTGCAGTCGTGTCTGTAACTGAAGGCAGTACATAGCGAAGTTAGAGTAACTGATCTTAATTACTTGGATGACCTCATAGCCTTACGAAGCTGTACCAAGTCTGCCGTTACACTTACAAAAAGTTGCGTGAGTGTATGGCACATATGTAATGTACGTACATGCACTGCGTGACTAAGAAATCTTGGGAGTGGTCAATATGTTCCCCGGAGAATATAACAACCACGTGTTTCTTCTCCCTTTACTACTATAAAGTTTCCAAAACAAAAGCAATCGATAGTCGGCTTCAATCATTCCAATGGCTTTTAAAGTCCACTGACGAGTCATTCAGAAGGAAACGAAATGGGAAATGGCCCCTTTAATGTAGAAGTTACGCAAGCTCAGTCATCGGATTGTCACTTTTATTATTATTAATCCGTAATTCCAAGATCAGAGGTTGGCAAGTCTGTTGGAAATCCATAGAAATCCATTTCTAAAGCTCTTTACCTTACATCCTGCTGGCAAGTAGGTACTTTAGAAGGAAGTGACATGACCTCTTTAATAAATTACATTATTCCAGCCTTCAAATGCCTGCTTCTAATTCGAAATGAAAAGATTGAAACAAAGTGTCATATTTCTCTCGGCAAGAGTCTAGGAAATAGATTCAAATTCAAATTTTTTCTCGTGCCAGGAAACTATTCTTTTTTTTTCTCTCATTTATTTTCAGAATTAGTAGTTTTCACATAATACCAAATTTAACACTATTTTTACCACGATAATTATACGTAATCAAAAATCAAAATTAAAAAATATAGAATTTGAATTGAAATATATTTTCTTAATTAATACCAAATTTTTTACAGACGCATAATTTTTCCAATAAGCACCTCCCGTTTGTGGATTTCAAGGAAAGATGAAATTATACCCCGAAAATAATTTTAATTAAAATTTGAAAAGGTGTCTTTTGACATTTTTAGTAGAAATAGTGTCAATGCGAATGAAGAAATTCATAAAATTTATTCCCACAAGTAACAAAAATTGTTAAGATAAATATAATCTGCAAAAAGTAACGCAGAAATTTGTCGAGAAATGTAAACCACCTTTTTTTTTACCCATTCCTGGGACAAAGTTTACACGGTTCGTTCCCATCCTTAACCCATGAGTGACGATAGGGAACTTTTTCTCTTGGGAGAAAAAAGCAAAGAAACGATGACGCAAAATTGCCTCGTGTTTGTACTGCGAGATAACTTTGTTGTTGTCGTTTCTTGCCAGGGTTGGGCACCAACTTCACAGAGTTTAAAATTTAAAGCTACAAAAAGTTTCGTTATTTTTAGAGTACTTTTCACTGTGATAAATATAAGAGACAAAAAGTATATTTATGTACTTTACTTTTTTTATGGAATTAGGCTTTGTCACTTATAAAATTAACATTTTGTTCGAAATTAGCGAATTTTTCAATTTTTTAAAAGTTATCAAATTCAATTTTTTTTAAAATACAAATTATGATAGATTTTCCGTCCAAATTTTAATTTTTGCAATTACGACTACAATTTTTTTTGAGAATTGTACAATTTGCATGAATTACTTATAATTAATTTTCCAAAATTCGAATTATAATCGATTTTTCCCCCAAACTCTACTATTTTCCATTACTACCGGTACAATTTTTTTGAAATTGTCCAATTTTACAAAACTTCGAATTTAGCTGCAACTTTTCCGCTCTAAGATAAATTTTCCTCTCGATCCCTGGAAAAATAAAAAACCACATTTGATTAAAATCCCAATTATTTTACAGGTACCGATGGGTCAAGAACGGGAAGGTCTTCGAGTGGCTGGCCTACGACGACCGTATTTCCCAACAACCCGGTCGAGGAACGCTCGTGATCTCGAGACCCCGGGACGAGGATTTGGGCCAGTACCAGTGTTTCGCCGAAAACGACTGGGGCACGGCAACGTCCAACTCCGTGTTCGTTCGCAAGGCGGAATTGAATTCCTTCAAGGACGAGCAACCGGTGACTCTGGATGCAAATGAGGGGGATCCGTTCAAATTAACGTGCCATCCACCGGACGGTTGGCCAAAACCCAATGTATATTGGCTGATACAAGACACGAGCGGCGGCATCAAGTCGATCAACAATTCACGCATGACGTTGGACCCCGAAGGGAACTTGTGGTTCAGCAACGTCACCAGAAACGACGCCTCTGAGGATTTCTACTATGCTTGCGCGGCCACTTCCGTCTTCAGGAACGAGTACAAGCTGGGAAATCGCGTGTTGCTGAACGTCAGGCCCACCGGCGCCTCGGCCAGTCAGAACAAACACGCCCCGCAGAGGCAATACACCACCAGGAAGAACGAGGTGGCCCTGCGAGGCAAGAAAGTCGAGATGTACTGCATCTACGGCGGCACGCCCTTGCCCCAGATCGTCTGGAGCAAGAACGGCCAGTTGCTGAGGCCCTCGGACCGGATAACGCAGGGCAATTACGGGAAATCCCTGGTGATCAAGCACGTGAACTTCGAGGACGAGGGCACTTACACCTGCGAGGCCTCCAACGGCGTGGGCGACGTCCAGTCCTATTCCATTCACCTGCAGGTCATGGCGGCGCCCTATTTCACGGTGGAACCCGAGATCCTGAACGCGGCCGAGGACGAGACCGTCGAGTTCCGCTGCGAGGCCAGCGGCGTGCCCGAGCCTGAAATCAAGTGGATACACAACGGAAAGCCGATATCCGAGGCGCGTGCCAACCCCAGGAGGAAGGTGTCCCGGAACGCGATCGTCATCGAGAGGCTGACGAAGAACGACACGGGCAATTACGGCTGCAACGCCACGAACTCCCTCGGGTACGTGTACAAGGACGTTTACGTGAACGTGCTGGCCCTGGAGCCGGAAATCACGCAACCACCGTCCGACGAGGCCACCGTCGACGGCAAGACCGTGAGATTGACCTGCCGCGTCTTCGGGGCCCCCAAACCCGCCGTCAAGTGGATCCGCAACGGTCAGGAACTTACCGGGGGACGGTACAAGACCCTGGAATCCGGAGACCTGGAGATCGAGAATGTCAATTTCCTGGATTCCGGGACGTACACTTGTCACGCTTCGAATAAGCTGGGCGAGGTCGAAGCCACGGGTGAGCTCCTGGTGAAAGAACGGACCAGGATCACCGACGAACCGGAGGATTACGAGATAGCTGCTGGTGCCACTGCGACATTTAGGTAATTTACACAAAGTTTCTCAGTCGATGTTTCGTTGATTTGTGGTATTTGAGGTCTTTGCCATAATTATTGGTACCATTTTTTGGTAATGAATTACAGTTACAATTTTTTTTAATGCTTTACAATTTTTTTTTATAAATTCTTGTTGATTCTATGTTTTTTCTTGGATTTTTTAAATTTATAATAAATTCTTTCTATGAATTCTTGAATTATAATTAACATTTTTTTTTATTTACAATTTGTTCCATGAATTTTTGTAATTTATTTTCTAAAATTCAAATTATAATAGATTTTTCATCTAAAATAATAACATTTACCACCATTCCTGGCACAACTTTTTTTAAAAATACCTACAAATTTTTCTATAAATTTTTTAAAAAATTATCAAATTCATTTTATTTGAAAATACAAATAACGATAAATATTTCACCTAAAATTCTTTGAAAGTTGTAAATATTTACAAATTCTTATAATTAATTTTCCAAAAATAAAATTACAATATCTTTTTCACCCCAAATAAACATTTACTATTATTACCGGTACACCCTTTTTTCAAGTAGAACATTTTTGAACGGTAAGGAGTAAAATTTGGAACCCCTTTTCTCTCCAATTTTCAAAAACGGCACTAGAAATCTCATTATATAAATTTTTACAGGTGTAACGCGGTAGCGGATTCGACCCTGAACCTGGAAATCGACTGGTTGAGCAAAGGCGAGCCGATAGACACCGAGATTGAGCCGAGATTCGTGCGAAGCTCCGATTACTCCCTGGTGATAACGAAAACCACGGAACTGGATTCCGGAATTTACACCTGCGTGGCTCGCACGGAACTCGACGAAGTCAGGGCAGAGGCCACTTTGACGGTCCAAGACGTGCCAAATGCGCCTCGAATCGTGGAGATCAAGTGTCGAGCCAACGACGCCGAGTTGAAATGGTTCCCGATGGGTGACAATCGGGCACCGATCCTGAGATACACCATCCAATACAACACCACGTTCACGCCGGACACATGGGAGGTGTCCAAAGACTTCGTATCGGCCACGGAACAGAATTACGTCCTACCGATGTCCCCATGGGCTAATTATACGTTCCGAGTGATAGCCTGGAACAAAATCGGGCCTTCCTTGCCGTCCTCGCACAGCGAGGCCTGCACCACACTGCCTGACGTACCTTATCAGAACCCCATGAACGTCGCCGGGAAAGGGGACGAACCGAACAACTTGATCATCACCTGGACGGTCATGCCACAGATCGAACACAACGCCCCCAGGTTCATGTACCGAGTTTTCTACAAACAGGACATTCCCGGCGAGAAATGGTCCATCGAGGATATTCACGACTGGAGGGTCAACAGACTGAAGGTCGAGAATCAGCCTACGTATCAACGCTACAGGATCAAAGTCGTGGCTATCAACGAGAAAGGAGAGTCCAGAGTTCCTCCCACCGAAGTCATAGGTTACTCGGGAGAAGATTGTGAGTTTCCTTGATTTTTCAGAGCAAATTTAAGGATTTTTTTGGCAATTTGTCGATTCCTTCGTTTGGCGCCGGTATAAATAGTTATGTACGACACCAACGTGGTGCCACCGGCGCTTACCTGGTAGTTTTCGAATGGCACCAACGTGGTGCCACCGGCGCTTGCCGGATGGTTTTCGCATGTCACCAACGTGGTGCCACCGGCGCTTGCCCGATGGTTTTCGCATGGCACCAACGTGGTGCCATCGGGACGGCATTGTGTTAAAGTAAAAACTTAATATTTTGTATTTTACAATTGTTCATTCCCATTTTTCTTTTTTTGCAATTCCAGTTCCCACGCAGGCACCGACCAATTTCACTCTGGTGCAAATTAGTTCGAGCAAAAGTGCATTGCTATCCTGGAATCCGGTACCGGAGGATTCGGTGAAGGGCGAGCTGCAAGGGTACAAAATTCAAACGTGGACGGATCGCGAGGGCGAGGAGGATTTGCGGGAAATCAACATCAGAGGTGGCAACAAAACGAGCGCATTGGTTACGAACTTTGTGCCGAACAGCAAGAATTACGTGAGAATACGGGCCTACAACGGGAGACACAACGGTCCCCCGTCCGAAACTTTGAGCTTCAACACGCCAGAAGGTGTTCCGGGAACCATTCGCAGCCTGGAGGCATTCAACATGGGATCGAGCGCCTTCTTCTTGGTCTGGGCCAAACCAGCCGAGCCCAACGGCAACCTCACCGGGTACAGAATCTACTTCCAGGTCGTCAACGGCACCAGACTGGGGGTCGAACTGGAGAGGAAACCCCCCGTCACCGATCCCGAGGCTACCAGTGCCAAATTAGCGGGACTCGCGCCCGAAACGAAATACAGAATTCACGTACGAGCTACCACAAAGGCCGGCGAAGGCAGCGAGTACGTATTTTTCCGAAATTTTTTTAATTAAAATTCTGGAAGAATTGAAATTATGGATTTTCGTGGGAATCTGTTATTTTTTTTTCTAATTCGATGGTATTTGAATTTCCAGTTATTTCATCGAACACACAACCCGAAGTTCCCAGCGACCGGATGTCCCACATTTCTCATGGGAAACCATTCCCAAGGAGAACGGTTACTCCAATGTGAAGATCACCTGGGAACCGAATTTGAATGGGTACCCTGGAAGTCACTTTTTCGTTAAATACAACCGCAAAGGAGAGACAATACCCCTGCAAACCGATCCGGAGTTCCAGACCAACGAGATTGAGGTAAATTCTTACCCGGTTTTCACTTGAAACGACGAATTTCGTAAAATAAAATTGAACGGGTCACCTCAAAAACGTTGAAAGATACAAATTCAAAATTGTTCTAAAATCCCCGAAAATGAAAAAAAATCACCTGATGGATTTTTAAAAAAGTCCATCGGTTTTTTTTTGCTTTTTGGAGGTTTTTGAACAATTTGCAGCAAAAACGAAAGGTACAAATTGCAAATTGTTCAAAAATCCCTGAAAATGAAAAAAATCACCTGATGGATTTTTAAAAAAATTCATCCATTTAAAAACAATTGTTTAAAAAAATCCATCAGGTTTTTTTTTCATTTTTGGAGGTTTTTTTGAACAATTTGGAATTTGTACCTTGCAAAATTTTTTAGGTGACCCATTCAATTGATCTCCATAATGACGATTTTCAAATTTCTTTTTTGAATATAGGTCAGAGGCTTGCAAGTCGGTGAAGTTTACGTGATGTCCGTCGTCGCCGTTGACGGAGACTATTTAACGGAAAGTGAACCGCAGGAAATCGAAACCAGCAGCGAAGGGCCCATTATTCAACCAAAGGAAAACGTAGCCACTGCCGGCTGGTTTATAGGTAAATTTCGAAATTTCTTTCAGCAACTCGAGGAAATATTTTTCTGGAATTTGGTATTTTTTTCCAATTTTTTAAATTATTCCATCCCTTTGCGTTTTTAACAATCCGCGAAAAATCACAAAATAAAATTAAAAAAAAAAGATTAAAAGCAAAATTTCTCACATTTGGCTGCTTAAGTTTGCCGGAAACTGAAATTGCATTTATCCTGAAATATAAAAAATCACTGCAAATTTCAAATTTTGAAAAATTTCTATGGTATTGAAAAATCTAATGGAATTTTTATAAATTAATATCCAAGTATAGGGTCGGCACCTAAGTAGTTGCGGATTTTTCAAAGAAACTAAATTACAAAATCCGCAATTACTTGATTGCCAACCCAATATTTCGATATTAATTTATAAAAATTCCATTAGGATTTTAATGGAATCGATTTTAAAGAAATTTTTCAAAGTTTCTCATTTTCGAGTTCCAGGATTTCTTTTTTCTATTAATTTTAACGATCGGAAACCCAAAAATGGGAATTTCCTTAAATTTTACAATATTTTCAATATTTTATAAAATATAAGAAAATCCCTATTTTTGCGTTTCCCATTCGTCAAAAATATTTCCTCGAGTTCCCAAAAAAAAAAAAAAATTTGCCACTGATGAACCGATTTTTTAAATATTTCTTCTGATCGTATTTCTTTCTTTTTTTTTCTTCATATTTTTGATATTTTCCATCCTTCCCTAAAAAATTATAACATTTTTCTAAGTTTCTCTGAATTCTTTCAGGAATGATGTTGGCCATCGCGTTCCTGCTGTTGGTACTGATAATCGTCTGCGTGTTCAAACGCAACAGAGGTGGAAAATACGCCGTTCACGAACGCGAATTAGCCGCTGGTCGAGGTGACTATCCCGACGAGGGTGGCTTCCACGAATATTCGCAGCCGTTAGATAATAAATCCGGAGGCGGACGCGCCTCTCTAGCATCTTCCTCTCACCCGGATGGCAAACATCCCGAGTCTGATACGGACTCTATGGCGGAATACGGCGAGGGAGAAACAGGTAAGGGGGCCCACTTCCTTCCAGAAAAACACGTTCCCGATAGTTTTCATGGAATAGAGAGGAGGTGCATTTTGCCATTCGTCCATTTAGTTGTTTTGTGTGATATTCTCATGAATTGAAATTTTTTGTCGGTCCTTGATAACGATCGGTTGGATGTTTTACGTCATTCTCACACGTCATACGTAATTGCATCGATTGTTGGCAAATTCAAAGATTTTTGCCGAAGCTTTCATTGTCTCGGATTACCGAATTCGAAATCGGCAAAAATCGAATGCCTTCGATTTTTGCCTCCTTCGATCCGGTGATCTCGTCATTGTTTATTTTTAAGTTACTTGTTTCGTTATTTTATTTTTGACACGTCATCACTCTTTTTTTGCTCGATTTCTCACTGACAAAAGGCATGAACGAAGACGGTTCTTTCATCGGTCAATACGGTCGTCACAGGAAGCACGAGCCTAATTCACAAGCATTCGCAACATTAGTTTAAGGTAGGTCTTGAATACAAACAATATCGCCGTCATTTACACTCCGATTATCATCATTCTTTGTTCTCGCTTGAATTCCATTCGTTGTTTCCCCCCGATCTCCCGTTTCACCATGAATCGGATGTTTTTTGTAAATTTAAGAAACGATAAAAATCGACTGTGGTAGATTTTTATTTTTATTTTTTTTCGGGAATAGTTTTTCAAAATATGGTTTTTCTCTTTTCGATTTTTGCAAGAGTTTAATAATAACGAGACAATTTTATCCTAATATAATTTTTTTTCTAGTTAAAAAAAGAAGAAATGGTAAAAAATGAAATGCATCAGGAGTAATGAGAATTTTCTTCTTTTTTTTTAATTAGAAAGTTCAGCAAAATTAAAAACACAATCCGAAGGGAAAAATTTCTTTACAAAGCAGCAGATTGTGTTGAAAAATAACACGTGCTTGGATTTTTGATTCTACCGAATAAATTAATTTTAGCAATAATTAATAAATAATTTTAAAAGTCTCGTTTGGTCCCTCGTACTTTTTTATTCTCTCTTATAGAAATATTTTCGGAATCCACCCAATTTTTCATAAAAATCGGTTTTTATCGTTCCTTCTAATGATACAAATAATATAAATTTGAAACTACTCCTTTTCTCTTTTTATCACATGCAACTAAACAAAATGTACTATTCGCAAACAGGTCGCTTTACGGAAGATGGATCTTTCATCGGTCAGTACGGACCCAAAGGGAGACCGGAAGAAACGCCAGCGATCCCGAACTCCACTATGGCAACTTACGTGTAATTATGCGTAAATAATCTGTAATTTTAAGATCGCGTTTCAATTACCCTGTTCTCTCCGTGTGACTTTTGTAAATTCACGACTAGTCTCTTGGACAATTTTTTCGGATCGAAAGAAAAACTAAAAACTACGGTTGTGCGAAGAAGAGAATTGGGAATTCTCGAAATTTTTGCATTCGACCACTGTCGAGGCGACAACTCGGAAGGTTCCTCGAGGAAATCGACAAATGGATCTGCGACAAGAGGATCGAAGTCACTCGGTTCGATGAAATTGTTCGAAGCTGCTATCGACTCGATTCCGATGAGGAAGAAGAGGGACAAGGACTGTCTGAATTTACAAAATTCGTAACTCGAGGGTACACGTTCTATGATCTATACAATCGTCAGCAGCTACTATGCACCTTGCGCAGGGCGCAATGTCCACTCAAACTATACTGCCAATTAGAAACGTCGCGATTTGTACATTGGGTTTTGTAATAATTCCCCAAGTTATTGAGAATTAGTTAAAAAATTCACGACTGACTTAATTTCCTTATTCGACACACAAAAAAAGGTAGCTTCGAGTTTTCGCTACAGTTACTCCCCGAACACCAAATGTTCTTAATAGCATTTGTACTTGATGACAATTCTGTGGTCGATCGAGAAGATCCAATTGATTGCGAACAATCGAGAGACTCGGAGATCAAAATAATGGGTTTAAGGTGTTTCGATGAAACCATAGATTCGTTTCGATACATTTTATACGAGAAGAACCTTATCTCAATTTCATAAAGAAATTAAATCTCGCTTCTTCCACGTTACAGCTAATTTAAGGGTGAAACTTAGGACTGATCAAAGAAAGAAGGAAAGAAAAAAGTTGGACTCGAGATACTTTGTTTCGTTAGACGTCTTCTATTTCCAATGTATTTGGTTTCGAGACAATGGACAAATTCTTGCTTGGAACAATTTTCGAAATTTCTTTTAGCCCGAAATCTAAAATTAGAAAATTTCTGGGGCAGAAAGAAAAAGAATTCTTAGTATTTCCAATATATGCGGTTTTGAGAAAATGGGAAAATTCTAGTTTGGAAATATTTCGAAATTTTTCGCATCCCAGAATTTGAGTCGAAAATTTAGAAAAGGAAAAAAAAGTGTTTTCAGTATTTTTAAAATATTTGGTTTCGAAAAACTGGACAAGTTCGAAATTTCTCTTATCCCAGAATCTCAAATTATAGAATCTCAACGTATAAAAAAAAAAAGTTCTCTGTATTTCAAGAATATTTTTGGTTCCGAGACACTCAATCAACATATTTCTTGATTCTAAATCGACGAAAGTACAAAAAGAGGGAAATGTGAGGGAAAGAAAAAGAGAAGAAAGCCAAAAAAAGAGAAAAAAATAATAAAATCATAATAACGAAGAAACTCGCGGATTTTAATGAAACGTTTTCAATGAAAATAAGCAGCAGGGGAGACGAAAGAGAAAAAAAATAACAAATATATATTGTAAATGCACTCTTTAAGTAGTTATATTCGTATATAAAATGGACACGAGGCCTCTGTTGTTGCTTTTTGTATGTATAACTCACACGCTTAGCTAGAGAGAGAAAGAGAGAGAGAGAGAAAGAGAGAAAGAGAACAAAAAACAAAAAACAAGAATCTAGCCGCGAGAACTACAGAGAAAATTATTGTACAACTAAAGTTAAGGTCACCCCCCCCCCCCTTTTTTTTTTCTTAGCGCGATTACGCATTTTTTCTTATATCGAATATTATAAACAAAAGACTTGTAACCCTGTGGCGAAAATCGAAAAAGTCCCTCGAGTCATTTGGCATTATTTATTCTTTCTTTTTTTTTTTGTAGTCCGATACTGAACCGAAATTGGAGTTCGCGCCAGTATCGGACTGTAATAAATTTCTAAAATTGAAAGAAAAAAATTTAAAAAAAAAGAAGGAAATCGAGGGTGGAGATTTTCGAAAACAGGGAAGTGGTAATTGGGTTTCCAAAAATTTGCGACACCTTTGGGATTTTTTTTATAATTATTATTATTATTATTATTATTGTGGATTCTATTTCTCTTGAGTGTCCAAATTTTTGGGAATTTAATACCCAGCCGTGTAGTTTAAAAAAAAAAGAAAAACTGTCCGTACTTTCTTCTTTCGTTATGTATTTATTCGTACATTCCACTCGCTTATATTTGCAAATGTAATTCGAAACGTCCGAAGTAATAGGCAGCCGTGGAAGGAAAAAATCGAGAACCGATTTTTGTTGCATCCTGATTGATTTTTTTTTCTATAGAAAAATCTGTATAAGAATTTATGGAAAATTCTATGGAAAAATTGAAAATCAAGTAAAATGACGTGTAAGGTACCGGAAAGGAAAGTTTGCGAGGATTCGAATACTGAAAATATTGTAACCGAAAAATAGCGAATTTTTTTTTTATGAAGCTCCATTTTTTTGTAATTTTAATTTTTAGGACTTTCTTTTACAATTGTAATTTTTTTCGAATTTCACCGTTTTCGCGGAAAATCGAAGTTTTGGAAATCTGAATTTTCGATTTCGCAATTTTCGCGAACGGAAATTCGAATTTTGGCAATTTTTACAATTTTATCAGGAATTTCTGCGAATTTTCCTAAAGAGAAATTTCAATTTCGCAATTTTTGCGAGTGGAAATTTCAGTTTCGCAATTCTTGCGAATGGAAATTGTTTAATTTCCTCATTTTCGCGCAAAGTTTCAGTTTTATAACATTTGTGGGAATTGAAATTCGAATTTTGGAAAATTCGCAAATTTTTCATTGCCTTGCAAACTTCAGCCACTAAAGTCGCTTTGATATCGACGAATTTCCTCAAACCGTTTAACAAAAAATTGGGAATCAGCGATTTTTCCCTTAAAAATACCGTTTCTTTTTTTTTTATTGCATTTTTGAATTTTCTTCTATCCTCTAATTTTTTGTAATAGCCTATAGAGGTAAAACATAAAGGTATTTCTGTGAGAGACAAATTCGCTGAAATTCTCGACACCCTTACCTTTGTTCACGAAATGTTTAAGATTTAACGATAATAGCGATAAATAAATGATTGGAATGTTCGAAATCGTTGCAAAGTAAGGAATCCTTCGACCAGAGTCTGTAAATTTATGTTGTAACGGTATGGAAAAAATTCAATGCGTACGATATTAAGTAAATGGTTTACAATAGGACGAATAAATGGCGATTATTTAAAAAAAAACAAAGAAAAAGTTATAAATATATATTATATATTAGATTATATGAAACTAGAAATATGGAAAGGATGGACTAACTTTATCATTTTTTATTATTATTATTATTATAATTATTGTAAATTTTTTTATAGATTTAAGGTAAATATTTCTTCTCCTGTAACGAGATTCTTTTTTCGAGTTTAATATTTCCCTGTTTTTGTAAAAAACAAATTGTAACGGAGATTCGGTATCGAACTAAAAAAACGAATTTTGAGAAATTTCTTTTTTTAATTGTTGCTGAAATTTACCAGAAACTGGATGAAAAAATGTAATTCATAGAATTTTTGAAAGATTCCTGGTATTTTGGGGATATTAATTTTTATAAAAACTCCTTTTTGGATTTTAATGGAATCGATTTCAGGGAAATGTTCGAAAATGTCTGGGAATTTCTCATTTTGAGGTTTCAGAATTTTTCTTATATTTTTAACGACTCGAAAATCCAAAAATTAGGATATTCTTTACACTTATTTTTTTAATAAATAATATTTACAATTAAATTGATACTTCTTCCATTTTTTTAATGAATATTTTAATTACATTAAATATATTAACATTTCTTCCATTATTTTGAACAACAAAAACTGGGATTAATGAATTTTTCTCATTTTATTAATTACTAATTTCAATTTATTAAATATAAATTAATTTTCTTGAATTTTCCGAAATTTCGAGTTTCCGTTTTAATTTGAAAAAAAAAATTTTCAGCAGCAAATGCAAAATTTGAAATTTCGTAATTCAATTTTGCTTTTCAAGGCAGCAAAGCGTATTTCGATACCGAGTGTCCGACTGCGAACATATAATCCGTTTTTATAATTTTATAATAATTTGTGTTTTCCAACAAATTACAACTCCCTCCGTGAGGCAGCAGCAAAATGATAATTTGCTATTTAACGTAACAGTAGGACCGATCCGTTGCATTACGTGACGTAATGTTTTTTTTTACAAGGATTTATATATAAATATTTTTATTTTCTATTCTACTTAATCCCTAAGTTACCCGTTTAATTGGCGATGAATGAAAAAATGGAAAAATACAAAAATATGAAGGAAAAAAAAATTAAACAATTATAACGCGCATTCCAGTTGATTCGACCGTGTAAAACAAAGAAACACTTCGCCAATGTCAATAATAAAGATACAAAAAATTCAATGAATTCAAGAAAATTGTGATTTTGGTAAACCCTAAACCTCATTTTTCTGAAATTAATTAATTGCATGTCTAAACTGATTTTTTCTGAAATTGATTTTACCCAAAATGAATTTTTTCTGAAACTTCAGTAAAATCCAATTTTTCTGAAACTAATTTCACCTAAAGAAAATTTTTCTAAATTTAATTACACCCAAATTTAATTTTTTTAAAAATTAATTTCACCCAAACTCAATTTTTCTGAAAGTTCATTAAAATCAAATTAATCTGAAATTAATATCGTCCAAATTCCAATTTTCCAAAATTACAAAAAAACAAGCGATTTCAAATTTCAATTTGAAACCCCAATTACACCCCAATGAACATTTTCTGCAATTAATTAGGTCCAAAATTAATTTATTCGAAAATTAATTCTGAATAATAAATGTTATAGTATTAATTTTTTTGAAAATTAATTTTTAAACCCTAGCAAAATTAATTTTTTTGAAAATTAATTTTGCTCTCTTTTCCTGGAAAAGAAGAAACTCGTCACTTTGTGGAAGAAAATGAGAAATTTGCCAGGAAACGTAATTGAATCCCAGAGGGAATGGATGGAAACGCATTCGTTTGAAGATTTTACTCACTTTGCTTAATGTTTTAACAGGATCGTTGAGTTTTACGGCCGAAGAAGAGGAATGAGGTGCCTCGCACCCGACCCCCTGCAGTCAGTCTTTGTCGTTTCAACGGGAACCAGTAGAAGAGGAAGGACCAAGCGGCTGCTGAGGAGCAAGAAGAGAAGAACAGCAACGGCTAAGCCACTGTTGGCAGCATCCCAGATCCCAGGCCGGAGCAAAAGAAACGGCGGCAGCAGAAGCAGAAGCAGAAGCAGAAGCAGAAGCTGAAGCTGAAGCAGAAGCCGCAGCAACGGCAGGACAGAAGTCGAACGGGACAGGTTTTTTGTCCCGTTTTGTTCCTGACCGTGGCTTCAGCTCTGGTACATTCTGCAGAAGAAAGGTCTCATGCCTTTGCCATCCTCAGACTCTTTCCCTTTCCTCTTCTTCTTCTTGTTCTTCTTCTTGGCACTGAAAAGAAGAAAAATAAAAGGGAATTAAAAGGTCCCCCCAAATATTAGTGTTTCGCTTTGACGCTTTTTGCCCTGAAATTGATTTGCAAGCTCGACGAGAATCCAGAATCCCAATTAGAGTCCAGTCAGCAGGTGGTACGTGCAAGAGGAAGAAACCAGTGGATGCTTGCTTTCAGGTGGAATCTCTAATAAATGATGATAATGAGTTTCTTTCTTTCTTTTTTTTAGACCCCCTGTTTTGGAGATTTTAGGAAATGGAATTTTCTTTGCAGCTGATTTTGTGTAATATTAATTAGTTTTTCTAGAATTGGTTACATTAATGTCACCCTAACTCGAATTTTCTAAAATTAATTACACAGAAATTTATTTTTTTTTAAATTAATTTTACCCAAAATGAATTTTCTGATAATTAATTTTTCGGAAACTTGAGCAGAATTTGATTTTTCTGAAATTAATTTCACCGAAAATGAATTTTTCTGAAGCTTCGGTAAAATCTAATTTTTCTGAAATTAATATCATCCAAATTCCAATTTTCCAAAATTACAAAAAAAAAAACAAGCAATTTCAAATTTCAATTTCAAGCCCCAATTAAAAGTAATTTTTCCTACAATCAATTACACCCCAATGAACATTTTCTGCAATTAATTACGTCCAAAATTAATTTTTTTGAAAATTAATTTCATAATCTTATATTAAATTATTATAATTTTCATTATAATATTATTAATATTATAATTTTCATTAAAAATAGATTGATTTGTGGGGTAAAATGGAAATTAATTTTTTTTTTATAATTATTCTCAGGAAACTAGAAAAATAAATTAGTTTCTGGAACGAAAAGAAACCTAAATTTTAAAAATAATAATAATAATAATAATAATAAATACAAATTTTGACTTCATTTTTACGGTTTCTTTTCCTGGAAATTTTGAATTAATTTTCTTGAAAAATTAATTGCCTCCATGGAAACCAGGGAAGCTTCTGTATTTTCATTTTTTTAAAAATGTTCTCATTGCCAATCGCTTTTGGGAGGACTGTCGAGGCAAGGCTGGGTTCCTTCCAGTCGTCAACAATTTTATGTTTTAATATATTACCGATACCGAAGTCGGATTCTTTTCATGCGTTTCCCCTTAATGGAATTGGATTGGAAGAAAGAAGAAGAGCCAATGAGTCAGCAGCAATAGTGGCACTACAGTCTCAGCATCAGCGTTTGGCAAAGAGATTGGCAATTCAAAGGGATCACTTTGTGAGGCTCGTGGCGGAGTCCAATTATCAACTTAGCAACGACCCAAGCAAAAACGTATCATTGGGAATAACCGGCTGTTGTGTCTCCCTTTCTTTAACAAGTGACTCTCAGTTGAAGTTCCGATGATACTTCAACTCTCACGAGAAGTCGTCCTCCGCCACATGTGTATGTGGGTATGTATTATTATTTCAAGCACTTTTCGATTAATTGCCTTTTTTTGTGACAGTCTCTGAAGTTCCAGACCACGTACCTTCTTCAACTGAAGCCGTTCAAAAGATGAAAGAATTTCAGGCACAGTTTCAGGAGTTTCATCCAATCCCAATTTTGCAGATGCTGAAGAATTTGGGAATCCTCGGGTTGAGACAGAAACCGAGAGAAATCTGGATTCTGGAGTTTTTTTAATCCTTGGTCCTAAAAAAAGAAAGAAAGTGAAAAACAATGAAAAATAAAAAATTGCAATTTCAGGATCAATTTCAAAATCTATATATTTTAAATAAAATTCATTAAAAAACTCGACCTTTATTTTTGTTGCTTTTTTAAAATTTAATATACAATTAAGGAAAATTCTGTAAATAGTGAAAATTTGAGGCTTTTGAAAAAATAAGTGATTTAAGAAAAATTAATTTTAATTTTTTAATATCTACTAATTTTTTTTCTGAGGTATTGAAATTTAATTTGTATGAATAGAAAAGTAATTGTAATTATTGGAATTGCTGCTTCTTGAAATGAAAGGAAAGAAAATTAAGTTCAACTAGTATAATTTGAAGAATTGAAATTTTATATTCCAACAAATGAAATAATAAAAATTCGTATTTCTACAAAAAATTGTAATTTCCTTGAAATCATTTTTGAAACTTATTAATTCAAATCCAGGGAAGTATTGGAATTTTTGATGTCACGAATTAATTTGAAATTTCATTTTTTCTAATAAAATACTTTACAAACAAAAATTAAGGTAGTACTAAATTTTCAAATAAATCCAAATTTTAGCATTTTAGAGCCAAAAATTCCAAACTTCTGAAGTCAGTCGATTCGAAATGCTCTAATTTCTAAAAATCAAAGCAGTTATAAACTATAAAAAATTCAATATCACCTATAAAAATAATGACAAATCCAAATTGCGATATTTTGGGACTAACAATTTCAAAATTTCGGGTCCCTTTGATTCCAAATTTATTAATTCCCAAAAATATGAGAATATTTCTTTTTAGAAAAAGCTTCCAGCGCCATGGGGCAACTTCGCAACTTTGGGCAGATGCCAATTGGATGAGAGGAAGAAGAGAAATCAACCCGTTTTCTGACAATGGGGGAAATAAAAACAAATTCGAGAGTTAATGGATAATCGGTCGTTGAGTGAAACGCAGAAAGGGAGAGAATTGTGAATAAACCTGTACGTGAAAAACGATAAAAGCTAACTGGGAAGAAGAAGATGAAGAGGAAAAAGAGGTGGAGAATAGCTGTGTAACAATGCATCATTTGTTAGGAAGCCCATCCCTCAACACTCGTTTCTTACAATGGACACTATTATTAAACGTGAAACCTGTTGGCTTTTAAACGTTACCCTCTACACCATTTATCCGACCTTTTGGAATATATCTTCCCTCCTTTTTTTTCTCTCCTCTTGAAAAATGAAGATATCATTCAAAAGTAACAATTACGTGGATGGCAATTCAAAGGAAATTCTTCTGTCACGTTTTTGCCAATTCTCATGGCAATTTCCCAAACCTCCATTTCACGCCGAGACACGGGAAAATTTCTTATCCAATCCGGCATATTTTTAGACCGACGTGGCCATAATTATGTTTGCTGCAATAATTATGGCGGATCCTTGCACTTGCATTCCATTGGTCAAAAATTATTTCACACCTGAAACGAATTGGGGAAAATTGACTATTTTGTTGTTTTTTAAAAATTTAATATGAAATTAGAGGAAATTTTGTAAATAGTGAAAATTTGAGGTTTCTGGAAAAATAAGTAATTTAAGAATAATTAATTTTAATTTTTGAATATCTACTATTTTTTTTCTGAGCGAGTGAAATTTAATTTGTATGAAAAGGAAAGTAACTGTAATTATTGGAACTGGAATTAGTAAAATTATTAATATAAAGGGAAAGAAATAATAAAATTGATTATTTTGTTGTTTTTTTAATTTAATATGAAATTAGGGAAAATTCTGTAAATAGTGAAAATTTGAGGCTTTTGAAGAAATAAGTAATTTAAAAGTAATTAATTGTAATTTTTTAATATCTACTATTTTTTTTTCTCTGAGCGAGTGAAATTTAATTTGTATGAAAAGAAAAGTAATTGTAATTATTGGAATTGCTGATTCTTGAAATAAAAGGAAAGAAAATGAAGTTCAACGAGTCTAATTTGAAAAATTGAAATTTCATATTCCAACAAATTAAATAATAAAAATTCGTATAAAATAAAATTCTATTACGAATAATAAATTTATTGATTTCGACTCCAATAGTTGCAATTAGTTTTGTTATTTTTTTGAGGATTGCTGAAAAATTGTTAAAGTCACAAATTAAACTCAAAATACGGACAGAAACTTGTATGAAAAAAATATAATCCGAGGAAATTCCCTCACAGCAATTGGATACGTACTGGGAAAAAAGGCGTAAAATAAAATGTTTGTGGTTAATTGAAGAGAACCGCAAAGATACAAGTGTCGGGTTGTAAAATTCTTTCCTAACAGTTATCGGCTTGTTTTTATAACGGATTGTAAACCGAGAGGGCTTGTAAACTACAGGAAAATCTTGTAAAGTACCTGCATGTGATTTTCCTGTTCTTAGAAGTGATTTAAAATAATCTCTTCGTATTCAAATTTGCTGGATTTCTGAATAAATATTATTAACAATCAATAATTTGGATCTCAGTATTATAATTTGTTAAATTTATATAGTTCAAATTAATTTTGCAAAATTCAGTTTGGGTGAAATTAGTTTTAGAAAAATTAGATTTTACTGAAGTTTCAGAAAAATTCATTTTCGGTGAAATTAATTTCAGAAAAATCAAATTTTGCTGAAGCTATTGTAGATTCTGAGAAAATTTTCTTTGGTCCCAATTAATTTTCAAAAATTCAGTTTGGGTGAAATTAATTTCAAAAATTAAATTTCGGTGCAATTAAATTTAGACAAATGTTCTTTGGGTGAAATTAGTTTCAGAAAAATCATTTTCGGCGAAATTAATTTCAGAAAAATCAAATTTTACCGAAACTATTGTAGATTCTGAGAAATTTTCTTTGGGTCCAATTAATTTTCAAAAAATATATATATTGTTGCAGAAGCTAAAGTCCACACGCATGGTGCTGGTACATACATGGTAACTGGAAAGGATCCTCGTCTTCTGGTTTCCTTCCTTGTTCATCTTCTTCAATGTGAGCGACCATGGTCTGCCTGAGGAAGAAGAAGAAGAAGAAGAAGAAGCAGAATAATCAGAAGAGGAGGCAGAAGTACAAGAGGAGAATGTTCATGCGGTCTCGTATGAAGAATATACATTCGGTATCCAGTATCCAGTATCCACACAGCATCCCGTAGACTGTAGAAACGCACATGTCTGTCGCGAAAGTTCCTCCTCCTTGTTAGTGTGATCTTCTGTGCACACACCCTTGATTCCCAATGTATTGGGATGCTTGAAAGATAGGGATCTCGACCAGCTCGGTACGAGAGCTGGAAATACAGCCTCCAACTCAGGCCTTTTCTCATTGAGTCAGTCATTCAGTCAGTCAGTCAGTCACTCAGTCACTCAGTCAGTCAGTTTGTTTGCTTGCCCCGAAGAAGAAGGTTCCTCTTCGCAGCCGGACCAAGGAGCAACTAAACGTAACTATCGTTCGCTTCTCGATTCTTGGAGGCACTGGAGAGCCGATTTCTCTCTTTGTGCGAAGCCGGAAAGGGCCTCTCCAGGGCCTCCCGTCGCTCCGGATCCCTCATTGCCATTTTTTCTCGGATCCTCAGGTCCCGTTGGAGCCCCGAAAGAGGGAAACGAGGGATAACAAACGCTAAAAAATAAATAACGAAAAAAAATAAAATAAAATAAAAAAGGGAGACCAGAGAGAAACTATACAAGACTTGCTGGAAAGAATATGCGCTGCTCTGCAGCCTTCTTGGCCTCGGCGGCGATCTTCTTGCTCCTGGACTCTACTGGAGCGAGGCACCATCGCTCGGAAAATAAGCCCACCGGTGATATCTCCCTTTGGATCGATCAGCAGCAGATCAAAATGTTCAGCGGTGAGTAGATGGGGCTTCGAGAAATTGCAGTTGCGGGTGCAACTGCCGGGGGTCGTGGTTTTTCATGTGCTCCGAGTGACCGCTGGAGAGAATTCCGGGTTCCCCGGGGAGGTTTTTCGGGTTTTCAGTGAATCCCGGGGTTTTCGTGGTTTTCGTGGGAAGCGAAGACCAGCACTGGAATTGAGTCAAAAAGAAATTTAATTTAATCGAGTTTCGAAATTAGTGGATTTTTGAATAATCGAGGGAAAAAGTTGCAGTGAATTGTTTCTTTTTTTTTTTGGAATTTGGAATTTGGGTGTTTTGGGGAAAGTGCGTGACCCTGTTGGAATTTGTAAAAGAACGTTTCTGGGGGAGAAAGAAGAAAATGGGGAATTTGGAACTGGTTTTTAAAAAAAAATTTTTTTTTACCCGTTTTTGGGAATTGGTATGTTTATTGGGAAATTGGGAAATTTGCAATTCGATACCGGGAATTGAATTTTAAAGATTTAGGCTCGACATTCTGGGGAGATGAATTTTTGTTTTTGGTGGAAAATTGAGTGTTTTGGGGAAATTTCGGGAGATTGAAAAATGATTTTGAATCCTCTCTCCTCTGGAAAAATCAAAACGATAGTTTTTTCTTTTCTTTTTCGAGAAAATATGAAATTCGAAAATAGTTTTTTAGGTAATTCATGTTTTGAGTGAACAAAAGTGAAATCAAGGATTTTTCTAATTTTCTAAAAGTTGCTTTTTAGTAATTAGTTTTACGAAAAATTCGAAAAATTTTTAAAAAATTTTGAGATTATAACAATAATAATAATAATAATACAAATAATAATATTAATATATAAATATTGCATTTTTTGGAGGGATTTGAAAATTTGCAAGATGGAATATTGAAAAAAATAAATAAATTCCAATTTAAATCAAAATCGTTGCTGTTTTTCTTTTTTTAAATAAGAGATTTTCGATTATTTGAGATTTTAAATCCCGCTGGAAATGGAATTCAGTATTATGGAAAAGCCTTTTTAGGCACTCACGCTGTATAGAAATAATAGAGAATGCTTATTTTTAGAAATCCACGTGGTTTTGGAAACCAAATGAATCTGAAACCATTCGAAACACAATTCCAACATTTTCGACAGAAAATAAACTTAAATAATGAATATTGTAGGGATGAAAAATGTCAATTTCAAAAGTTACATTTTTTTTTAAAATCCCCGGACACAAAAAATGACTAACAGTCCAAGGAAAACTTTGAATTCCCATGGTTTCCAGTAAACTTGAATTTTTGCAAATATCAATTATGCAATTCTATGCATATTCGAAGAAAATCGAGGATTTTGCTTGAAGGAATTTGAGATTCGCAATTTTTAAGAAATTCACACGGATCCGCCTCTTGCGTGAAACTGCATTTTCTGCATCCGTCTGGTTTTTTTCTTTTCTTAAGAACTGCGAAAATTGTCGGTGGAAAAAAAAATGCTCGAGGTATGCAAATATTCGGGGAATCGTGAATTGGTTGCATTATTTGCGATGGGTTTAAAAATACGATTTTTAGCGTCTCCTTTTCGGTTTGGCAAAAGCGAAAAAAGCGAAACTCCGCGAATACTCAGCTGAGAAACGTGTTATAAAGTCAATAATTTCTTAAGTGTAGCCTCATAGTCTATCCCAGCCTGAGGCGAAGTTCAAAAATTAGCATATAAGTCGTTGTCTACCTGCTTGGCTCGTTGTGTAGTAACATGCAACTTTGTCCTGTAATTTATGAACGTCATTTTCCCTTTTTTTTTTTCAACTCCGATAGAAATTTTATGGAATTCAATAAACGTCGAAAAGTTTCTCATGGCGCTGGGATACCTTCGAATTCGAATCCGATATTTTTTCTTTTTCTTTCCAATTTATCGCAGCTCTCGAATTAATTTTGAGGATCTGAAATTGGTCGTAAAAATTCATGAACGTAATTTTCCTCGACTCCGACAGAAATTTATTGCGAATCTCGAATCAATTTTGAAGAAATTGAAATTGGTGCTGAAAATTCATGAATGTCATTTTTTTTAACGCCAATACAAATTTATTGCATTTTTCGAATTAATTTTGAGACCCTCAAATTGCTGGTTTAAATATTTATTGATGTAATTTATTTTTTTAATTCTGATAGAATTTTATTGCATTTTTTAAATTAATGTAAAACATTTGAAATTTATTCTGATAATTTTGGGAAATTATTTTCTTTAACTCGGACAGAAATTTTTGTGAATTTTAATATTATATTAATTTAGGATATTGATTTAATTTCATTTTTATATATTTTTATGGAGTTCAGATGAATTCAAATTTGAATTTTAAATTTCTTGGATTTTTTAGGATTAATTATAATTTAGTGCAAAGTTAATGACTTTATATATATATTTTTTTTTTTTCAAATTTGATGTAGGAAGCACTTTTTAGTCTGTTTAGCACATTTTTATGTCTGTTTCTGTTTGAAACCAGGTTTCGCGATGGAAATTTACGCGATCACCGAAGGTAAAGTCTTGTCTTACCTTCTGGATCCAGAATTTGAAAGTAAGTTGCCAATAATTCCAAGTGAATTGTCT